>CM076581.1:256153736-256350370 GCA_034641835.2 Pinus albicaulis
AGATATTTTGCTTCACGTGCCAGGAGCCATGGGCACTGGGACACCGTTGTGCCGTGAGGAAGGCACATTACATTGAGGTGTTCTCCGATAGTAGCATGGAAGAAGATGAGTATGAGGATGTGGAGGCTAGAGACAACAGTACAACGCAGAGAGGGGATCATCTTCCACCTCCACCACTTGGAGCAGGAGGTGCAAATTTTGCACCTACTGGGGGAGCCCTTGTATTCTTGCAAGGAGTTCCCAATTACTTGACACTGTATGTCTGTGGTACAGTACGAGGGCAAAGTGTGTCAGTGTTGGTAGACGGTGGGGCTACCCACAATTTCATTGATGCCCAGATAGTAGAGCGGAGGGGCATATAGATGAAGACTTTGGACGGATTTTTGGTGCTAGTTCTAGGGGACCGGACCATGCAGTGTGCCAGGTATGTGCCAGCCTCGGCATTGACGATGGGGACATACACCCTGACAGATCATTTTTTCATGGTGGAAATTCCGGACACCAACGTGATACTGGAGGTACAGTGGCTTATCACATTGGGGAAGGTCACCACTGACTGGGAGACCTTGGAGATGGAGTGGACAAAAAATAAGACTGGGAGGCATGAAAAGATTCGGGGGATGCACACCTACCCACCACAGACAGTTTCAGCACACCGGAATGAGGCAAATTTCCGGAAGGGGGACATAGAATGGGCAGTGGAGCTATGTGTGTCAGAGGTAGGATCTACAGGGCAGGTCGTACACCCATATGTACATTCCATTCTTGATAGGTATGCTACGGTATTTGGGGAGATACCATCAGGACAGCCACTAGATCGGGGGTTTGAGCACACCATTGAGCTGGAGCAGGGTATCTAGGATGTTATCACTACACCCTATAGGCACCCCAAATCCTATCGGGATGACATTGAGAGGGCCATCCATGAGCTCTTGGCTCTTGGACACATCTGTCCTAGCACTATCCCATTTTATTCCTTAGTAGTGATGGTGAAGAAGAAGCACGACACGTTGAGGATGTGCATTAATTACAGGGCCCTGAACAAGAAGACCATGAAGACCTAGTACCCCATCCCAAAAATTGATGAGTTAATGGATGAGTGAGGGGGGCCAAGTTATTCTCAAAGATTGATTTGAGATCGGGGTACCATTAGATTCGTGTGAGGGAGCAGGACATTCCAAAGACTGCTTTCCAATGTCATTAAGGCCATTTTGAGTTTTTGGTGATGCCTTTTGGGCTAACCAATGCCCCGACCACTTTCCAGTCATGCATGAATCACATCTTCCATAGTCACTTGAGGAAGTGTGTGTTAGTGTTTTTTGACGACATATTGAACTACAACCGAACATGGGAGGAGCACCTTCAACATATAGAGGTTGTATTGCACATTTTGGAAGAGCATCAGTTTTATGCTAAGTTCTCCAAGTGTGAGTTTGGGTTGACCGAGATGCTCTACTTGGGGCACATCATTTGGGTGGATGGAGTAAAGGTACATGAGGAGAAGATTAGGGTCATCATGGAATGGCTAGAGTTGAAGAATGTGATGGAACTTCGGGGATTTGTGGGGATCTGCACCTACTACCGAAAGTTCGTCAAGGTATTTTCCCAACATGTTGCACCCCTTACAGATCTCACCAAGAGGGGGGAATTCAGTTGGTCGGATACAACGCAGAGGGATTTTGACAGGCTCAAGGAGGTGATGAGCAGCTGCCCAGTGTTAGCATTATCGGATTTTACACAGCCCTTTGTCTTAGAGTGTGATGCATCGGGGGAGGGGATAGGCGCAGTGTTGATGCAGGGAGGCCACCCCATAGCTTTCGAGAGCCGGAAGCTATTGCCACGTGAGAGGTTGTATGCTATATACGACAAGGAGATGTTGGCCATATTGCATGCATTGGCCAAGTTTCGGTAGTACCTCGTGGGGAAAAGGTTCAGGATGAGGACGAACCATAACAGCCTTCGGTTTTTTCCAGAGCAGAAGCAGTTGTAGGAGAGGTAGCAAAAGTGGGTTAGTAAGATCTAGGCTTACGAATTTGACATCGATTATTTCAAAGGGAAGAACAACGTTGTGGCAAGAACCACTTTCACGTAGGCCAGTAGTGTTGTTGTTGATGAGTTTGGACACAGATTGGAGGGCTCGGCTATTGGTAGAGTACTCTAAGGACCATTTTTCCTGCGAGATTTTGGATGCGCAGGTGACCAATGACAGGTACAGAGTGATGGATGAGGTGATCTATTACAGGGACAAGCTCTTCTTTACTGAGGGCTCCTATCTCAAGAAGAATATATTGCATGCCTCTCATCATTCACCATTATCAAGCCACCAGGGGTTTACCAAGACCTACGGGGCCATTAGGGAGAGGTTCTCTTGGAAGGGCCTCAAGGAGGACATGCTCCAATATGTCAGGGAGTGCGAGGTTTTCCAGCGTAAAAAAGGAGAGATGAACCATCTGGTAGGATTTTTGCAGCCTCTTCCCATACCTGAGGGGAAATGGGAGAGTATCTCAATAGAATTCATTACAGGGTTTCCCACGGTACAGGGCAAGGATTGCATATTTGTAGTCGTTGATCAGATGACTAAATAAGCTCAATTTTTTGCCATATCGACACATTACACTACAACAAAGGTAGTAGAGTTGTTCTTCAGGGACGTTTTCAGATTGCATGGTCTCCCAAAGACCATTGTCAGTGACAGGGACAGTGGCTTCATGGGCATATTTTGGCAAGAGCATTTCTGTTTGGTGGGCACGGAGTTGATATCGAGTACTAGTTACCACCCCTAGATGGATGGACAGACCGAGATAGTGAATAAGTGGCTGGAGGGCTACTTGTGTAACTATGTCAGCGGACAACAGAAGGCATGGTTGAGATGGTTGCACTTGGGGGAGTGATGCTACAACAACACTCATCACATGTCCATTGGTATGTCTTCGTTTTATGCATTGTATGGATATCATGCTTTATCTTTTTCTAACATGATGTGTGGTGCTAGCAAGGCTCCTAGAGCCAAGGATTGGATCCAAGAGAGTCAGGACATTCTCTGAGCTCTAAAGGATAACATGGCTACAGTGCAGAACCAGCAGAAGTTGTATACTAACAGGGGACAGGTTGAGAGGCAGTTTGAGGTAGGGGACTTGGTCTACCTATGCTTGCAGCCATATCGGCCGTCCACGCTAAAGTAGAAGGGGGCTGAAAAGCTCAAGCCCCGCTTCTATGGACCCTATAGGGTGATACGCAGAGTGGGACAGGCCGCATGTGAGTTCGAGCTGCCCTAGGGCAACAAGATTCATAATGTTTTTCACGTATCATGCCTAAAGAAGGAATTGGGGTAGCAGATGATTGCAACAGAGGAGCTTCTGCCTACATATGATGAGGGGCACTTGGTGCTACAACTGGAGGCCATTATTGACACTAGGGAGAGGCAGTTATGGAGTAGAACAGTTAGGGAGTACCTAGTGAGATGGAGGAATTTACCAGATGAGGATGCCACTTGGGAGAGTGAAAAGATTCTACATCATCCATCATTACAGTTGCTTGAGGACAAGCAGTGTTTCATTGGGGGAGACTGTAATATTCCCAATTAGAAATAGATAATTGGAAATATTAATTTTGACTAATTTTTCCTTTATAAATTTAAAGTACAAATAAAGTGGGTGAAGGAGCACTTAGCTCACACTTAGGATAAAAACATTCCATAAAGTCACAAATGAGACATATCAAATTAGCAAGGTGGGGCCTAGAGGCCAAGTGGAAGCGCAGAGATTGGTGGGGCCTAGGTGAGAGAGAGGCTCAGCAAGCATAAAAGGAGGAAGGGTCTCCTCATTCTCATTCATTCTGATTATGCATCTTTGAGATTTGTCTTCTTACATTAAGCACGCTTGTTGTTTAGCAAAGTCTGCATGTACTGTTCAGTACATTGGGTTTCTCCGATCGAAGATCCCAACCTCAGCCTTGGGGGACTTTGAGTGCCCACTCGGGTGAGGAGTTTCATCCTTTTTTCTGGAGAGAGTTGCAGCTACCACAGGAGGAGCATCCACTTAGAGAGACAACGCAATCAATGAGAGGGAGGATGTAGTCTTGAGGGGAAGTGGTTCCGGATTGGGGATTTGTTGGTGGATTCAGCCCAGGATAGTAGGTAAGGGACCATTCCTTCCCTATTCTATCATTTTGGTGGAGTGAGGGGCCATTATTTGGAGCAGATCTTTTAGAGCCATCGTCCCTCCTTGAGGAATAGCGTAGTGCCTCAAGTGAGCCATTTTTGGGGGTTGACCATTTCTAAAAATATTTCTGTGTTTTTCTGGGTTTTGGGAGTAGAGGCCATTCCCAAATTTTTAGAATTTTATGAGGTGGGGAGCAGACCCAAAGATTCAGTTCATTCCAGCAGTAGCATAAGCATAGTAGCAGTAGCAGCAGCTTTGGAGATAATGCAATCTAGAGGGAGCAGCCATTCCGATTCATTTCCTGAGAGTCTTTTTATGCTTTCCTGGTGCAAGCTAAGGTGCCATCATTCTGATCACCTCTGTACTCATTTCCATTTCTCAGAATTAATAAAATGGCTCAGCATTCTCCATATTGTATTTTTTCCTTATGATTTGTCTCTAGTTGTTGCATGTCTTTGTTTATGTACTTGTATTGTTGTTTATTTCCATTTGGGATATTACAGTCAAAGGCCCAACCACTACACCAAAATACCGATCTATTAGTGAGGGCGACATCCCAGGGTGTTAAGGGTGGGGTCTTAAGGCCCACCAGAGCATTTGAGGGTGGAAGCTAAACAACCCCTCATTACGCAGACCCCGGACACATGGCAAGGCCCACCCTGAACATGGCTGCCATAAACAGGGCTATTACAGCGCACCACGCTCCGTGAGTCTCGACCTCGAGACCTCTTCTCTGATACCACAAAGGCCCATCCACTACACCAAAAGACCAATTTGTTAGTGAGGGCGGCATCCCAGGGTGTTAAGGGTGGGGTCCTAAGTCTCACCAAAGCATTTGAGGGCGGCAGCTAAACAACCCTTCATTACGCAGACCCCGGACATGTGGCAGGGCCCACCCTGAACAGGGCTGCCATAAACAGGGATATTATAGCCCACCATTCTCTGCGAGTCTCAACCTCGAGACCTCTTCTCTGATACCACAAAGGCCAAACCACTACACCAAAAGACTGATTTTTTAGTGAGGGCGGCATCCCAGGGTGTTAAGGCTGTGGTCTTAAGGCCCACCTGAGCATCTGAGGGCGACAGCTAAACAACCCCTCATTACGCAGACCCCGGACATGTGGCAAGGCCCACCTTGAACAGGGCTACCCTAAACAGGGATATTACAGAATAATTTAATTCTTGGATTCCTTGATCACTAAGATAGATTATTGCTTTTGAATTATCATATCTTGCAGATGCTTTTGATCTTGTTTTCTTGTCTTTGATTGCAGATCTTAGACGCTGGATCAATATCATCTAGAACGACTAGATTGAAGACTGAGTAAAGCGTTGGACATCAGGTAGCAGCATCTCTCCATAATATAATTAATAATTCTTAAGCATAATGGTCTAGAGAAAATGGTCTACATTTGTTTGTTCGTTTCTAGATATCCTTAGGATACTAGGGAGATCGCTCTTGTCCGTAATAGGGATTTGTCCATCCAAAAAAATGGCGACCATACTGGGGAATATCTTAACTAAGTTTCCTTTTTTGTTTTTCTGTTTGATTTTTGAGATTTTTGTGAGATTTCTTTGACTTAGATTAGCTCAAAATTGGATTGGGTAGAAAAATCAATAGGATCCTTGACTATAAATATGTATTTTTATTTTTTCTCTACTTTTCCTACCTTCCGTACTTTTTGCTTAAAAACAGAGTGGTATACTCCGCACTTTTAGTATAATATAGTGCAGTACCGCACCTTATTCGATTAAAAACTGTGGACCCCTGGAAAATTTTAGAAAAAGTAGAAATTTTGTTTTCTCGAATCCCATTATTTGATTTTTTGTTCTTTACGCAATTTTTCTTGACTATCAAATACTTCTGTGAAAATTTTCTTTTAGCAATTTCACGTTTAAAGTGATCTTTTGTGTTAGTTTACTTTTATGAGTAAATGTTGCCTTGTCCTCCCGTTGCTCTGAATCAGAAACTTTTGTTTACCTCAGCTACTTGGTATGTCATTGTTCTATTGAGCCATTGAAATTGATGCAATTATTACTCTTATGAAAATTTGATTTTGTTTTCATTAGAAAACTTTGAAAACCTTATGGATAGAGAAGGTCTAAATTTCATTTTAAAACTTCTATTGGATGCTTTATCTTCTTGCTGAAATAAGCAGGAAGATCTTGGTTAGATTACAAACTGAGTTAAGACATCCTTCAACTTTTAGATAAAGTTCAAGATTAGAAATTTCTTTTAGTTTTGAATTTTGTAGTTTTAAGACTTTTTTATTTTCTTTTGGAAGAAGTTTGATTTTTGTTTCTGATCTAAATGATATAGGGAATTTCATTTTGAGCAAAGATCTTTTTGAAATTGAATTCTCTGAATTGTCTTCTTTTCAAAGTTTCTCATGTAAGAAAGAAAGAATTGATATTTTGAAAGTTATTGAAATATCTCAACTCTTTCCTCTAGTTATATTTCTTTGAAAATAAATGAGTCGTTTATCATATACATGCACTGTAGTGTATTTTGAGTCGGGTCATTAAAACATCATCAAAGTTTCATTTCCATACCCATTGTACTAAGAAATTTCCAATCAAAAGTAACACTTAATTAAAATCAATCTAGAAATTTTATATTTTCTGGGGCTCTTTTCCACCAACATAGCTTAGGCTAGTGTCTTGGAATAGGTTTTATTTAACTTTCTAAGACAGTAAAAACAAACAAGTAGTTGATCTTGCGGTAGGAAAATCCAATTGTAGCATGTATGCTCTGGGAAGCTCCTCCTTAAGGAGTCAAGCATGAGAACATATCCGAACCAGTGAGGTAATCATACCTATCTCATTGGGAACAATAGAAGATGTGAACGTATTAAAAACTGTAAACCTCGGATAGACCATTGTCGAGGAGCCTGGGGTCACTTGTCGATAAAACTTGGATTATTTCAAGGAGCCTTCAAGGGGATTGAGCTTGTTACTCTGCCCTTGCATGTATATCGGATCATAGACTGTTCCCCCAGGTATATGTGTTCTCGTTGGTGACCTTAGTGGGCATAAAATTTAGGATTATTTCCGAAGGTGACGGTGGAGGGGAGGTCCCACTGTACCTGGAGCAGACGTCGGTTAGACTCACTTGGACTCTCGGAGGGTTATTTTCACTCGAGATGGTTTAAGTGGAGAAAATTACACCATTCTGTTTCATTAAGAAGGTTGTCAGGGTAACTGTTCCAATAGCTATTTCTGCATTACAATTCTACGATGTTGGATTTCATCACCAACTAGTGTTTTTAGTGCAGGGATCTCCTGTTTGTGTGTGGATTGATCTCTTAGATTTTTATAGGTGTGTGATTCATATGATTGTTTCATTAGTGACTTTAGGTAATTGTTTGAAATTTTCTTTGATTACGTGTGTTAAAAGTTTTAATCGTGGCATAATTACCAAGATAGTCGCGTAGAACTCAAGGGACACCCCCTGAGTATACACCAAGCCAATTAGAAAAACTTAAATCTCTGATACCAAATGTTATCAGTAGAACTGGATTAACAGAAAACGGAGAATCATCCATAATTATTCATCCTAATTATGATGTAGATCAACCACAAATAGCATAACATACTCCACAGACAATTTCAATATCCGAATTAACTGAAGTTTCTTTTGCTACAAGTGAGTTATCAGCTGAAAAACCTGAAATTTCTGAACTGGAAACTGAATCTGCTACGTCTGAACCTACTTCAGAGCTCGCTACTCCAACTTCTAGTCATCCTGATTCACCCAAAGTAAGAAAATAGATCATAGAAGATCTTCTTCCTAGTCTCATTAGTATTGAAGAAATTACTGATACTGAAGAAGAAGTTGTTCTTCCTTCAGCTCAAGAATCTTTAAATCTTAGAGAACGTGAATCAATTTTTTACTGTCCTTTCAGAAAAGATGCTTGGTATTCTTTACTAAAATATTTTCTACAAAATTTAGGTCTTGAGTATTCACCACCCTGAATTCCCTTTTTCCCTACACCAATAGGTTATAGAAATCTGTTAAACATGTCTAGTGAGTCATCTATGTTTACTGAATCACCATAAATTTTTTTGTATGGTGGTCCATCTGTTCCCGTAGGCTATCAGTCACTCTCTGGTATATTCTCAGGAGCACCTCATCTTCCTAACAAACCAATTTCATCATCTGGCCTGAATGAATCAAATACTGGAACTTTGAATAATGAGAAAATTTATATCATGTCTGGAAATATTCAAACCCCAGACCTCGAGCTAGTAATTTATCACCTGGGGGGAAACCTCAAAGTAGTCAAATACAGCCTGGGGGGAAACCTCAAGGGCAGTACGTACCTCAGGGTTAGTATCAACCTCAAGGACAGTACATACCTCAGGGTCAATATCAACCCTAGCGATAGTACATACCTCAAGGTCAATATCAACCCCAGGGATAGTACATACCTCAAGGTAAATATCAACCTCAAGAGAAGTACCCAGCTGAAGGATTACAACCTCCTTTAGGACAACAGTTCTATTCAGAACAACAAATGTTACAAGGTGGTGGAAATTATCCGGTCAATTATCAACCATATGTTCAACCTAGTTATGGTCCGTCTTATGCACAAGCTTCATTAGGACCCTCATATCCCGGAATGGTGTGGGATCCATCCCAAGTCCAATATAATTTACAACCAAATGTGCAAGTACCTTATTATCAAGTTGGAAAACAAGTTGGTTATAATCAACCCCAACAACCTATCCAACCTACCATTCAAATACCTACATCTAGTCCTATTTAGCAACCTGGTCCGAGTACACCTACGACTCCGCCGCAAACTGCTACTTAGATTTCTATTCAACCTACCACACCTATTCCTGGAGTGTCTACAACTCCTATTACTTCGTCCCCTCAAACATTGGTACAGATTCCTCAAGTCTTTATTCCACATTCTAGACCTACAATTCAGACTACTGTTCATATTCCTACAGGACAACCTGGTACAAGTACAATTATAACAAGTCAACCTTAGTTTAATTATCTACCATATCAGGGGCTGTACCAATATGGACCTATTCAAAAAAATCCAGCTTACCCACAACAACCGTACCCTGGGTATACATATCAGACACCTGTTCAACCCCAGTATGGTCTGGTTATTCGTGATTACCCAGGAGGCATTCTGATTCCCAATGCACATGTTATTCCTGGATATCTTGGTTATCCTCCTCCTGGGACTGGTTTAGTCTCACAAGGTTATCAACAAGACCCTACCTGTCGATTACCATTCATAGAAACTTTAGATCTACCTAATTTATCCCGCCTTATGAATGATCCTATCTATCATCATCCGTACTGGCCGCCTATGCCGCATAGGTTGTCTAGTGATATCCCTAAGTTTGAAGGAAAATCAGGAGAGGATCCTTCTAACCACTTCATGACTTACCACCTTTGGTGTGCATCAAACTCATTAATCAATGATTCCATTCGACTTAGACTTTTTCAAAGAATGTTAATAGGATTAGCTTCTAAGTGGTAGATTGAATTTCCATGAGGCTCATTTACCAATTTCAATGCTCTAGCAACTACTTTCTTAACTCATTTTCAAGTTCCAGTCAGATATGACAACATCACGGAATTATTAACTTCACTAAAAAAATCTACTTCTACGTACATATCAGATCATTAACATGAATGGAGACGTAGAAGACGTTTGGTAAACTTTTTTATCCCGGATCAAATATTGGCAGAATGGTTTATCAAATCATTGCTACCAAAAATCACTGAAGATGTAGCTAAAGGAGGAGTTGTTATAGAAGAATAAGTTATTGCTCAAGCTCAGTATCTTGACTTAGTATATACCTAGTCAGGTACTTTGTACGAGAAAATTCCTGATTTACTGCGTCCTGGTCAAATAACAACAACTCCTTCAGGGTCTCACGCCGCTGATGGTGTAATTGGTTCAGTTAGTGTGACTAAGAGTAAGAAGAAATCTTAAAAGGTTACTTCTCCCATAATAGCTTTACCTGATTCACCAAAAGGAGAATCTTCCTTGGAAACTTCTGCCGATATTCATATTGCAGATTCATCTATTACAAAGTCAAAAACCGGTAGCAACAAGAAAGGGAAGAATAAAAGTAAAAAAACTTCATCTCCCAAGGAAAAAACTGAAAAAACTGAATCCAATGATGATAAACGGAAACCTCGTTATCCTTGTCTTATCTGTGATGAGGATCATTTCACCAAGGAATGTCTGCATAGGGCTGAGGTATCTAAGTTTGTCAAGGTTCGTCCACCCCCGCCATCTTGAAAGATCATTTTCCTATTCAAGATAGCAAAATGATTGGATCTTCTTCTAATACATTAGTAGATATCTTGATGGTTGCGACTCGATCGCAAGATTATGGTAGTAAAAATCCCATTGCTGGTAAAGAAGTAGAAAATTCTAATTTTGCACTAGCTACATCGCCTTTGGTTCCTAATCCACTACATATCGAGAAACCTAATCCTGATTTAGTAATAAAATTGCCTGCTAAAGGTGTACTTTGTAAATCAACTATCAATCCACATGCGAGAGCTACTTAGAATTACAACATTGTCGAGGATTTAGAAATATCTCCTTCAGCAATGTCGACCTTGGAAGTAGTGCAATCATGCCCAGAACAAAGGAAATTATTTTTATCAGCAATTGCAGTTGTAGATATTTAGGATTCGAACCTCATGGTCTTCGATTAGAAAATTTTACACCTCGTCTCCCTCATCAAATGGCTTTTCAGATCCTAGTACTAGTAAAAAATAGATGACACTTTCATACTGTTATCGATGAAGGAGCATCTACATGTATCATGTCATTAAACTATTGGAAATCACTTGGTTATCCAACTCCTAACCAATCACCGAAAATCCTCAAAGATTTTTATAGAAGAGGATTCCATCCATTCGAAATTTTACATGATCTACCTATAGAGGTCGAAGGAAAAACTGTTAATTTAGATGTGGAAGTAGTTGATGCCCCTCTAGATTACAACATTCTTCTAGGTCGAAGTTGGTCTTATGCTATGACTATTGTCGTGTCATCTGTCTTTCGATTAATTACATTTCCTCATCAAGGAAAGATTGTGAAAGTCGATTAGCTCTCATATTATTCGTCTGACCCAGCCTCTACTGATAGTATTCAACACGTTGGAAAAATGACTATCCCTTATGAGGATGTAGGAGTAGGTTTAATCAAAGATTCTGCTTTAATGGGAACTTTTTCTATGCCTCCACCTAATGTACTGCGTAATATTGCTAATATCAATATGATTACATCAAGCACTATTCCATTTGATGATCCTTGGATAGTGCCTTTAGAATCAGAACTGGATTCATTCAATGGCGTGATGCCTTTTTGTCCTTTTGAGATAGCATTTCAGGTAGTATAGTCATTTTACAATCCTTTATCAACTGATGATGATCCAATGAATGGGATCAATTAAGAATCATTTTCACCATCAAGCTTGGCTATAACATCAATTCCTGATCCTTTTCAACAAGTGTTTCATACCGATGAAAGCATTTGTGAATTCTTATCCATGGATGAATTACCATGGGATGATATCCATCATAGGTCATCATTTTTATCTGAGCTTGATAAATTCGAAAATATTTTTTCCTCTATTTTTACAGATCACTATGTCGAGGAACCTCAGAGTCCAATCTTGATCACAAATTTGGATTCTGAAGTAAATTTGGGGAATATTTCTTCCACGATTCCTATTGACATATCAGTGAAACCTGGAAATATTGAAAACATTCATATAGGTGCTTCGTGTACATCAGATGAAATTTCTACATATAAAGCCCTATTTCAAGAATTATGTGCCATATTTTCCTGGTCCTATGAAGAAATGTCAGGAATCGATCCCAACATTTTCATTCATGAAATAAAGACCTACCCGGATGATAAACCTGTCACACAGTGATTACGTTCGATACATCCATGAAAAGATGTTTCCATTAAAGCCGAAGTTGAGAAATTACCGAGAGTAGGTTTTATTTATCAGATCCTGTTAACAGATTGGGTATCTAATATCGTTATTGTTACGAAAAAACAAGTAACGATAACAGTATGCATCAACTAGAGGGATATTAACAAAGCTTTTCCTAAAGATAATAATTTATCCAACCCCCTATATCGACCAAATTATCAATGATTGTGTTGGAAATGAAATGTATTCATTTATGGATGGATTTTCTGAGTACAATCAGATTAACATACTCCCTGCTGATCAACCAATAACATCATTCATTTGTCCTTGTGGAAAATTTGCCTACTGTAAATTACCTTTCGAATTGAAGAATGCTGGGGCAACTTTTCAAAGGGAAATGTCCTATGCTTTTCATGACATTAAACACATTGTGCAACCTTATCTTGATGATCTACTTTCTCATTCATTACATAGGGAAGATCATCCTACTCACTTATGAGCGATTTTTATGCAATGTAGGTATTATAAGATTCGCTTGAATCCACACAAGTGTGTTTTCTGTGTACAATCTGGTAGGTTACTAGGATTTTTCATTTCGAAAGAAGGCATTCATGTCGACCCTTCGAAGGTTGAGGCCATTATCAATTTACCTCTTCCTTCCATACTTCGCCAACTGCAAAGTTTGCAAGGGAAAGAAAACTTTCTGCGTAGATTTATCCTGAACTATGCTAAGTTAACCAAAGGTTTTACCAGGATTTTTAAACAGAATGTTCCTTTTATTTGGGATAATATCACTGATCGATATTTTGATGCTTTAAAACACGTGTTGACCCATGCACCATTATTGCATCCACCAAATTACATCGAGGATTACTTTTTATACTTAGCAGCCTCTGATTCCACCATAGGAATGGTATTAGTTCAAGTGGATGAATTCCAAAATGAGCATGTGATTTACTATCTCAATCAGAATCTCTATCCAATAGAGATTAAGTACTCGCATGTGGAAAAATTGGCCTTGGCAGCAGTTCAAGCTGTCCAACGTTTTTGTCATTACATTTTGTTACGAAAAACAACTGTGATTTCTAATTGTAACCTGATGATGTACATTCTTACTAAACAATTGCTCGCAGGAAAATAATCTAAATGGATATTTATCCTTCAAGAGTTTGATTTAGAATTTTAAAAATCCAAATCAAAGAAATCACTGGTGTTCGCCAAACTTATGTGTGACTTCCTGAATACTGAGACAGAAACTGTGGTAGAGCATTCGATCGCCGATGAATCTCTGTTTCTTATCAGTACGTTAGATCCTTGGTATGGAGATATCATAATTTATCTCCAAACCCAAAATTTTCACCCTAAACTTTCACGTTCACATCGACAAAAGAACCGTTACCAATCCCAACAATACAATATTGTTGGGGACACACTTTATCGTTGTGGTGCGGATTCTGTATTTCGACGCTATTTGACTCATGAAGAGGTTGAGCATGTTTTGAATGACTACCATTCTGGAGCGTGTGGCGTTCATATTTCTGGGTATGCCACAACCCAAAATATATTGCACGTTGGCTATTTTTGGCCTTCATTATTCAAATATTGCATTCTTGCAGTCCGAAAATGCCACAACTGTGAGATTTTTTATTAAAATATGCGTGCACCACCAGCTCCTCTTCACCCCATAATTTTTTTTGGTCCTTTTGCAAAATGGGGCATTGATTTCATCACATGTAACCCTCACTCGGCCAAGGGGCATGGGTATATTATTCTCACAGTATATTATTTTACCAAATGGGTCAGGGTGATGCTTACATTTGCAGCAGATGGAAAAATTGCAGCTACATTTGTATTCAATCATGTGATTGCGAGATTCGGTGTACCCCAAGCTATCATTACCGATCATGGGAGTCATTTTCGAAACATTATGATGACCAAACTTTCCTACCAACTTGGCCTGCACCATTATAGCTCTACTCCATATTACCCATAGGCTAATGGTCAAGTTGAAGTCGTCAATAAATTTTTAACCACTATGATTAAATGGATAATCGGAATTCATAAATTGAATTGGAATACTATGATTTTCTTAGCACTTTGGGCATACCAAACCTCGACAAAAATTGCATCAGGGTTCACTCCTTTTCAACTGGTCTACGATTTGCAAGCTGTGTTACAGATTGAATGTGAAATACCATCACTCCAATTAGCCATAGAGTTACTACCAGCCACTTCTGCAGAGGAAAAACACTTTTTGTACTTAGCACAATTAGATGAGACTCGACGCACCACTGCATTAGCATCCTAAGCTCATAAAAAACGTGTTAAAGCTTAGTATGACCGAAGTGTTACACCTCGTGTTTTTTAGGAAGGTGACCTAGTATTGGTATATGACCAAGCTAACGGTAAACTAGGAGCTGGAAAATTCGAACCCATGTGGCATGGTCCTTATATTGTCAAGCGAGTGCTTGTAGAAGGGGCTTACGAATTGATTAATTATGATGGGGTCTCTTTAGATAAACCCAAAAACGAACTTTATCTTGAGAGATATTATGCTTGATTTTTGTGTGAAAATCATATCTATACATTAGTTATTTTTCTAAGATTATTTGCTTTAGATTAGATGAGTGTGTCTAGTTTAATTTTGCGTTAACTACTATTCCTGCTTATCTTGATTACTCTTGATATTTCAGATGTCGACGTCCTTTCAAGTGTACATTGGTTTTGTTGATGGTGCCTATCATAGTACATGGAATATCTCTTCCGCGTTCTGGGTTATCTATTCACCCACTGATGAGTTAGTTTCTATGCATGGGGTAAGACTTGGTCAAACAACGAATAATGTTGCAGTATAAAGCAGGGATTGAGTTATTATTTGATTCCATTTCATTTGGAATTCGGCATTTGATCGTTAGGTTAGATTCAAAACTCATTGTATTACATTTAAACAGAGTATATGCAATTAAAAATCTAGTGTTACTGAGATTATTTTTGAAGGTTCGTCTCTTGGAAAGGAATTTTGATTACATTGAATATCAACACATTCCAAGAATATTAAATAAATTGGTTGATGCATTAGCTAATAATGTTATAAATAGACATTTGCGACATTAAAAAAAATAAAATTAGAACAACATTCGATATGTGTTGAACGAGATAGCCAACAAAAGTAGTCATATCATATCATAGATATCCGAAAGATAATGATACAAAAAACAAAAATACAATAAGTCTGTGATTATCATCCACTATCTGTGGTGATGATCATGATAATATACTATAGCCCATGCCAGTCTACGCCGGTATCTCCGAAACTGGAAAAGAATGCTAGCAACATGCCTTTGGAGATGAAGAGGAATATCATCCATCGTATTCTCTGGGATGTCTCTAGTCAACCTCTCCAGATTTTGCTCTAAATTAGTGAGAATCTCTGCTACCTGGTTCTCTAGCAGTGCAATAGGATCTGTTCGCTTCCTCTCAAAGCGAAGGAGATTGGCTGGTCTTCGTGGACCAACATCTGCATTTGAATTTTTTTTATTAGTATTGGACGATTAAAATAAAAATTAGAATTAAAACACATCAAAATAAGTCAATTACTTGACTCACCCCATTGTGTCCCTGGAGGTAAGGACATCTCAGGGTCTCCTCGAAATTCTATGCTAGCATATGGGAAATCCCTGATAGAAAAGATTTGGTTATCTAACCAACGAAACTATGATGAAGTGAACTGGACTACTATACAACCGTCGCCACCATGGCGAGCCATCAGTGCCACCCACTATACCATGCGAGGCTCTCTGACTTCACCAGGATCAACAGAGATCAACTGAGGGGCAAGAGACAGAATTCTCTCCAAAGAAAAATATACTAATATTGATCCATATCCTAAGTTTTTCAACTTTGAGTTCTTCTCTCTGGTCAGTTGACCCTTCATGTTGGTCAACACCCCTTCACAACAATTGAAGATAGTGCCTCTGAAGCACTCAACAGCTGTCTGCATATGTGACTTGGTAGCCATGTGTAGAGCTACACTCGCACATAATCTGGTAACAGTAAATGCAATGACTTTCAGATCAAGACGTATGATAGTTTTTATGTCTATCCGATTGTCTTTGGGATCAGTTGCCTCATTACAAAACTCTTGTTTGTAGCTATAGATAGGCCAGCCACATTGCCTAGCCTCGAACAAAGAGATTGGTTCACCTCTTTTGGGTAAACTGGTGAGGAATTAGATATCTTCAAGCTCAATTTCTAGCTTGTGATCTCCAATAATAAAGCATTGTTCCTGAACGTCCCATTTATTTACTAGCTAGGTCATTAGCTCTACTTGTGCTCTCATACCCTGAATGGCCCAGAATTTGTATAAACCACAATCTCTCAAAGTATGCATTATGACCGGATTATTCATGGTCATATCATCTACCTATTCATGTTCACATTCTCGCCATTCTAACATTGTGCAATGACCTGCAAATGGATGCATTTAATGGTTAGAAGCTATTAGAGTAAAAAAATTAATCAATTTTTGAGAGAATTATTCAATTTCTTTTTCTTACGATGCCCCCGCAATTTTTATATAAAGACAGTGCAGACCCTTGCACGTATCCTTCATAAAAAATGCGGTAGCCCGATAATTTTCCTTTAGGAAAATTATCAAGGTCCGTAGGTAACCAATGGTTGGCCTGCGAACCCTTGTGAGAGAAATTTTGAACCATATTTCCCTCCAAAAATTAATTTAAAAAATTAAAAATAGAATGTAAATAGATGAAAATGAAGAGAAAAGTGTTCTCCCGGTTATCACCTACGGAATGTTTTTTGCCCAAAGCTCTCAATTCTCAATTCTGAACACAAAAGGTAAAAATGACTTTGTTGAGCTGCTTTTTATAAGATTTTTTGAATAAAAAAAATAATATTTTATTTATTTTCCACTTTAAAAAACTATTTTTCGAAATTTTTTACTTATTAGAAACATATATGTTTAATTTTTTAGTTTATGTGCAGAAAACAGGATTGTCAAGTGAAAAGGATTATTTTGATAATGAGTATACTTTTATCACTTTTGCGGGCTCTTGAAAATTAAAAAAAAGCGAAACCTTGGAGTTCTCTTTGAAGCCCTTTTCAAACTCTGTAAATATGCAAAGATTGCTGAGTACTTGACTATTCGAACTCGTTAAAGGAAATGAATAGTCGTCCCTTCAGTATAAGTTTACCCCTTTTCCGGACTGAAATGGACTATTTACGAAAAAGGTATACGTTGGCTAATCATGGTCAATAGAGTTCTCTCCTACATTATTTTATCCTTTTTTGGGCTTGAGAGACTAAATTTACGAAAAATAACACCCACGGAGTTTTCTTATGTTTTTCTACTGACTCCCTAAAAATGAAAAACACTGAGTTTCACCTATACTGAACTCGTTAAAACTTATCAGTAAATGACCTGTAAATTATAAATAGGAACGAACCACTCCTTCTTAGGGTTCGATTTTAATACTAAGTTGGACTCATCTAAAGGATTTGATTATATAACAAGAAAATTTTATCCTCCTTAAGCTTGTCAAAAATAAAGAGGTACTTTCCAGAAATGGTGGGGGAAAAGAGAGAAAATGAATCCAGTTGTCACATTTCATTTCAGAAAGTTGTATACCACTCTTGAAAATGACACTTTTGTCACATTCATATTTGGGTTGGGAAAATCTTTTGGCCAAACAGTTAATCGAACCACATTGAATGTCTTCAACCGGTTTCTAGGTATTAGCTTTAGGTCAATTGTCACCATATGTAGTGTCATTATGTATTCAAGAGATTAGTTAAATAAACCATTCATTGCAAAAATTTGTCTCTATTAGCATTGACCATCCCTCAGTCAGTCCTTGCTAAAATTTCTTCAAAAATTGATCTAATGGTTTCGTGTCATGGGCTTTCCTACAACGGGTCACTTTCTATTGATGAAAACTCATCATCTAGAAATTTGATCTATAATCCTATTAGTACCTTGGGATCTGCATGCCCTAATGGCAGGTTTCTTGCCTTCGACGATAGGTTTCATCATTGACCTTCGATTGAATGATTCTATGAAGTGTTCGACTTCAAATCATTCATTCACACTTCATGGATTGTACTAAGTACTTTGAGAACCATTGTCATTATTAGTGGTTTCTCTCACACTTGTTAATAGTTCACATCATTGACTCGTAATCAAGTGGTTTCTACCATGTTCGATTTTGACAAAATCAATAGCATGGATAGAATCATACTAGTTCGAGAAGCAGAAATCAATACCCTGGATCTAGTTTCTACTATCCAGGTTGTGAGGAGTTTTATTATTCATCATATAGTAGACTACTTATAACAGATGGCTGCGTCCATGCTGTGTCTATTACTTCATGTAATTTTAAAATAATTTATGTATCAGAACATGTAGTTAGTTTTGATATGAGTATGGGAATGCCTACCTCGGGGATGATATAAATATATATATATGCTTGCATTGAATGTTTTTTTTTTTCAGGATTTCAACTGGTGTGCCTGTAGCTCGATCTTCGAAATGATAAATTACTTCACTCTTCGGAACTCTTCAAACTTCACACTTTAGGGGGCAATCTGTTACACTAAAATTTGTCACCATGACGTTTAACTATCTATATGGGTTCATCATTACCTATTTATTGCTCCCTTAGAGGTCTTAAGACATAAAGTTCCTAAATCAAGTCTTGGAACTGGAGAAAAGCTCTTAAAAATCCTAAAAAGCCTAACTCTGCACTTTTCCTAGTCATTTCCTACAGTACCGCGGTTTATTTCTATAAAACTTGTGGCACATCCCACACGTTCTTCTCATTAAAACTGCAGACCACCGTAAAAGGTAAAATAAAGAGAAAAGTAAGTTCTAGAATCCTAGCTGGTCAAATATTCTCCCAGCTAGGGCCTTCTAGAAGCGTTATCTGGTTGAGCTTCACTCCTTCCATTCATGAACCTTTATCCATTCATAAATGGAGCTATCCCTTGGTTTTTGGAGCTGAAATACCATGATGAGAGGGCTTTATCCCTTCCTTTTTGGAGTTGAAACTACCTCCCTTTTGCTATAAATTAAGACCATGTTTCAGTCTCAAGGGTGCTTAGAACTTGGTATTTTTGAGGTGAATTGCTGAAGAAATTATACTCTCCACATTGAGCATCATTGGCCTGAGAGAGATTACATACTCATAGCCATAGTCTTATGCTAATTCAGAGAGTTGGAGTTTTTTCAAACTAAGGAAAATGGTTGTTCAGGACCCCGGAAGAACCTGTACAAACATCAAGGCGTCAAGGTTGTAAGGTTTATTCTTTTATTCAAAGTTAATACAAATGGATTCTATTTTCTCATTGAGTTGTTCATTTATCTTTTGAATAATTTAATTCTTGGATTCCTTGATCACTGAGATATATTATTGCTTTTGAATTATCATATCTTGCAGATGCTTTTGATTTTATTTGTTTGTCTTTGATTGCAGATCTTACACGCTAGATCAATATCTTCTGGAGCGAATGGATTGAAGACCAAGTAAAGCGTTATAATTCAGGTAGGAGCATCTCTCTATAATATAATTAATAATTCTTAGGCATAATGGTCTAGAGAAAATGGTATAAATCTGTCTGTTTGTTTCTAGATATCCTTAGGATACTAGGGAGATCGCTCTTGTTCGCAAGAGGGATTTGTCCGTCCAACAACTGCCCCCCTGCAAACCCCCCCTGATAAGGGGGGGGCTACGCCCCCTTTCCTGTGCCCAATGCAATAGAAGGCGTTGCACCCACCAAGCCTCTTACCCCAAGCTTCGTGCATGAGGCTAGTCATGGAAAGAATATAACACATACCCAACATACATGATTTATCATACTTGAACTTTTCACCATGGTGAATTAGTTTTTAGCCTAATGGTTGCCTATTGATGCATAAATCTAGTGGTTAATACCTTCTCTTCTTTTTGGTGCCTTTCCATATTGACATGTGGTACTAGGTTCTGACTCAAGTCAATCACACTACTAATGAGGTCGTTTGTTGCCCATAAGTGATGCAAGGTGGATTTTGAATAGATTTTTTGGGATCCCTTTAGAACCACCCCCTTCCATTACTATCATCTCCACGTGTTTATATTAGACCTTAACGAGGCCCCCAAGATGTTGGTGAAACTACATTAACAGCCATTAAAATCCCTACAACGACTACTCTAGGTGCCCTATTACCATATAGTGGTGGCCTAGAACTTCCTTCCTTAGAGAAGGTATGATGGCCATTTCTTACAAATCTTAGCTATTATGGAATACAACCATGTCTCCCCTTTTTTAGTCTAATTTATCTTCTATGTATGAGCATTCTTAACTACTTTAAAAATGAAAGATGGTTTCCACATCCATACCATTTCCTAAATATTAGGATTCAATCCATAAATGAAATGAACTTCTTCATATTTATCAGTATCCATGTTTGAGACATATTTCACTAATTTCATGAAGCTTATATCATACTCTTATAATATTTCATTTCCCTCAAACAAGGCATGGAAGGCTCCTACTTATTGTTCCTCATAGTATGTTGGTAGGTAAATTTTTCCTGAATATTTCATCAAATAGTTCCTAGAATAACTTTTTAGGAGTACCGTGGAATTTTCTTTCCAAATTACCCCACCATTTCAAGGCATTATATTTGAGTTAGAATATTGTTATCTTTTCCTTTGAATCAGAAGTATACTCCCTCAAAAACACCTCATCACTTCTCACAATTAAGCTTCTTCATGTTCACTAGCATGACCTCCAACAAAATTTTCGGGCTTAATATTCAAAATATCCATAGTAGTATCATCGGTTTGAGGTCCTCGATCAACATAATTTGATCCCTTTATGTTTCCTACCCTAGATGGAGGGGTCACCACATCCACCTTGACTACTTAGCACCCCTTTAATGTTTGATTTATTGCTTCTAGTGAGCACAAGATGAGTGCCAACTCTAGTGATGGAAGTGACGGTTCTGGTGGATGTGGTCTTTATAATGACCCTTGTATTGGTGTGTTTAGTGAAAGGGTGTATGAAATGCATTGATGCTTGGTAGGGGTGATTGATAACCTTCAAGAAATGTCATAGGGAAAAAATGGCATGTTAGATGGTTAGTGAAGCATCATAACATGTAGAAAAACTAGTTATAAAACATAGCATTCTACAAAGTGGAGGAAACAAGAAAGAAAAAATACCAAAATAATACAAGCTCAATATCGAGTAAATGAACTAATAATACCAATAGAGAACAAACCCCATTTTATTAGCCACTGGTGGTAAAAGAGAGGTAGAACGCTAAAACACTTGCATTGAGTCCTTAGAGCTCTGGAGCTCTAATACTCAAAGCAAGGTGGGCTCTTCGCTTAAGATGTTTACAAGCCTCTCTCTCCTCCTTGAATGAGTGATTGGATAAAGGACAATTGATGCACTTCTCCTTTGGGATTGAGATGTCGGATGGCCAAAAATTTAATTCCTTCACTCCTTTTCTGCTTGGACAACACACTGTCGTTTTTCTCATGGAAATTTGGCTAGCATAACAATGTGTTCTAAATTTTTGTTCTCATGGTGGTCTTTTATAGGAAAAATTAAAATCTTCTTCCTTCTCTTGGTACAATTGTGGATGGTGACCCAAGAGTGGTGGTTGATTCCATTGTGTGCTCACTTGAGGTCTCAAGGAAGCTCTAAGCAGTTGTCCTTGGCAGCCTCAAGTGGAGAATATTCTTCCTAAAATGTGCAAAGTGGTCCTGGATGGTGACCTTCCACCATACCCATGAACGTGTGGCTTATTGAGGGATATTCACGGAGACTTGCGCTGATATTGAACAAAAGGGCACGCGAATTACATTATTCCAGTGTATTCTATGAACAACTCAATAAATTTTCCTTTTTACCTTAGAAAAAGTTAAATTTTCAAGATTTTGTAATGTTTTACCGCCCTATAAATCCTTCTGCTTGACATTTCATGATGTCCTTTTCTTGTCTAATTTTCCAGAGATAAAATTTTCCCCCTAATGTATGAGGTCTAGGAATAACTATATAGCCAAAATACATTATATTTTCTATTCTGTATAGCCCATGTTGAAAGAGAGAGAGAGAGAGTAACTTGTGTGCAGCCTAAGGTTGGAAACCCCTTGCTCTAAGTAAAAGAGGGGTCATGTTCTATCAAAAACCTGCAAGAGATAGCATAAATATAATATTTCTTCGAGGCGAGAATGTCCCATGCTCATGATGTTTTGGCTAGTTAAAGCATATCTGACAAATATAGGTTCTATCTGTGTTAATTATATGGAAGTGATATTCTGATTTGGTTGATGACGACGATTGTTAACGCCCTGAGGGGCATTTTTTATTTGAAAATAGGTTGAATGTATTTCCCACATGCATAATCTTTGTATGGCATGTTTTAGAATCTCATTGTATTCATGGGTGTATGACTAAGACCTTCCCGTGTAAGCATTGCTGAAAGAGATGCTTATAATGGCACGGGACTTCGACGAATTCTGACAAAGTGCAATGGTTGTCAAGTATCATACCATTTTGACATGAGAGCTTTTATTGTAGTCTAATTTTAGGAGGATCGATGACATCAATGGGAAATGATGATTCCCATAGTTCCATCCAAGGATGCCCCTATTGAGGTGACGAGCCATCCAAAGTACTACTTCCTTTTTGGAAAATGGTTGTTGAAGTCGATAAAAAGGAAGCCTCAACTAATCAAGAGAAATACTGACACAAGGGACTAGAGTCTCTTATATGATAGGTTAACATAGGCATGATGGTGAGAAATGGCTGAAAACTGATGATGGGAGTTTAGTGGCCCAAGGTCAGAGCTTGAAAAAGCAATTTGATGGCAGCCATAATCATTTCTAATGAGGAAATCCCTAGAGTCAATAAGATGTCTAGGGTGGGTATATGTTTGTTATGAATGTCATGGTGGCTTTGCATGATAGGTGTGAAGCTCCGACCAAGGGTGAATAGGGATTTCTTCTAGGGTAGAAAAGTTAATGGATGGGTGGGGTATGTTCTCCTAAAAAATATTTTACGCTTGCCAAAAGAATATAAAATGGGTTTGGATGTACAAACACAGAGACGAGTGCCCAAAAAACATGAAAAATGATCGCTCACTAATGATGTGAAAGGTGTTTTTGCTGAGGGTGGGCACCCATTTGGTTAGTCTCAGTGCAGGGGTGGTGAAGTAGATGGAAAATATCACAGATGGGCCATGCTGATGGAGGTGTGGTAGGCCAACTGCAAGATGCAGTGGTGCATGTTCAATCTGCTTGCGAAAATGGTAGTTTAGGAAAGGGGTCTTATCGTGATATGGTAAAACTTGACTTGATGCATGATGGATGTATGGACATGAAGTGATTCCTGAACTAGGGTGTTATGACCATGGCGTCATATTTTTTTATGCATGGTCTACTTGAGTGACGGATTCCATGGAGGGGGAGGCTATACCGACCGAAGAGAATGTTTATCATGTGCAAGGCAGGGAGATGATAAACAGGGTGAGATGTTTGGAACCTAAGGTTAATTATTATGGAGAAATGATGTCAGTATATGAAAATATTCTCTAGGAATCTATCATACTGGGGGTAGAATGATACCTGCTCTGGAACCTTCAATGACTGGGGCAACAGATGGTTTGGCGTACTGTGTAACACCTGCAACCAATACCCCAAGTGAAATCATCTTTTTCCTTCAAATATATTGAAAAATGTGCTGAATGAAAAAAATATAAGAGAGGGCATACTTGTTGGAACTGAAAAAATGATTTTTTCATAGGTGTGAATGTGTGAAGCTTCCTTTTGGAATTATGAGCTGTTGATCACTGTGTTTCTTTCAGTTCCACAATTGGGCTTTCTGAGCTCCCGTTATGGTCCCTCAAATAATTTGAGAATAGTGATATATAGGTCAATATGGATCATTTTAGTTCATTTGTGTCATTTGAGAGTTTCAAGGTCAGAGCTTGTTGCCGAGTCTTTCTTGCAGTTGCGGTCAGCCTATGTACCAGGGATTCGCGCTATTAGTGACAGGTAGGCCCCTGAACGTTCAACATTTTATTTTATTTTTAGTTTTATTGTGTGGGGGTACATACAAATTAGGTTTCTACGGACCCCTATATTTTTTTGGCCTTGGTCTCAGGGTGATCAATGTTTAGGCATGATGATTACACAGGAATTTGAGGATTTCCGTGGAGATTTCATTCCTATTGAAGTTTTTGTGTTTGGTCTGCGTGCCTATATGAGAAACAGGTGTGGAGAAAAGCCAAGGCAATTTTTGAAAAAAAAAGGATTTTTTAAAAGTTTTATGTCACTGATGTGCTTGTGTTTGGTGACAAGATGTTGTAGAGAGAGCGTGGCTCGCTGAATATTAATATGGTTGTGGCACAGGATGCCAATGGCCATAGGTTAATGGCTCATTAGGGTCTCCTCAAGTTTCTTGAGAATGACCTCCTCAGGTCGCAGGATCGCCTGTTGCACTACCTGGTCCGTTGTTGGAACAGAAGGTGCAAGGTGATTGTTTTTTGAGGGAGGGACATTGTTATCCATCCAAAGACAAATATATATTTTGCGATCGACTTGCTGCCTTAGGGTGAGGCACTTCCCCATCCACTTTCGCCTGCAAGGGTGTCTCTTCATCGTTGGTCAGAGCATCACTCTGGCAGAGCACCCCTTTTGGAGGGGTGCATTCTTATATCATCAATGACTGATCTAGCTGAACGATATTCTTTTTATATAATCATTCAGTTGATTGGGTTCTTGTCATTGCACAGGGCATCGGGACCTCAGATTGGTGTTCTATGCTGGCTTCAGGCCAGACATTTTTTTGACTAAGCACGTCATGTTTATGCCAATATGGTGTCACAACTGGCGAATTTCCGAGGAGGATCTAAGCTATTCACATATGCTAGTATCCTGTGTAGCATTATTTTTTAGAGGGTGGTACTATTGTGACCTGTAGTGCCAGTTCATATTGGGTTTCACCGGGACCCTTAGATGACGCGATGGGCACCGATGATACCTCGAGCTGGGGGAGGAGATGTGGGCGCTATTGGAATGTGACCACAAAGGCATGGCTTGATGTGAACCCCCAGATGTTCCTCGACTTTCCATACTCTGGGATGGACTGTCAGGGATATTCGGATATGGGTCTTCCTACTGGTTCTATGTGGGGACCTGTAGGTATGATTTTTTATGTTTTTTCTACATTTGTTGAGTATTTATGATGTGTATATTGATATGTGTATTTTGGTGACCCTAACACTATCTTATTTCTCTTATAGATGTGGGAGAAGTTGGATGACCTACTGCTTGGTTGGTGGGATACCATCCGATTTGGAGGGTTCCAGGGAGGAGCCCAGCCCTAGACTGGGGGGCAGGGTGGAGGTCCAGGGCAGCCTCAGGGTGGAGGACCTGGTGATTGTGCTGGCCCCTCAGTGGAGGGTAGCAGCTTAGCTGTTGCCAAGTATGCTATGATTATCACTCATGAAGAGGTGGTAGAGGCATGAGTGGCCGAGATGGCAGAGAATTTAGTTGCAACCGAGGCCCGATACATTGACCTAAATGAACCTTAGGGGCGAGTGGACAGGTTGACCCAGGGTATGCCGACCTGTGGTTTTGTCAATGATCTGGACGATGCTTGGCTTGAGGCACTGATGGTATGGGATAGGGTTTATCGTCTGACTCTGTGTCATGTGGCACTTTTTGTTTTTTCTGTTGCCCCAGTGTTGGCACCATGTGCAGTTGTGGGTCCAGACGACCCACCTGGTCGGACTTAGGCCTAGAGATACTTTGTATTCATGGAAATAACCCCTTATGAGGATGCTTCCCTTATTTTTTATGACATGTGTATATATATTTTCTGGTTGACCTGTGGGTCAGAGACATGAATTTTTATTTGTACTCACATATTTTTTGGTATATATGCTAGATGTATTTTTAGTGGCTCTTGATGGTGTGTCTATGGTTGTATGGTTTGATGGATGTTATCTATCATTAATGGATATATATATATATATATATATATATATATATATATATATTATGTATGATGATTTATACAAGACGAATTCTAGTCTAGGATGTGGTTAGCTATGCGATATGATGTTTGGTTTTGATTTCTTGGTACATGAGTGAATGTAATATGATCAAATTGACGGTTTATTCTTTTTTCATGCAAATATTTTCTAAATATTTGTGAATCTCGTACTTCAAATTCTTGGTTTAACTGTGAAACCACTAACTGGGAATCAAGGTAGATATGCAGGTGGCAGATGCCTTGGTTGAAGGCATCACTCAAGAGATGGATGACGACATCATATTCTACCTGATTATTGGTAGTGTTGGGGTCTTGTGTTTTGGCAGATTGGCATACCAAGTAACAAGGCAACATCAGAACCAGTCTTTATAGCTCCAGGATCTAGCCTTCCTAGTCTCATAGAGGGATCTCTCAATTTTTTGCAAAGATATGACTTGTTTGCTTGTAAAAGGTTGATTTTAGGCTAGTTATTAAGCATGAGTTTGTTTGATTGTTTGGTGGAACATGATGATCCAGGCAGCATAGATAGAAAAGGGGAAATCTCTAAGTCATTGGGCAATGGAGTCAAGTGGAAATTGTGACAAGTTTGTAAACAGATCAGGGGTATCAGAGGGAAAATCTAACTTGGCTATTGGATCTACAAAGTATTTCAGGTGAAATGAAATGAACATTAAAATTTTAGAATGAAAAGCAGAACTAAGGGAAAGTAAGAATCCTTAATTATATGTACTTCTCAACAAAGGGACTTAAAACGTCATTTGAACATGAAAAAGCATTCATAGATAGGGCTAACCATGAATTCTACAAATCATACTTCAGCAAATCGCAATTTCAAGACAAAATTTTCAAATGAAATCTAGGAGTCAAGGAACGCTCTATTTCATCCAAGGATTTCACTTTTAAGGATAAGAAAACATTCAAGATGCACAAATAACTACATTAATAGAAGAGGGAACTCCTAGACATATTTGATTACAGCTATAAAGACCTTTAAAACAATTATCTCAGCAAGAAAAAAGGGTATGATAAAAACAGACCTCTTTGGCAGATTGTAAACAATGGTACTTTAAAGGGAGACTTCAGAAACAGTTTTAAAGTAGAAGCAAGTAAGCAGGGAAAACCATAAATCATTCTTGAGACCAACTGTTTCAACTATTTATAAAATGAACAATCTTAAGGGTTTAAAAGCAGTTAAGCTACTCAATAAAACCTTCAGCAGATGAAAACATAAAGGAAGTGAAGAATAAACAGGCATAAGGTGCTTCTAGGAGACTTTTCTTAGCCTAAAATTTTTACTCTACTGCAATAAGAAATGATGAAACAACATGGAAAATAGGAAAAAAATTAACAAATTAGAATACTTCACCAACATCCAAGCTCAGGGATCCAATGATAGAGCTTTCTCCATCAACAAATAGGTCAAAACATCTACAGTCCCAAAAGATCAATTTTATTTCAATCTCAACAGAGCTATGTATTACTTCAAAGAGTCATCAAATGCCCACATTACAATGAGTTCCAATGCAGTATTTATGCTGCAAATGAGGAGGTGGAACTGATCTAGGGTTCAAGTGTTATAAATTACAGAGTACGTGCATCCCTGACCTTGAAAACCATGCAAGGCATAAGGTAGGAACATGTGTACAACTAATTCTCTATTTAATAACTATGTCTTTACTTTATACGGATAAAAAAAGTGAAAATATTGACTTTAAGGCTTTATCTTATCTTTACAATAACTGTTTTGACAACTTAAAATATCTTCTGACTGTGTAATAACTGTCAATTTTCCCTTTGGGACATAAAGTAGGATATAGGTGGCAGTTTGATAGATTTAAGGGAATAACTGCTCCTTTTGATGTATCTAAGGCTTCTTTAGCCTAATTTTCCTTAAATTTATCATTAAACTGTGCTTTAAGGCTTAATTTTTCTTTTGGCCTTTACAATCATCCTTTGTTGACTTTTTCTTTATCACTGCTTAAACAATTTGTTCTATTTCTTTATCCTTTGACCTTCAGCCTTTAATCACTGATTTTTAAAGGGCTAATCTTTTCAACTTTATCCCTTTAAACTATGGTTTTGGCCTAATTCTGCCTTTAGTCTTCATAATCCATTATATCGTCTTTATCTCCTTTCATAACTTTTAAAACTTCTTTCATCCCTATTTGACTGTATTTTTTAACCTTTAATCATCATTGTTCTTCATTGATCTTCATTGTTCTTCCTTTGTATACAGATGGCCTGCGCTGGAGGGTTTTTCTGCGTAACTAATGCTCGTGAAACACTGATTAAAACTTGGAAATTTGACTCTTTAATTCCCTTTTTTCCTTTGATCAGGCCTTTCAGGATTTTCACCCTTGGCCTTTGTCACTATTTTTTGACTGTGGGACAGCGTTTTATGACTACCACCATGAAACCTGCAGAAAACAACAAAAAAATTATAAAACCCTACATTTATGGTTTAACTGCTAACAGAGGGCTTGGTGGAGGGTGAAAGAGCAGTGCAAAGGAAGGGAAATATGCAGGGAAGGGTTCTACTCTTGAAACCAGGAAGAAACCCAAGAGATTTTAAATATAAGAGCGTAAATGGCGATAACCGGTTTGGCAGAAAACTGCGAGTGGTTTTTGCATGGAGTAAAGGATGTAAGTGGTATTGGTAGGGGAGAATGCAATAAGGTTTAGAGGTTGATGCATGTCCCTCTAAAACCACCCATTTCGCGTAAAATGCATGGGGGAATGTTGGGGGAGATGGGTGTGAAATGGAATGCTGACCATTGGATCAGGGGAAATCAACGGTGGGGATTGGAAGAAACACGAAAAGAAAGCCCAGCACTCTTGGGTGGGACCGACGGGATTATATGGGAGATCTAGCAATGGTCGTCTGACCTAAAAGATGGATGGCTGAGATGAACTTCGACGGATCGGAAATCGATGAAGCAGAGGGTCATGGGAAGAGGGATTTTGAAAATGCGATGTGTCGATGAGCGAGGACCATCTGATTAGATTTGATCGACGACTCAAATCAAATGAGAAGGTATATAAGGCTAGCGGGGTGGAAGAAACGGGAAGCAATGGGAGCTGTCAGATCATGAGGATCGACGGTCGAGATCTGTTGATGGGGGAGAATGAGAAGGGCAGGGTCGAAAAGCAGAAGTAATGTGGGCCATCGAAATTGAAAAGATCAACGGCGGAGAACGCATCGCGGAATCGAACAAAGGAATGATGGTGCGAGGGGAGGGGTGAAAAGCTAAAGAGCGATGAAGCGAGGGACGTTAGATTGGGAGGATCGACGGCTGAGGATTCTTCGGAGAATGGCCAAAATGAAGGAACGGAGCAGAGGAAAATGGTAATGCTAAATAGTGCAGACCGTTGGATCTAAGGGATCCATATCAATGGTGGAGATTTGATTGCGGAGGATGGACAGGCATAAGTGAAAGAAATAATGCGAAACAACGCAGACCGTTTGATCAGACTTGATCAAAGGTGGAGATTTGATAGCGGGATCACTTCAGTAGGAGGAAAAGGTTCAGGAGACAAGGGATATTTGGAATTGTGATGAGCGATCTGCTGATGCGATGAAGTTTCGATAGAGTGCAGACCATCGGATCTTGGGGAAGATCAACGGTAGAGATTTCATTGGGGGATCGGTATATCGGTAGAGAAAGGTGAGGGACGCGAAAACTTGGAAGCTTCGATGTGTCGATGATGCGATGGCTGTCGGATCTGGGGAATGGACGGCTCAGATCCAATAGGCAGATCGACCATCAGTGGGGTAAAGGGTCTGGGACAAAGGAAACGAGGACTACTGATAGAGCGAGGGCTGTCTGATCGAAAGTGAGATCAATGGCTCAGATTTAAAGTGGAAAAGCACATCACCCTTTTGCAAATCGGCGAAGAAAAATGAAAGGTAACAAAGAATTTGAAAACGCCGAAGTGCGATGGCGATGGGTGCTTAAGACCTTTAGCCGATGGTCTCAGGCCTCGGTCTTATTGTAAAAAAGGGGCTGAGGGCTTAGGAAAAAATCGCTTAAGGCCTTCTTTTAATAAAAGGTCGGAAAAGGCTAAAAACATGGGTTTTTTTTACTTTTTAGAGGCTTCCAATAAGGGAAAAGAGGGGTTTTAAACCATAAAAAGGAGTTTATAATCGTCTAGAGGGGTTTTTTTTTTATAGGAAATGAAGAGTTGATAAAGGAAAATGGGCTATTTTCAGAGGGAAATGGACTGATAAAAACAGGGGAAAATAACCTAAAATAAGCTTCTTTTTTAGACAGAAGGGTGATATTTTTGGGAGGCATAGATGAAAATTTTTGGTGAACTGATAGACTTAGAATAATGAAGGTCGTGAGATTTCTAGAACTCACAATGTCTCTGCAAATTTTGTTTCTAGAAATCTAAGTTTTCAACTTTAGTCATCTTTGGATAAAGTCAAAATTATTGATGATTAACAGTGGCTCCACTTGGGGAGGACAACTTGCTTTTTTAAGGTGTCTAAAACCTCCAGTTTATCAATCTCTAGATTTTAGAAGACCAATGCCTCATCCATTGGGTAGAATATCTTTTCTTTCTAATATTTCTCTGAAAAAAATAACTTTTTGACAATCTGCAATATATAATCTCTTTAAAATTGCATCTCTACTTACCCAATCTTACTTTGTCCTAGCATTTTTTTCTTCCTCTTTGAGTTCATTTGAACTAGAAAACTCTTTGATATTTTATTTTTGAAAACAGAAATAAACCATCTAATCCTATCCTTATTTCTTCCATGAGTTCAGATTAAACAATTGAACTCATAAATTTTCCACCTAAGCTACTATCTGTCAGGATTAAGCTGTCTGACAGATTTTATTCTCTATATTCTAAAATAGAAATTTAAAACACAGACAAATCAGGATTAAGCTGTCTAATTTGCTATGGTGTCTATTTCTTTATGTACAAGCTACACATAGACTTTATTTGCAAAAAAATAAAACAAAATTGCAAAGGCTTAAGATCTCAAAAGTATAAACATCCTTCTATTCTTTTTCCAGCTCTGGTTTTGATCTATTTAGAGCTATCTTTTTCCTTTTCTTGGTTCTGATTTTGAGATTTTTAGAACCATTTCCTTTCTATCCTAACCTATTCTACTGATAAGTCAAGTCTAAAATAATCTTATCAATCAGTGCTTCTACTAACTTATCAACATAAATTTAAAGTATGTTCAGCCATGATTAGGCTGGCTAATTGAACAATATATCATTTTAATCAGCAGTGGCACTTAGATTTGCTCACTTTCAGAAAATTTTGTTTTTTGGTATGGGGTTGTACCTTTTTTGAATCTGCCCTCTTTTCTTTTTCTGTTCTTTTATCTTTTTTGTATTTTTCATGATTTCTTTTCCACTGGGTTATGTAAAATGAGTAAAAAACTTTGAAACTAAGACTCTTGACAAAAGTAGTGCTTGAGCATCCTGCCATTGACAGGACCTCCAAATATGTCTTTTCCATTCAGCTCTTGCAGAAAGAATGTATTATGACCCCAGATAGAATGAATCATGTAGGGACCTTTCCATAGATTCTCAAATTTTCCATGTTTTCCCTTTTCTTCCCTTCTAGAATCCCACTTTAGAACTACATTTTCAACTTGGAAATCATTTTCTTTAGTCCTCTTGTCAAATAACTTGTTGGTTCTTTCTTGGACTATTTGTGTTCTGTTATATACTTCCTCTCTGGACTGCTGTAAATGAATGGTATGATTTATCCTTCTCTGCATATCATTTTCCTTAGATTGTACTTCTTGGAGGAGCTTCATGACTAGAACTCCTAGAGAGGTTGGGAAGATTGCATCCATGCCATAAACTAGCTGATAGGGGGATATATTTATTGACTTTTTGTGGTTAATCTATCAGCCCATAAGGCATGAATAAGCTTACTATGCCATGATTTCTGATTCTGCTCCAACAATTTTTTGATAATATTGACAAGGCTTTTGTTGGAAGATTCAGCTAATCTATTTCCTTGGGGATAGTAGGCAGTAGAATGACCCAAGGTGATATGGTACTTATGGCAGAATTCAACCATTTTTTTAGAATTGAAAGCAACAACATTGTCTGTGATAATTTTTCTAGGACAACCAAATCTGGATAGTATGTTGGTTTCAAGGAACTTGAAAATGACAGAGTCAGTAGCATTCCTAGAAGGTATGGCTTCTATCCACTTGGTAAAATAATCAGTGGCAGTGAGGATCCACTTATGTTGGGCTGATGAAGATGGGTAGATTTCCCCAATGAAGTCCAAGCCCCATTGTTGGAATGAAGCTTCAACATTGATGGGATGTAAAGGTAAAGGTAGGAGTTTTCTCTTGCCATAAAAAAATTGACAATTATGGAAAGATATGACAAGATTCTGAGTATCTGGGAAAAGGGTGGGCCAATAGTAACCTGATCTAAGGATTTTATTTGTTGTATTCTTCTAGTAAATATGTCCTCCACATTCTCCCTCATGCATTTCATGCATGATTTTTCCTGCATCAATCTTAGGCAAACATTTAAGCAATATTCCAACAACATTCTTCCAATATAAAACCCCATCTAATATGTAATGATTTAAAGCCTTCTCTTTTAAAAATCTAGCTTTAGTTTTAGAAAGAGAAGGAAGGGTATTCAGATAAAGCAACACATATATGATATCAACATACCAAGGTGAATTCACAAAATTTTCTTCAATAAATGGGGCTGTGAATTGTTCTGTTTCTTCCAAAACATCAACCATACTCATATATAGTGCTTGAAAGTTTGACTCAGCCATGAGTTTTTCTAATCCCTGCCCTTTGATTAGTTTGGTGGGCCTGATTTCTAAGTCATATTCTAAAATAACAACAATCCATTATCCCCTTTTACCATCAGGGTCTTGACTTAGAATATCCTTGACAACTATGTGTGGGACAAAAGCAATGATATGGGAATGAAAAATATAAACTCTAAAATCTTTCAATGCTTTTACTAAGGCCAAAGCTTGTTTCTCCATGATGTTATACTTGAGTGGAGCATCTCTTAAGGATCTACTAAAAAATGATATTGGTTGTTCTTGCCCCATGTTATTCTTTTGCAGTAATACTGCAGCTATTTTATTTTCAAATGCAAAAGAAAAGATGTAGAAATCTTTGGTGAAATCGGGACTTATAAGAACTGGTGTTTGAGTAAGAGCTTGTTTCACTAGTTCAAATGAATTTTTAGCTTGTATTGTCCATTTAACACCTATTTCTTTCTTAAGCATTTTTGTGATATTTCTCAATAGCTTAGCAAGTTTGGGGATGAACCTCCTTAAAAAAATTATTTTCCCAATGAAAGATTGTAATTATTTGAGGTTTCTAGGATGGATGATCTTCAAAATGCTATCAATCCTTTCAGGGTCTACTTTGATTCCCTCTTCAAAAATTATGTGGCCAAGAAGCTTTCCTTCCTAGAGACCAAAGAGTGTCTTTCTTTGATTCAAAGATAAGCCATATTTCCTACATTTCTCAAAAAAATTCTTTAAATGAATCAAATGTTATTCATCAGTTTTGGAGAAAACAGTAATGTCATCAAGGTATATGATTATAAAATAGCCTATGTCTTATGTCTTCTGAGAAGGCTATATCCATGGCCCTTTGAAAGGTGGCCCCTGTATTCATCAAACCAAATGGCATTTTGACATACATGAATGTACCTCAAGGTGTAGTAAAAGCAGTTTTATGTTGGTCACTTGGGAGTACTAAAACCTTATTGTAACCTGAGAACCCATCCAACAGTGAAATTATTTTAGACCCAACCACCCTTTGAAGTATATGATCCATTTTTGGCAAGGGATAGTTATCTTTAAGGGAGAATCTATTTAAATTCCTAAAGTAAATGCAGAGCCTAATTTCGCCAGTTTTTTTGCCGACAGATACTAAGTTGGAAACCCGTTCTGAATACCTGAGGGGAACTATGATCCCAACATCATACATTTCTTAATCTCTTTCTCAACTAAAGGCAATAAAATAGGGTTTATCCTTCTGAGGTTTTGTTTGAAAGGTTTTTGACTTTCCTTAAGAGTAATGTTGTGTTGAATGATGATGGTATCATATGATTTTAGATCCTTGTATGCCCATGCAAACACATCTCTAAATTATTTGAAAAGTTCAATGTATCGCTGTTTAATATGAGCTAGGAGAGTGTTGGATAGCTTGATCATTTTGGGTTCTGCTAGGCTGCCTTTGTTATGCTCTTCTGCGTTTTTTTCTATAGGCTCCATTCTTGGTTCTTTGGCTACATCATTAAAATCAAAAAGTTGTTCTAATGGTGAAAGGCCTCTTGGAATTGTATCATTTTTACATTGTAAAACTTCCAGTTCCTTTTGGTCTGTATTATTAATTATTTCTTCTCTAAAAGGATGTTCAAAATGGTTTATATCAACAAAAAAGGACAGCTCTGTTTCGGGGATTTTTTCTTCATTTAAACAATTTTCTTCATGGCTTGAAGCAGATGTTGATATGACAAAGTCATTCTTTGATTGCAGAAAATCATCTATGTGCTTGTATCCTTCAAACACTTTCCAATAATCTTCATTGTAAGGTATTTTAGGCCTGCTTTTTACCTTTATATTGATTTGTTCATTTGTCTTTGGTATTTGGCAACTACTAGTAGCAAAGGCAAGTTCATTTTCTAGATGATTTTGAGCTCTTGGGATGAAAATGAGTTCATATTTTTGAAAGGTTTTTAGGAGATCAAGGTCAACATTTCTATATTATCTGAGTTTTGGGTTTTTGGTTGAATACTCCCCTTTAATTAGTTTGATGATTAGCTCAAAATATCCTTGGACTGATATTTTCTTAGCTCCTAAATATTTGAGTAAGTGTAGGCCAATAAGGAGGGCTTCATATTCAGCAATGTTATTGGTGCATGGAAAATAAAATTTATAGGAAAATCCTTTGTTTATGTTTTGTATCCATACACCAGCCCCTAAACTTAATTTGCTACAAGAGCCATCAAAGTTTATTTTCCAAGGTATTTCAATCTCATTTTCACTTCCTTTCTATGGTTCAAGGCTATTAGAGTTTGAGTTATTTTTCATTTGAGTTGAGGGCATATTTGACTATTCTGGTGGAATAACTTCTTCTTTGTTTCTTTTTTCCTGTTGAGTGATTTCATCTTCATTAAATAAGATAAAGGAATCTAATTTTGAATGGATGGAATACATAGGAGTGTTGTTTGGCTTATCTATGTTGCTCACCATGTATTTCATAAGAGACTCCTTGTATAATATTTTAGTTTGGCTAAACACTAGGATGGTGGCATATGCCATGTCCATTTGAAGGTTCCCCTGAATTTTGGCTCCCGATGATCTAGATAAAAGCATGCCATACTTAGAGGGAATGTCAGCTACCACTATGTCCATGACTAGACCTTTAGCAGGAATCTGTGCCAAATTGACACATAAATCTTTAATTAGGCCCAAGAATTTGACCCTCCTTGAATCAAAGGAATACAGGTCTTTATATGGTTTAGTAATTTCCAAGCCTAATATTTCCACTACTACTTTGGGCATAAGGTTATGTGAAGCTCTAGAGTCTAACATGGCATTGTGTAAGATCTTATCATGTATATTCAGGCTGACATAGAAGGGAGGGATAGCCCCTTCTTGGTATTTCCCTTCAACTTCAGGACCAAACAATAATTCTGGTTTGTCATCTGTAAAGTTTAAAGTATCAGTGTCACTGCCTATATTCAAAGCTATCAAAATTTGATTTTTATATACATCCTGAGTTACTAGTTTAGCTAAGGGTATGGTGATTTTGATCTTGGAAATTTCCCCTTCAAGGCTGAAATGAACTATTGTTCTTGACATATTTACATATGTTTTGTCATTTACAACTCTTTCAGCAATCCTGATTTGCTGAACTTTATTTGGACTGTTACTTTGGACAGATTTGTTAGGGCCACTAGATGAAGTACTAGGGCACATTTGTTCAACACTTTGCTGACTGTTTTTGTCTTTATTTAAATTAGTTTTCTTGGTTATAGTGTTGGTGTTACTGGTTGCCTTCTTAGGCTGATTTTCTAAAGTTTTCCTAATAGTAGTACTAGTGTTTTTGTCATTAGAAATCTCTGGGCTCCCTTTGCTTCTAAGATTATATTGTTTTTTTACCTTCATGATTTCATTTTCAAACCCCGGTTTGTAATATTCAGAATCTTCATGGTTTTTTTCAATTTTTTCTGAGGAGAAGAATCCATGTTTTTCTTCAGTGAGAAAAACATCTATCTCACTGTCAAATCCTATCAAGTTTACATGATTTTCTTCCAACATTTCAACTTCCCTTTCTTCTTCTTGATCAACATAGTTTTGTTGAAAGGGAGGCTTAATCTGTTGGTCATTGTCTCTTTGCCTATCTTGATTAGGGTCTCTTCTGAGATTTGGGTTTCTATTTATGTTTTGGGGGTTGTTTTGGTTTTCTCTAGGAGGCACTCTATCATTCAGATTTATCTTTTCAAGCATCCTCTCCATTACCCTTACTAAGTTGTCAATTTTGGTATCAGATGATGAGGTTGATTTCATTGTTTCATCCTTATATGTAACTCTTTTTTCTGCTTTCAACCTAGCTCTTTTCTCAATCAGATTTGCTTCTACACCTAAGGCTCCCCTCTACATATCTTCTAAAGTTGAGGGGTCTCTTTGTCTTAGCTGGTAGGCCATTTCAGGATCAAAACCCTCAAGGAATTTAGCTAAGGCTAAGCCTAATGGAGGTTTCATGTCTGGGGGAAGTGCATTATAAACACTATTGAATCTAGTGTAATAATCTTGGACACTTTCCCCAATGTTTCTTTTCAGGTCAGTATATTCTGAAAGGATTTGGAGAGGGTTCTTCCTAAGTTCCCATTTGTTTATGAATGTTTGATATAAATAAGGGAGATCATTAATGGTGTGAGGAGTTAAGCCTTTAAACCATTTTTTGGCTTCTCCTCCTAAACTTTGAGCAAAAATTCTCATCTTAATGGTTTCTTCTTCTATTTCCATGTAATCAAAAGCATCATTCATCTTATCTACGTGTTGTTGAGCAATAGTAGGTTCATTTACAGTGAAATGGGGAATTTTGGATTGATATTCATTGAGTAAGGGAACCAGAGGTAGTGGTAACACAAGTGGAGCATACCATACTGCCATGATAGGAAATAATGAGGGATTTACAAGAGGGAAAGTGGGATGAAATGGAGTGTTTTGAACAATGGATGTGTGGATAGGAGTAGAAGAAACACTTGGGCCAACAAATTGATGATGATCAAATCTATTATAGAAGGAGCTGAAATGACAGAGAAGCTGAGAATCAGGTGGAGTAGAAGGTGAAGCTTCTCTGCTAAAGCTCTGTTGCAAATCTATGGTTTCAACATCAGCTTGGTTTTAATCACTTTGAGATTTATTCCTGAATAGGTTCTTTGTGTGAGGTAAGTCAAAGTGAGGATCTTTTAAGACTGTGAGATCTTTAGGAACAGATCTTGTTCTTACGATGGTTCTATCAATAGTTGGTTTTCCAAATCTAGAAGTTTGCCACAAAATCCTTTCTGGATTGTCAACTATGGTAGGAGGGTTAGGATCTGGATGGGATCTAGTATTGACCCTATGTGAAGCCAGAATTCAGTTTCCAAAATTTAGAGAGGTTGAGGTTTTTAGGATTGTTTTCCTCTCATAATGATTTCTATAATAGGGGACTAGGTTTCTAAACTTCCTCAAGGTTGGTTAACACAATCTTAGGGAAATCTGGAGGTCTAGAAGAGTAATAGGCCTACTGGGGTTAGTGGAGTCTCCAGGTTGAAATTTTTATCTTTTCTGAAGGTAAAATTTTTTATGTTCCACCACCAATGGTTTATTTAAAAACCAATCTAAAATGTTCTCGGTTTTTCTGAGTTTTATGTGGTTCTATGGTTGTGAAAATGGTCTATACCTGATTCAACACTTAGCTAAGGTGATGAAACAAACATAGTCTACTCTATGGCTTATCAGCTAATCTTTTGTAGTAACTGAAGGACTAAAAAACTTATAATAGCTTGCTAGGAAACTATAAACTCAAAGGTCCCACCATGATCGCCAAAATGTTGGGGTCTTGTGATTTGGAAGATTGGCATACCAGGTGACAAGGCAAGATCAAAACCAGTCTTTAGAGCTCTAGGAACTAGCCTTCCTAGTCTCATAGAGGGATCTCTCAATTGTTTGCAAAGATATGACTTGTTTTCTTGTAAAAGGTTGATTTTAGGCAAGTTATTAAGCATGAGTTTGTTTGATTGTTTGGTGGAATATGATAATCCAGGTATCATAGATAGAAAAGGGGAAATCTCTAAGTAATTGGGCAATGGAGTCAAGTGGAAATTGTGACAAGTTTGTAAACATATCAAGGGTATCAGAGGGAAAATCTAACTTGGTTATTGTATCTACAAGGTCTTTCAAGTGAAATGAAATGAACATTAAAAGTTTAGAATGAAAAGTAGAACTAAGGGAAATTAAGAATCCTTAATTATATGTACTTCTCAACAAAGGGACTTAAAACATCATTTGAACATGAAAAATAATTCATAGTCAGGGCTAACCATGAATTCTACAAATCATACTTCAGCAAATAACAATTTCAAGACAAACTTTTCAAATGAAATCTAGGAGTCGAGGAACACTCTATTTCATCCAAAGATTTCACTTTGAAGGATAAGAAAACATTCAAGATTCACAAATAACTGCATTCATAGAAGAGGGAACTCTTGGAAATCTTTGATTACAGCTATAAAGACCTTTAAAACAATTATCTTAGCAAAAAAAAAAACGGTATGATCAAAACAAACCTCTTTGGTAGTCTGTAAACAATGGTACTTTAAGGGAGACTTCAGAAATAGTTTTTAAGTAGTAGCAAGTAAGCAGGGAAAACCATAAATCATTCTTGAGACCAACTGTTTGAACTGTTTATGAAATAAACAATCTTAAGGGTTTAAAAGTAGTTAAACTACTCAATAAAACCTTCCGCAGATGAAAACATAAAGTCAGTGAAGAATAAACAGACCTAAGGTGCTTCTAGGAGACATTTCTTAGCCTAAAATTTCTACTCTACTACAGTAATAAATGATGAAACAAAATGGAAAACAGGAAAAACATGAACAAATTAGAATACTTCACCAATAGTCAAGCTCAGGGATCCAATGACAGAGCTTTCTCCATCAAAAAATAGTTCAAAACATCTACAGGTCCCAAAACATCAATTTTCTTTCAATCTCAGCAGAGCTATGTATTACTTCAAAGAGTCATCAAATGCCCACATTACAATGAGTTCCAATGCAGTATTTATGTTGCAAATGAGGAGGTGGAACTGATCTAGGGTTCAGGTGTTATTAATTACAGAGTAAATGCATCCCTGACCTTGAAAACCATGCAAGGCATAAGGTAGGAACATGTGTTCAACTAATTATCTGTTTAATAACTCTATCTTTACTTTCTAAGGATAAAACAGGTGAAAATATTGACTTTAAGGCTTTATATTATCTTTACAATAAATGTTTTGACAGCTTAAAATATCTTCTGACTATGTAATAACTGTCAATTTGCCATTTGGGACATAAAGTAGGATATAGGTGGCAATTTGATATATTTAAGGGAATATATGCTCCTTTTGATGTATCTAAGGCTACTTCAGCCTAAGTTTCCTTAAATTTATCATTAAACTATGCTTTAAGGCTTAATTTTTCTTTTGGCCTTTAGAAACATCCTTTTTTTACTTTTGCTTTAACACTGGTTAAACCATTTGTTCTATTTCTTTATCCTTTGACCTTCAGCCTTTAATCACTGATTTTTAAAGGGCTAATCTTTTCATCTTTATCCCTTTAAACTATGTTTTCGGCCTAATTCTGCCTTTAGTCTTCATAATCCATTATATCGTCTTTATCTCCTTTCAGACCTTTTTAAACTTCTTTCATCTGTATTTGACTATATTTTTTAACCTTTAATCATCACTGTTCTTTGCTGATCTTCATTATTATTCCTTTGTATATAGATGGCCTGTGCTGGAGGGTTTTGGTGTGTAACCAATGCTCATGAAACACTGATTAAAACTTGGAAATTTGACCCTTTAAGTCCCTTTTTTCCTTTGATCATGCCTTTGAGGATCATCACTCTTAGCCTTTGTCACTATTTGTTGACTGTGGGACGAATTTTTATGACTGCCTGATAGCATCCTGAGGGCTACAAACCCACAATCACACTCTCTATGCATATAAAAGTGCATTTCAAATTTATGCTCCAATAAAATTCACAATCTGGGAAAAATTTAAAATATGCAGAAGCTATCTTTTAAACTCATGGTTATTAAAACCCAAATCGTCCAGCCCAGATTCAAGTCTATATGCGGAAGCCTTTCTAATTAAACCTTTATGGATGATACCATTGTCAAAACTCACCTTATGAATATTCGAATTTTAATATTCAAATTTAAATTAAAACCAAATCTCAAACTTTGGTTTTCACACTTACCAGCTCACCTTATCTTCAACCTTTGAATTTTTTTGAGAACCCAATATAATAATGGCCATGGTTTTCACATTCAACAATGTTTATATCAATACAAATCAAACTTTGACTTTGATTAAACATAATATATCACCATATATTACATCCTTCAATTCATTGTTATGAAACATTAGCGTATCCTGGCCGCCCTTCATTAATATATATTGGCCATTAAAACCATTGGGTTAAAATCCCAATTGTCAACATAATAAATTTTCGGGTCCCATAAAATTTCGAATTACCTTGGTTTAACCTCCAAGCAACTTCATTATGCGAATTTCGTCCAATCCTTGGATCAGATCATCCAACGGAAATCGTACTCATTCGATCTCTGAACTCTATCATCCAAAAACTATGTGAAATTCATGGTTTTTAAAAACCGTCTTTGCCACGCATCCTATGTTGGGTATTATCGCGTGATTTCACAAGAAACCACTTACTAGATTTTCTCACACGAAAACCATTATGGTTTCTGAAACCTCTCCTCACTATTTCCAATGCATCGTTCCACCGTATTTAATTTCACGGTTCTGCCTTCACTGTTTGTTTATTACAAAGGCATATTTCCTTTGAAATCACAACCCTGCGCTTACAAACAAGTCACAGCGTTTCAATTCTTTACTACAGCTTCTGCACACTTGAAGTTTAATAAACCAATGAACCTCGCTTTGAAGATCTACCTTCCAGTTTCTCACAATTCCGTTCTAACTCTTCGACTCCATTCTACTATGGCTTACTTCAACATTTTGAACAAGTTTTAAAAAAAAATCTTGATCATTCAATCAAAGCACCACACAACCCATTCATGAAATCAAACCTTTTCAATTTTGATGAGGCTCATTCCACAAACATTCATTTCTCACTTTTGGACAATTTAAACTACCGAGATGGTTATAGAACAGATTTCATTCCACGGATTTTACATAGCAGAATTCGATAAACCCTCAAATCGAATTCAACCTTGATCTCATTTCACTGTGGATACACAATAAGTTGTGTAAAAACTCTTTCATCGAATACTGTATGTGAAAACAATATTATGCCTCTACACTGTATAAAATTTCATCAATAAGAAGAATTATATTGTGAAATCGATCCATTCTGTGATCGATTCACAAAATTATACAATCACCATTAAACACATAGACTTATACAATAAATCTGCACACTATATGATTCATAAATGAATACAAACTCATAATCGAGTTTCACTTGCATAACAATCAATATTTACATAGGATTTTTCGGCCTAATATTCTGTATCAGTGGCCTTTTCCTATTCTATATCCCGAAGGCTTACAAACCAAGAACCCTGTTCCTGTTCTACCCTGCAGACTCTTCAGATCTAAATATATATAATGCCTTTGAGGATTTACATTTTTATACAAAAATCCTTGGAACTATTTTTGTTTTTCAGTTCCATTATTTCCACAAAAATTCCCTATGAATCCTACTTAATCCCTAAGGATCCTCTTTCACTACAAAAATAATGAAACTAATTATAATTTAAAATCTCTCAATCCCTTTACAATCTCAACTAATCAAATTCTCTCATGTTCTCAAACGTTCAAGAACATTTAGAATTACTCTCAATATTTAATTAAAAATAATTAAAAATCACTCAAATCACTCATAAAAATCCAACTCCCCTAAAAACATAAAACCCCTAAGTTTTTTTAAATTACAAGGAATTTTTGTTAGCTTAATGCCCCTGCATCAGACTCCCAAGGTTAAAATTAATCATGATCTCCTGATCATGTGGTTTTACATCTTTTTCTCCTGGATCCCATACTTTGTTTTGCTGTTATCCGTAAGCTACATTATTCTTTTTTTGTACTTCTCCAGGCTTGCATATCTTGTTCCGCAACTTTCCTCCAGCTATGCTTTCACACTTTCTTCTTGTATTTTCCTTGCTGAAATTTCTCTGCTTTCTTTTTGTTGTTCGGTTCTTCTGAGACACCCTCATCATCAATATTCTGATGCTTTCAACCTCGCTATCCAATTTATCTTATGTCTGCCTTTTGTTGTTGCTTTCAATTTCAGTTACCTTTGTTTCTTTTGCTGTTGTTGTTGTTACTGCCTTTCTTGTTGCCAACATTGATGTTGATGTCGTCAATGTTGCCACTCCTACAAATGTCACCTCACATGTTGCTGCCTCCCAAACTTCCTGAATATATCTTAAGATATCTCCATCTGCAACATTTTTCTTTTGTTCACCACCTGCAAATTTACTTTTAAAAAATAAATTATCATTTAATTCTCTACCCACAGTAAAATATTCATTCAGTCTTATGTGTATACTAGTAAGCATAATTAAATTTCTCAAACTAGTATCTGCTTGTATTTCTTTCACAGCTTCTGGCATATCTAATCTAGTGTCTGCAATTTCTTCCTCTTGTTCAAATGTTTCAAGCAAACATTTCAACCATTTACCTTGAACAAACACATCATCAATATGCTGCAATTCAGTTTCAGCATATCCTTCTTCTTCCTCTTTGACAATCTTCAGTAATTGCCCATTACCTTCTTGATTGATACTGGCAATCAAATCAAACTTTTGAAACTCTGTACCTTCATCCTTCATTAGAATGGAATTCTGATTCTTCATCACTATGGAAAAATTGAAAGTCTGTCCCACAATTTTCTCTTGACCAATCAAACAAGTCAATTCTTCCTTGTCACCAACAATAACAAATTTCTGCATATGAGACATGACTATCTCACCTTCCTTCTGCAACAGTTCCTCTTCTTTCAAGACAACTCCAAGAGATGGATTGTCTTCTGCATCACCTGTAAACATAGTCAAATTTTCAATTTTAAAATCACAATACCCAATGGTCTCATTTGATGATCCTGTCACCAAATATTCTTTCTACAGTTCCAAGTCTCTTTCAGGACCCAGAAAATCTTCATTGTTTTTCTTCTCAACTTCCATTGTGCCAATCACCATGTTAGAATGATGATCCTCTACTATGTTTTCAGCTAATATAGTTTCCTTCTCATTAAATTTTCTGACATTTTCCATTTGTTGTTCTTCTTTGCCTGCATAATTAACATATGAATTATCAACATTAAAATTACAAGTTTTCAATATCTCTTCCTCCTCTGACAAAATATCAGTATGTTGTTCTGATTTTCCTTCCAAATCCTTTGTCAACACATCAGTATGCTGATGTAAATCCTCCATCAGACTGTCAGCTAGTCTCTCCTCCTTTCCATCATCTGTTTCATGACTATCATTCATGAAAATTTTCCTGCCTTGTTTCTCCAACAATTTATCCTGAGTGTAGATCCTCTGCTTCTCCAATTATCTCCTCTGAAGATATATTTTTCTATACAATTAAACAATTTCAATTGGACTAGAATTTAACATGACTTTCCATACCTTCACTTGTTTTTGAGCAATCATCAGATGGCCCTTCTTTCTCTACCTCAATATTATGTTGAATTTTCTCATTAGACCTTTCTTCCTCCTTTTCCTCTTGAGATCTTTCTATCTCAGCATTGATCTGAACATATTTTAGATTCAATTTCTCCTCCTCAACAAACTTTAAATCTTGTTCATTTTCCTATGATGTAACTGCAAACATACACAACTCATTAGTTTTAAAAACACAAGAATTTTCAGTCTCATTTGCTTCATCAAGCACTTCCCCTTGAACAGATTTGTATTCCATCCTTGACTAAAAAAATCTGAGTTCTTCCTTCAATAATGCAATTTCCTTCTGCCTCCACTTCATTTGCAATGGTTGCCAAATTACTCTCTTTCCCTTCAATGGAAAGATCCATCCTCCTCTCTGGTTTTCCTCTTCTTGCAGCCATTCCTTTAGTACCTCCAGTTGTACTTTCATCACTGCAATTTCCCTTTCTCTGTGGCATTCTTTAGAACCTTTTCTCTGATCCTCCATGATTATCTTCTCCATGAGATTCTCACTCCCCATGAGTTGCGCTAAGCCTCTACAATAGTAAGCTCTCCTGTTGCTACTTACCTCACCAATCCTTCTCTGGATTTGGTCTTTTGGAAAGCACTGGTTCCTGGAACCTCTTGAGCACTTTCTTCTGCTCTCTCTAGGCTATCTCCTCAACTCACCTTCTCTTGAGAACACTTCAGCTGGATATCAGGTTCACTTCCATCATCTTCAAAAACTTTGACTTCATCATATCTGCAACCATAATTATGAAGTCATAATTTAAAATCAGAAAATTATCTCACCTTTAAGATCCTGCATGATCTTGTTCTCTTCATTTCTGCAAATGCCTATTCACTGCAATTCTGTGTATTTGTTGCATATCAGATTTTAAAATCTGATCTCTTTCTCCTCTCATCACACATGCCTTTAGATTTAATTAATTAAAAAAAAATCTTCAATTCTCAACAGAGCCTTTCCTGCTTTGATACCACTTGATAGCAGCCTGAGGGCTGCAAACCCACAATCACACTCTCTATGCATATAAAAGTGTATTTTAAATTTTTCCCAGATTGTGAATTTTATTTGAGCATAAACTTGAAATGCACTTTTATATGCATAGAGAGTGTGATTGTGGGTTTGCAGCCCTCGGGCTGACATCAAGATATTTATGAGGGCTGCAAACCCATAATCACACTCTCTATGCATATAAAAGTGCATTTCAAATTTATGCTCCAATAAAATTCACAATCTAGGCAAACTTTAAAATACGCAGAAGCTATCTTTTAAACTCATGGTTATTAAAAACCAAATCATCCAGCCCAGATTCAAATCTATATGCGGAAGCTTTTCTAATTAAACCTTTATGGATGATACCATACTCAAAACTTACCTTATGAATATTCTAATTTTAATATTCGAATTTAAATTAAAACCAAATCTCAAACTTTGGCTTTCACACTTACCAGCTCACCCTATCTTCAACCTTCGACTTTTGTTGAGAACCCAATATAATAATGGCCATGGCTTTCACATTCAAAAATGTTTATATTAATACAAATAAAAGTTTGACTTTGATTAAACATAGTATATCACCATATATTACATCCTCTAATTCATTGTTATGAAACATTAGTGTACCTCGGCCGCCCTTCATTAATGTATATTGGCCATTAAAACCATTGGGTTAAAATCCCAATTGTCAACATAATAAATGTTCAGATTGCACAGAATTTCGACTTACCTTGGTTTAACCTCCAAGCAACTTCATTATGTGAATGCCGTCCGATCCTTGGATCGGATCATCCAACGGAAATCACACACATTCGATCTCCGAACTCTATCACCCAAAAATTATGTGAAATTCATGGTTTTTAAAAACCATCTTTGCCACGTGTCCTATGTTGGGTATTATCATGTGATTTCAGAAGAAACCACTTACTAGATTTTCTCACGTGAAAACCATTATGGTTTCTGAAACCCGTCCTCGCTATTTCCAACGCATCGTTCCACTATATTTAATTTCATGGTTCTTTCTTCAATGTTTGTTTATTACAAAGGCACAGTTCCTTTGAAATCACAACCCTGTGCTTACAAACCAGTCACAACGTTTCAATTCTTTACTATGGCTTCTGCACACTTGGAGTTTAATAAACCAACGAACCTCGCTTTGAAGATCCGCCTTCTGGTTGCTCACAATTCCGCTCTAACTCTTCGACTGCATTCTACTATGGCTTACTTCAACATTTAGAACAAGTTTTTAAAACAAACTCCTAATCATTCAATCAAAGAACCACACAACCCATTCATGAAATCAAACCTTTTAAATTTCGATGAGGCTCATTCCACAAACTTTCAATTCTCGCTTTCAGACAGTTTAATTACCAAGATGGTTATATAACGGATTTCATTCCATGAATTTTACATAGCAGAATTCGATAAACTCTCAAATTTGAATTCAACCCTAATCTCATTTCACTGTGGATACACAATAATTTGTGTAACAACTCTTTCATCGAATACTGTATCCAAAAAAAGTATTATGCCTCTGCACTGTATAAAATTTCATCAATAAGAAGAATTATGTTGTGAAATTGATCCATTCTTTGATTGATTCACACAATTATACAATTACCATTAAACACATAGACTTATACAATAAATCTGCACACTATATGATTCATAAATGAATACAAAATCAGAATTGAGTTTCACTTGCATAACATTCAATATTTACATATGATTTTTCGGCCTGATATTTTGTATCAGTGGCCTTTTCCTATTCTACAGCCTAAAGGCTTACAAACCAAGAACCTTGTTCGTATTCTACCCTGCAAACTCTTTAGATCTAAATCTATATAGTGCCTTTGAGGCTTTACAATTTTATACAAAAATCCTTGGAACTATTTTTGTTTTTCAGTTGTAGTATTTCCTCAACAATTCCTTATGAATCCTACTTAATCCCTACGGATCCTCTTTCACTCCAAAAATAATGAAACTAATTCTAATTTAAAATCTCTCAATCCCTTTACATTCTCAACTAATCAAATTCTCTCATGTTCTCAAACATTCAGGAACATTTACAATTCCTCTTAATATTTAATTAAAACTAATTAAAAATCACTCAAATCACTCATAAAAATCCAACTCCCCTAAAAACATGAAACCCCTATGTTTTACTAAATTACAAGGAATATCTGTTAGCCTAATGCTCCTGCATCAAACTCCCAAGGTTAAAATTAATCATGATCTCTTGATCATGTGCTTTTACATCTTTGCCTCTTGGATCCCATACTTTGTTTTGCTGCTGTCCATAAGCTGCATTATTCTTTTGTTGTACTTCTCCAGGCTTCTATATCTTGTTGTGCAACTTGCCTCCAGCTATGCTTTCACAATCTCTTCTTGTCTTTTCCTTGCTGAAATTTCTCTATTTTCTTGCTGTTGTTTTCTTCTTCTGAGACACCCTCATCATCAATTTTCTGATGCTTTCAACCTCGCTGTCCAGTTTATCTTCTGTCTGCCTTTTGTTGCTGCTTTCAATTTCAGTTACCTTTGTTTGTTTTGTTGTTGTTTTTGTTACTGCCTTTCTTGCTGCCAACATTGATGTTGCTGCCATCAATGTTGCCACTCTTGCAGATGTCACCTCACATGTTGCTGCCTCCCAAACTTCCTGAATATCTCTTAAGATATCTCCTTCTGCAACATTTTTCTTTTGTTCACCACCTGCAAATTTACCTTTAAAAAATAAATTATCATTTAATTATCTACCTGTAGTAACATATTCATTCAGTCTTCTGTGTATACTAGTAAGCATAATTAAATTTTGCAAACTAGTATCTGCTTCTATTTCTTTCACAGCTTCAGGCATCTACACTCTAGTGTCTGCAATTTCTTCCTCTTGTTAAAATTTTTCTAGTGAACATTTCAGCCATTTACCTTGAAAAAACACATCATCAATATGCTGCAATTCAGTTTCAGCATATCCTTCTTCTTCCTCTTTGACAATCTTCAGTAATTGTCCATTACCTTCTTGATTGATTCTGGCAATCAAATCAAACTTTTCAAACTCTGTACCTTCATCCTTCATTAGAATGGAATTCTAATTCTTCATCACTGTGGCAGATCTGAAAGTTTGTCCCATACTCTTCTCTTGACAAATCAAACAAGTCAATTCTTCCTTATCACCAACAATAAAAAATTTCTGCATATGAGACATGACTGTCTCACCTTCCTTCTGCAACAATTCCTCTTCTTTCAAGAAAACTCCAAGAGATGGATTGTCTTCTGCATCACCTGTAAACACAGTCAAATTGTCAATTTTAAAATCACAATACCCAATGGTATCATTTGATGATCTTGTCACCAAATATTCTTTCTGCAGTTCCAAGTCTCTTTCAAGACCCAGAAAATTTTCATTGTTTATCTTCTCAACTTCCATTGTGCCAATCACCAAGTTAGAATGATGATCCTCTACTATGTTTTCAACTAACATAGTTTCCTTCTCATTATATTTTTTGACATTTTCCATTTGTTGTCCTTCTTTGCCTGCATAATTAACATATGAATTATCAGCATTAACATTACAAGTTTTCAATATCTCTTTCTCCTTTGAAAACATATTAGTATGTTGTTCTAAGTTTCCTTCCAAATCCTTTGTTAGCACATCAGTATGCTGATGTAAATCCTCCATCAGACTGTCAGCTAGTCTCTCCTCCTTCCCATCATCTGTTTCATGACTATCATTCATGAAAATTTTCCTGCCTTGTTTCTCCAACAATTTATCCTGAGTGTAGATCCTCTGCTTCTCCAATTCTCTCCTCCGAAGATCTAATTTTCTATAAAATTCAACAATTTCAATTGGAGTAGAATTTGGAAATTTCACATGACTTTCCATACCTTCACTTATTTTTGAGAAATCATCAGATGGCCTTTCTTTCTCTGCCTCAATATTCTACTAAATATTCTCATTAGACATTTCTGTCTCCTTTTCCTCCTGAGATCTTGCTATCTCAGCATTGATCTGAACAGATTTCAGATTCAATTTCTCCTCCTCAACAAACTTTAAAGCTTTCTAATTTTCCTATGATGTACCTGCAAACATACACAACTCATTAGTTTAAAAAACAAAAGACTTTTCAGTCTCGTTTGCTTCATCAAGCACTTCCCCTTGAATAGATTTGCATTCCATCTTTGACTCAAAAAATCTGAGTTCTTCCTTCAATAAGGAAATCTCCTTCTGCCTCCAGTTCATTTGCAATGGTTTCCAAATTGCTCTCTTTCCCTTCAGTGGAAAGATCCATCCTCCTCTCTGGTTTTCCTCTTCTTGCAACCATTCCTTTAGTACCTCCAATTGTACTTTCATCACTGCAATTTACATTTATCTGTGGCATTCTTCAGAGCCTTTTCTCTTATCTTCCATGATAATCTTCTCCATGAGCTTCTCACTCACCATGAGTTGCACTAAGCCTCTGCAACAAAACTCTCTCCTACTGCCACTTATCTCACCAATCCCTTCTCTGGATTTTGTCTTTTGGCAAGCACTGGTTCTTGGAACCTCTTGGGAACTTTCTTCTGCTCTCTCTAAGCTATCTCCTCAACTCACCTTCTCTTGAGAATGCTTCAGCTGTTTTCCCTATCCAACCTTCATCTGGATATCAGGTTCACTTCCATCATCTTCAAAAACTTTTACTTCATCATATCTGCAACCATATTTCTGAAATCATAATTTAAAATCAGAAAATTATCTCACCTTTAAGATCCTGCATGATATTGGTCTCTTCATTTCTACAAATGCCTGTTCACTGCAATTCTGTGTATTTGCTGAATATCAGATTTTAAAATCTGATCTCTTTCTCCTCTCATCACACATGCCTTCAGATTTAATTAATTAAAAAAAAAATCTTCAATTCTCAACAAAGCCTTTCCTGCTCTGATACCACTTGATAGCAGCCTGAGGGGTACAAACCCACAATCACACTCTCTATGCATATAAAAGTGTATTTTAAAGTTTGCCCAGGTTGTGAATTTTATTGGAGCATAAATTTGAAATGCACTTTTATATGCATAGAGAGTGTGATTGTGGGTTTGCAACCCTCATGCTGCTATCAAGATATTAATGAGGGCTGCAAACCCACAATCACACTCTCTATGCATATAAAAGTTCATTTAAAATTTATGCTCCAATACAATTCACAATCTGGGCAAAATTTAAAATACGTGGAAGCTATCTTTTAAACTCATGGTTATTAAAAACCAAATCATCCAACCCAGATTCAAATCTATATGCGGAAGCTTTTCTAATTAAACCTTTATGGATGATACCATACTAAAAACTCACCTTATGAATATTTGTATTTTAATATTCGAATTTCAATTAAAACCAAATCTCAAAATTTGGCTTTCAAACTTACCAGCTCACCTTATCTTCAACCTTCGACTTTCGTTGAGAACCCAATATAATAATGGCCATGGCTTTCACATTCAACAATTTTTATATTAATACAAATCAAAGTTTGATTTTGATTACACATAATATATCACCATATATTACATCCTTCAATTCATTGTTATGAAACATTAGTGTATCTCGACTGCCCTTCATTAATATATATTGGCCATTAAAACCATTGGGTTAAAATCCCAATTGTCAACATAATAAACATTCGGGTAGAACAAAATTTTGACTTACCTTGGTTTAACCTCCAAGAAACTTCATTATGTGAATGTCTTTCGATCCTTGGATCGGATCATCCAACGGAAATCGCACTCATTCGATCTCCGAACTCTATCATCCAAAAATTATGCGAAATTCATGGTTTTTAAAAACCATCTTTGCCACGCATCCTACATTGGGTATTATCGCGTGATTTCACAAGAAACCACTTACCATATTTTCTCATGCGAAAACCATTATGGTTTCTAAAACTTGTCCTTGCTATTTCCAATGCATCATTCCACCATATTTAATTTCACGATTCAGCCTTCACTGTTTGTTTATTACAAAGGCAAAGTTCCTTTGAAATCACAACCCTGCACTTACAAACCAGTCACAGCGTTTCAATTATTTACTGTAGCTTCTGCACACTTGGAGTTTAATAAATGAATGAACCTTGCTTTGAAGATCCGCCTTCCGGTTGCCCAGAATTCCGTTCTAACTCTTTGAATCCATTCTACTATGGCTTACTTCAACATTTCGAACAAGTTTTTAAAACAAACACCGGATCATTCAATCAAAGCACCACACAACCCATTCATGAAAACGAACCTTTTCAATTTCGATGAGGCTCATTCCACAAAATTTCAATTCTTGATTTCAGACAGTTTAAACTATCGAGTTGGTTATAGAACACATTTCATTCCACGGATTTTACATAGCAGAATTCGATAAACCCTCAAATTGAATTCAACCTTGATCTCATTTCACTGTGGATAAACAATAAGTTTTGTAACAACTCTTTCATCGAATACTGTATGCAAAAATAGTATTATGCCTATGCACTGTATAAAATTTCATCAGTAAGAAGAATTATGTTGTGAAATCGATCCATTCTGTGATCGATTCACACAATTATACAATCACCATTAAACACACAGACTTATATAATAAATATGCACACTATATGATTCGTAAATGAATACAAACTCAGAATCGAGTTTCACTTGCATAAAAATAAATATTTACATAGGATTTTCCGACCTAATATTTTGTATTAGTGGCCTTTTCATATTCTACAACCCGAAGGCTTACAAACCAAGAACCCTGTTCATGTTCTACCCTGCAGACTCTTCAGATCTAAATCTATATAATGCCTTTAAGGCTTTACATTTTTATACAAAAAGCCTTTGAACTATTTTTTCTTTTCAGTTCCAGTATTTCCTCAAAAATTCCCTATGAATCCTACTTAATCCCTAAGGATCCTCTTTCACTCCAAAATAATGAAACTAATTCTAATTTAAAATCTCTCAATCCCTTTACATTCTCAGCTAATCAAATTCTCTCATGTTTTCAAACATTTGAGAACATTTACAATTCCTCTCAATATTTAATTAAAAATAATTAAAAATCACTCAAATCACTCATAAAAATCCAACTCCCCTAAAAACATAAAACCCCTAAGTTTTATTAATTTACAAGGAATTTTTGTTAGCCTAATGCCCCTACATCACTACCGCCATGAAACCTACAGCAAAAAAAAACCATTATAAAACCCTACGTTTATGGTCTAATTGCTAACAGAGGGCTTTGCGGAGGGCGAAAGAGCAGTGCAGAGGAAGGGAAATATGCGGGGAAGGGTTCTACTCTTGAAACTAGGAAGAAACCCGGGAGATTTTAAATAGTGGAATGTAAATGGCGATAAGCAGTTTTGCAGAAAACCGCGAGTGGATTTCGCGCGGGGTAAAGGCGGTAAGTGGTATTGGTAGGGGATAACGTGATAAGGTTTAGAGGTTGACGCATGTCCCTCTAAAAACACCCATTTCGCGTAAAAAATGCATGGGGGAAGGTTCGGTGAAATAGATGAGAAATGGAATGTTGACCATTGGATCAGGGGAAATCAATGGTGGGGATTGGAGGAAACACGACAAGAAATCCCAATGTGGTCGGATGGGACCGGCAGGATTATATGGGAGATCGAGCAATGGTCGTCGGATCTAAAAGATGGACAGTTGAGATGAACTTCAGCGGATCGACGATCGACGAAGCAGAGGGTCATGGGAAGAGAGATTTTAAAAATGTGATGTGTCGATGAGAGAGGACCGTCCGATCAGATTTGATTGAAGGCTTAGATCAAATGAGAAGGTATATAAGGTTGGCGGGGTGGAAGAGAAGGGAATCAATGGGAGTCGTCGAATCGTGAGGATCGACGGTTGAGATCTAATGATGGGGGAGAATGAGAAGGGCGGGGTCGAAAATAAGAAGTAATGTGGGCCATCAGATTGAAAATATCAACGGCAGAGAACGCATCACAGAATCACAGAAAGACATGATGGTGTGAGGGGAGGGGTGAAAAGCGAAAGAGTGAAGAAGCGAGGGTCATTAGATCAGGAGGATCGACAACTGAGGATTCGTCGGAGAATGGCCGAAATGAAGGAATGGGGCAGAGGAAAATGGTAATACGAAATAACGTAGATAGTTGGATCCGAGGGAGCCAAATCAATGGTGGAGATTTGATCGTAGAGGATGGACAGGCAAAAGTGAAAGCAATAATGTGAAATAATGTGGACCGTCCGATCAGACTTGATTGAAGGTGGAGATTTGATCGTGGGATCGCATCAGCGGGAGGAAAAGGTTTAGGATACAAGGGATATTTGGAATTGCGATGAGTGATGCGCTGATGCGATGAAGTGCCAATGGAGCACAGACCATCGGACCTTCGGGAAGATCGACAGTGGAGATTTCATCGGGGGATCGGCATATCAGCGGAGAAAGGTGAGGGACGTGAAAACTTGGAAGCTCCGATCCGCTGATGATGTGATGGCCGATGATGTGATGGCCGTCAGATCTGGGGAATGGACGGATAAGATCCAATCTGCAGATCGGCCATCGACGGGGTAAAGGATCTGGGACAGAGGAAACGGGGACTATCGATGGAGCGAGGACTGTTAGGTCGGAAGTGAAATTGATAACTCAAATTTAAAGTGGGAAAGTGCATCAGCCTTTCGCAAATCGGGGAAGAAAAAGGAAAGGTAATGAAGAATTTGAAAACGCCGAAGTACGATAGTGATGGGGGCTTAAGACCTTTAGCCGATGGTCTGGAGCCTCTATCTCACGGTAAAAAAGGGGCTGAGGGCTTAGGCAAAAAGCGCTTAAGGCCTTATTTTAATAAAATGTCAGAAAAGGCTAAAAACATGGGTTTTTTTAAATTTTAAAGGCTTCCGATAAGGGAAAAGAGGGTTTTAAAACCATAAAAATGGAATTTTTAATGGTTTAGAGGGGTTTTTTAGAGGAAATGAAGAGTTGACAAAGGAAAATGGGCTATTTTCAGAGGGAAATGGACTGATAAAAATAGGAAAAAATAGCCTAAAATAAGGTTCTTTTTGAGACAGAAGGGTGATCTTTTTGGGAGGCATAGATGAAAAATTTTGGTGGACTGATAGACTTGAAATAATGAAGGCCGTGAGATTTCTAGAACTCACAATGTCTCTGTAAATTTTGTTTCTAGAAATATGAGTTTTTCAACTTTAGTCATCTTTGGATAAAGTCAATATTATTGATGACTAACAGGTAGTTGATCGGATGAATTATTCGTTGGTGAAGAATGGCAATCAGTCAGGATAGTAGATGACCCGGGTGGCTACTGCTAAATTTTGAGACCATCACAATGCTCCATCAGCACATACAAAGTAATGGTTGCGGGGACAATCCATCTATGACACCCGAGCACTCTTTAGAACAAGTCTATGATGTTTGTGATAAAAAAACAAAGTTTTATATATGCATGTTATCTCTAGAGTTGAAGCCTCCTGACCCTTATGGGTAAAATTTCTTGAGGTAGATCCCATTGATAGGGTTTCTTAGTCATGTTCCTTCAGGCTCTGACAAGATGTATGCCCCCTTGAGGAGGCAATTTTTTATGACACAAGGACCTTTCCACAGGGTTTTTAACTTCCCAGACCCTAGGGATTCTTTCGCAACATCGTAGCGAAGGACTAACTCTCCCTCGGCAAATGATTGAGGGGTGATGTTGTGATTGAACAATGCTTTTACCCGCTTTGTATGGGCCTCGTTGTGTTGGAGCGACTGTCATCAATTTTCTTCGATGAGTTTGAGTTGCACCAAGCGTTGCTCTAGTAGTTGTTGTCATCAAGGAGTTTGATGGCGGTGTGTAAGTTTGGGATTTCACATTCAATGGGAATCATAGCTTTAACCCTGTACACTAAATGGTAGGGTGTGAATCCTGTTGAATTTTTCATTTCCGTACGCTATGCCCACAGGCAGAGAAAAGCATGTGGTGCCAATTTGTCTTATGGTTATTCACCATATGCTATAACATTGTTTTGAGTACTTTTTTTACAACTTCTACCCTTCCATTGGATTGGGGGTAGTATGGTGAAGTGAACTTGTATGTGAATTCGAGATGATGAGATAGCTCCTTAAAAATATCTTTTTCGAAGTTCTTTCCATGCTCGGAGACTAACTCTTTTGGTACACCAAACCGAGCGATGACATGGTTGAACAGAAATCGTGCAATGGTTTTTGTCGTGTTGTCATATATGGGCATGGCCTTTTCCCATTTGGTGAAATAGTTGATGAATATAATGATGTATTTGTGGTTTCTTGATGACGTGGTGTTGTAAGTCATGAAATCGATCCCCCATTTTCATAAGGGACTAGCTACTATGATCAAGTGATGCTCTCGCCTTGTGAGCGTAGCGTTGACATCGCTCGCACCTTTTGACTACCGATATGTAGTCATAGAATAAGGTGGGCCAAAAATATCCTCCCCACAGAAAATTTTGGGTGGTATCCATTCCGGAGAGGTGGCCACCTCAAGCTATGATATGGCAGCCATTAAGGGCTTACTCAGCTTGGTCGTGAGTGAGGCATCGACGTAAAATGGTGTTGATGCCTCGCCAACAAAGGATATCTCCCATGAGGAGGCATAAGGGGGCTTGGTGGCATATACGCTTGCGTTGGTCACAAGTGATATTTGGTTTGAAATTTTGGGTTCATAGGAATAAGAGGATATCTCCGTACCAAGGGTCATCGGTTGTCACTAGGAAAAAATGTTCGTCTGGTAGCGAATTGTTAAATGGTGATCTTTTGGTCTAACTTGGGAGGTCAGCGATGAACTCAGCTAAAATTAAAGCCTTCTTGGTTTTGGGGGAGCTAAACTATAATTCAAACTCTTGCAGTATAACTATCCAGCGAGTGTATTTATGGTTCATCAAACTACGAGTAAGCAGATATCTCATGGGGTTGATATCTGCGATGAATTTTGTAGTCCTTAAGATAATGTAGTGCCAAAGTTTATGGACTGCGTGTATTAATCCTAGGGTAGTCTTCTCTTCGTGCTCATACCTTAATGCGAGGCCTGATAAGTTTTTACTAAAGTAATAAATTACGTGTTCTTTACCATTGGGGCCCTCCTAGATTAACACCGCGATCAAAGTGGTCTCGGACGCTGATAGATATAGGGTGTAATATTTGTAGTAGTTTGGTGGATTGATCTATGATGCTGAAGATAATGTGTCTTTCAGTGCTTCAAACGATTTTTGGGATTGTGTTAGAAAAATTATATATTACAGAGCAATGAAACACATAAAATATGCAGAAAACACATGCATAAAAAGCACATAAAACCAAAGAGACATAGATAAACATGGTTCACCCAGTTTGGGCTATGTCCACCCCGAACAGACAGTCCTTCCTTTCTATTATCTAGCAAAATGAAGAGACACAACCTACAATAGATCCACTGTAATATCCTTTGTTCTCTCTCACAGTCTCCCTACCTGTTTCTCGCTCTAAGAATACACATACAATACACAGCCGCAATACAATACCCTCATACAAAGCGAGGGTTTGCCTTCTAGGGAAAAAAAAACCTAAACTAAACATAACTTCTACCGTCAAATCATCCGCCTAATGAACGACCTAGATTGACTAGAAATTACTATACTTTTACAAGGAAATTTTACATCTGTTTTTAGCACTGGGGGCACTACCCCTGAAACCCCCTGCCAGGGGGGGCTCCATAAAGTCGCAGCCGCACACCCCTGGACCCCCCAAGAAATGTTTAATTAAGGGCGGTGTTTCCGCCCCATTAAGGTATAGGGGTCCAATGCTGTGATACAAAATAAACAAGATAATATGGCTCCACACCCAACAATCTCCCACTTGGAGACTGATGGTAGCAACTCCATCGTTGCTTCATTTGCTAGAAAATGACTCCATTTTGACCTGGTTGTTTCTCATCTTCATCATCATACTTGAAGACCAATTGAAATTGAGCATATTCTCAGTTTCTCCCTGGTTACAACTTTTGTTAGCATATCTACAGGATTCTGGCTAGTGTGTATCTTTCCTAGCTTCAATTGTCCATCTTCCAACACTGATCGTATGAAATGGTACTTGAGCTATATATGTTTAGTCTTGGAATGAAATTATAAGTTCTTTGAAATATGAATGGCACTTTGGCTATCACTGTATAACGTTCCCATATCATGCTTCTTACCCAATTCATCCATAAACCTTTATAGCCAAATCATTTCTTTACTAGCCTCTATAGCAGCAACATACTCTGCTTATGTTGTTGAAAGTGCAACAACACTTTGGATTTTTGAAATGAAACTGACAGTTGTTCCACCTACAGTAAATACATACCCTGTAGTGCTCCTTCTATTATCTCTGTCACCTGCCATATTTGCATCAACGTATCCCTGTAGAGAAATGTTTGAACCACCAAAGCATAATGCTCAATTTGTTGTACCTCTCAAATATCCGAGAATCCATTTCACTTCCATCCAATGTTATTTTCCTGGATTTTTCATATACTCGCTTACAACTCCCACTGCATGTGCAATATCACACCTTGTGCAGACCATTGCATACATTAAGCTTCCAACTGCTGATGCATATGGAACTTTAGACATATAATCCATTTCTTCTTGGGTCTTGCAGCACATATCCTTACTAAGTTTGAAATAGCTAGCAAAAGGTGTAATAACAGGTTTTGCATTCCACATATTAAATATTTTCAACACCTTTTGTATGTACTCATTCTGAGACAGTGTTAATTTTCTATTTTTCCTGTCTCTAGTTATTCTCATACCAAGGATTTGTTTCACAACTCCCAAATCCTTCATTGCAAAGGAATTTGCCAATTTTCTTTTAAGCACTTTTATTTCCTGCATGTTAGACCTTGCAACAAGAACGTCATCTACATATAATAAAAATATAATATAGCTTCCATCATTTTTATTTTTCAAATAAACACAATGATCAGAGTGGCATCTAGTATAACCTTATTCAGAGATAAACTTGTCAAATTTTAGATACCAATGCCCTGGAGCCTATTTTAAGCCATACAAGCTCTTCTTTAACCTGCACACTATTTTTTCCTTCCCTTTGACCTCATATCCTTCTAGTTGCTGCATATAAATCTCTTCCTCCAAATATCCATGGAGAAATGATGTCTTTACATCTAACTGTTCAAGATGCAAATCTTCTGCTTCTACAAGACTTAAAATAGTTCTGATTGATGTCATCTTAACAACAGGAGAAAATATTTCATCAAAATAAATACCTTTATTCTGTGAAAACCCCTTCACCACAAGTCTAGCTTTGTACCTCTACTTTCCTCCATCTTCTTCCTTCAGCCTGTAAACCCATTTATTTTGCAATGTTGTTTTACCTACAGGAAACCTAACTAAGTCCCAAGTCTGGTTATGTATTAAGGAGTCCATCTCTTCTTCCATGGCTAGCTCCCACTTTTTCCTGGTTTCAACCTGCATTTCTTCTTCATAACATTCGGGTTCACTAGAACTAGTTAACAATAAATAATATAATGAAGCAGAGTATTGTTCAGGGGGTCTACTTATTATGGTAGATCTTCTAACACCACTTTCGGGTGTTTGAGGTGCCTGTTTCTATTGTGATGGTTGCTGTTTTTGGGGCTGTTGATTATTGTTATTTTCAGGCACCCTTACTTTTTCTGTGATCTCATCAAGAACTATGTATTCTTTGTTTTCTTTTTCCCGTTTCTTTTCTTGCAATTGATTCTTATACAAGACCTTTTCATTTAATATTACATATCTGCTCCTAATGATTTTGTGATTTTCATAATCATATAAGCGATAACCAAAATCATTAACACCATATTCAATAAAGGTACATTTCTTTGATTTTTCTTCAAGCTTTGTTCTATTTTCTTTATTAATATGGAAAAAAGCCTCACAACCAAAAGGATTTAAAAAAGAGTAGTTTACCTTTTTACCTGTCCATGCTTCCTCTGCAATACCACCATCCAAGTAACTTGAAGGTCCTCTGCTTATTAGATAAACAATAGTATCTACAATATCTACCCAAAATTGTAAAGGAAATCCTGCATGAAATGTCATGTACCTTGCATGCTCCATGATTGTTATGTTAATCCTTTCTGACACACCATTTTCTTGTGGTGTTCTTGGAACTGTCTTCTCTCTACGAATTCCATGCTCTTAAAAATACCTATCAAACTCTTTATTGTAATATTCACCTATATTTTCTGATCTGAGACACTTCAAATTCTTTCCTATCTCAATCTCAAACAAAGCTTTCCATTTCTTGAAAGTATCAAGTAATTCAGATTTATTCTGAATATAATAAATCCAAGTTTTCTAGTTGCATCATTAATAAAAGTAACATAATAATGAGAGACACCAAGAGATGATACCTGAATTGGTCCCCATACATCTTTATACACAAGCTCTAATTTTTTTCTCTTGTCTTCTTTCCAAACTCTGAGAAATATGACTCTCTTCTGTTTTCCATAAATACAATTCTCACAGAAATCCAAATCAAAATTCTTCAAACCCGACAACAAGTTTCTTGAGTGAAGAATCTCCATCCCCTATCACTCATGTGTCTGAGCCTATGATGCCATAATGTTGCATCTGCTACTTTGGAAGTTAAAGCATTAACAGATTTAGAAATACCATTGCTTATATACAATGTACCAACATTTTCACCTTTTTCTATTACTAGGGCTCCTTTGGTGACCTTCCAAATTTTATCTATGAAAGTTGTCACACAACCTTCACTACCTAACTTCCCTGTTGAAATCAAATTTTTCTTTAGATCTAGAAAACGTGGTACCTCCTTTAATATCCATTAGTTTCCATTCTGTTGTTTTAAAAGAACCTTACCCATTCCAACAATTTTACAGGGTTTATCATCACCCAAACAGACTTGTCCAAAATCTCCTTGAACATAGTCATGAAAAGATTTCTTATCAGGTGTGGCATGAAATGAGTCCCTTGAATCTACTACCTAGGAATCAATAACATTTTCGAAAGAAATAATCAAAGCATCTTGTAACACATCACCTGTGACATTTTCTTCATGATTGTTTTCTTGCTGTGCATCTCCTTCTTTTCCCTTCCGAGATCTACAATATTTCTTTAGGTGTCCTTTCTTTCTACATTTCCAGACACTATCCCCGATCTGGACTTGGATTTGCCTTTCCTTGATTTACTATGATAGCCCGAGCTCTTTCCCTTTTCCATTTTTCTTCCCTGGGACTCTGCACTCAAAGAATTGCCCAATGTCTCGCCAGAGCTTTTCCATTGCATTTCCTCACTAAGGATAGCACCGAAAATAGCATCAAACTTTAAAGTACTCGATCCAGAGACAAAGTTACTAATGGCCATAACTAAACCATTCCAACTTTCTGGTAATGAGCACAGAAATAACAGAGCCCTAACTTCATCATCAAATTTTACCCCTATATAACTTAACTGACTGGTAACTGTATTAAAATCATTTAAATGGTCTGCAACAGATCCACGTTCTGACATCTTCATATTAAATAATCGTTTCATAAGAAATACCTTGTTTGAGGTCGAGGGTTTTTCATTTAGTTTCACCAAAGCCTTAATCAAACCCTCTATTGTTGTTTCCTTCGAAATATTGAAGGATACTGATGCCGCAAGGCACAACCGTATTGCTATGAGTGCCTTTCTATCGAGAATCTCCCATTCTGCATCTTTCATAGTCGTCGACTTCTTTGTTTTTCTGCTCAATGGTAGGTACAGACCTTTCTGATGCAGATACTATTCCATATGCATATTCCACAGTAGGAAGTTTTGGTCGTTAAATTTCTCGACCCTAAATTTACCATCTTCTACCATTTCTCCCAGTCGAACCAGGAACCCTTATTTCCTATGAGTTTATCAGCCAAATATATCTCTGGCTCTGATACCAGTTGTTAGAAAAATTATATATTACAGAACAATGAAAAACATAAAATCTGTGGAAAACACAAGCACAAAAAAGACATAAAACTAGAGAGACACAGATATATGTGGTTCACCCAATTTGGGCTACGTCCACCCCGAACAACCAATCCTTCATTTTTAATATACAGCAAAATGAAGAGACACAACCTACATCAGATCCGCTGTAGTATCCTCTGTTCTATCTCATAGTATCCCTACCTGTTTCTCGCTCTGAGAATACACATACAATACACAGCCGCAATATAATACCCTCATACAAAGTGAGGGGTTGCCTTCTAGGGCAGAAAACCATAAAATAAACATAACTTTTACCGTCAAATCATCCGCCTAATGGACGACCCAGATTGACTAGAAATTACTATAATTTTACAAGGAAATTTTACATCTATTTTTAGTTTTGGGGGCGCATCTACCCCCCCGGGTGGACCCCCCAGGAAGCGTTTAATTACGAGCGGCATTTCCACCCCATTAAGGTACAGTGGTCCAATGTCGTGATACAAAATAAACAAGATAATCAGGCTCCACACCCAATAGCTTGATCATCCCATTTGAATGGGATGTCCTAATGGAGGACACGTAGGAATCTGTGAGTGAAAGTGGCGTAATATGGGATGAAGTGTCTAAAACAATTGGCCTTTCGAGGTGGTGGTGCCTCTTTGATAGCTTGTAACTTGAGGGGGTCCACTCTAATACCTTGCTGGGACACAATAAAACCTAGAATTCATCTCATAGTGATGTAGAAGATGCACGTGAGGGGATTCAAGCATAGGTTGTATTGTCGACATCGTTGGAATACCAATCATAGATCCTTGAGATGATCAGATCGCTTCTTGGATCGAACAGTGAGGTCGTCTAGGTAGGCAAGGATAAGGAGGGCCAAGTCATGAAATATATAATTCATGGCCCACTGGAAAGTGGCTCTATCATTTTTAAGACCGAATGGCATAACTTGATATGAAAATGTGCCCCATGGGGTGGTGATCGTGGTCTTGTACTGGTCAGTGTGCTGTATTTGGATTTGATTATACCCAGAGAAACCATCCATGAAGGAGATGGCCTCATGTCCTGCACAAGCGTTGATAAATTGGTCAATGAATGGGGTAGGGTAATTGTCCTTTGGAAAGGCTTTATTGAAATCATGAAAATCAAAGACGCGAATGGTGTATTGTTTTCTCATGACGGGAACAGGGTTAGAAACCCATTATGTGTAACTGATGGGGTACATAAACCCAAATTTGTGAAGCTTATAGATTTCTTGTTTAATTTATTCTACCTTGGATGGGTGCAGTCGACGTTGTTTCTAGTGTACTGGTGGTATATCAGGCCAGGTGTCAATGTGGTGCTCTAGTATAGTGGGACTAAGACCTGGTATTTCCAAGTAGTCCCATGCAAATATATCTCTATACTCTTGCAAAAAATGGGTGTAAGAAGTTACTTTGTCTAGGGAACATGCTGCCCCCAAAGATATTTATTCAACTTTATCAGGATTTCAAGAGATATTCACCTTTAAGGTAGGAGAAATGTTAGACGTGTTTCCTTCTTCGAACGTTTTGGGCGTCGAAATGGGATTTTTGAACCAATCAAATTTCCCAGATGGAAGGAAATATTTCGATTCGATTGCATATATCTCATGGTTTCCTGGATTTTTAGGGCCAAACATATTTTTAGGAATAAATAATGAGTGGTGATGCATTGCATCCCATAAATAATCTGGTTCCGTCATCGCCTCTAGAATATCCTCATCTGAGTGGAATAAGTATCCCAAGGGGGATTGAGTCTATGTAAGAATGTGAGGAGGTGTTTCGGTCCTAATAAATCTAGTTGATAGACATGAATAATATTCCATCATCGATGTGGTGGAACTAGACACGGTCGACAGGGTGTAGCTAGATTGGGTTTGCACCATCGTTGGTACAGATACTCTCATAGTTGCAGCATTCTTGACACCTATGACTAATGAGCAGAAAACATGAGTCATGGTTCCTATACATGATGATATGAATCGTATATGATGTTTTGTGTCATCGGCATTTGGTGGGGGAGGAATTTCCATCGTGGAGGATTACATGAGATCAAATTGAGGTTCCTCATGCGCCGTACAAAGAGTACTCACACTTTCTTGGATTTGGAAATTTTTCTTAGTAGAGAGGCACCTGAATGTTTCCATTAAGGGGTGTGCCTCTATTTCGTGGTTATGGCCAGTGAAAATGGTGCATGGTACCACAGTGCTGATCGAGTATATGGTGTGAGAACTAATCCTACTCCTGGTCCCTGAAGTGGATGCTCGAAAAGGATCAGGCATAGGGGAAACATTCCATTGTTACCATCTCTAAGTTTTTGGTTTTGGGAGGCCTAGCTCTTTTGGGGGTGTTTGACTTAACGCTGCTCTTGCTTCTCTTAGCCTTGGGAGGTACTCACAATTCATTATATGGTGAAAATTTGAGGAGATCATTCAAAATAAGTGTGTGATCTTCTCTTGATTAGAGAGATGCTTCTACAAGATGGGGGAGACCATGTGAAAGTTGTTCGTGAGGTGCTTTAGTTCCTTACACTGATTGACCTGGTGGTCGATTCCATCACACAACCCGCATGATGCCCTGGATTGGACATGGGTCCTGTTAGTCTGGTGCATCGATTTGACTTACCCAATTCTTTGGTATTGATATGGGGTAGGGTGCCTAGGGAAAGTTTGCCTTACATTAGGTTCTCTTAGCTCTGGATTGATTATATCCCTGTGCTACTCTTTTAATGAACGTATGATGTCAATTAGCGGGTGCACCTAAGGATTTTGAGTACAGTGTTGAGCATAATGGTTTCCTTGACATAATAGACAAGAATGTCTTTCTTGGGTATTCCCTTCCCTCAGATCTGGCGAGGTGATTGGATACCATCTATGTAGTGATTCTAGGTCTGGGTATTTGGTGACCAAATGGTTACATGCATTGCATAATGCACAGGTTGGTATTCTCTGTGGAGGGCGGTTGGGGGAGACTAAGTCCCCCAAAACCAGCTTCTTTTCCGCAGACAGAAAGAGTCAATCTTCTTGTCACCTCCTCTTATGTTGTCGAGCTCTCCATAGATTATGTATCTGAGTCGTCTTCTAGGGAGAGGCGATTTATGGTCGTGTGTAAACTAGTTAACGATGAATGAAATTGAGGGATGTAATGGCAATGTCGTAATGGGTGATCGCCAAAACATATCTAACATGCATGCTGGATTGCTAGAAGGTCGACATGGTATACTGGGTTAACAGGATACCATATTTGAAACAGCTCCAGGGGTGCACAGTTGGCGATGAAATGATCGCATTCATCGCAGAGTGCACAACGTTGGATAGGAGGAGATGGGACAAAGGGGAGTCTATCTGGTGACTGCCCTGCCTCTTGGAGGTATAATATGACCTGAGGTTTTTCCCAATTTTTATGCATGGGGGAAAATTGATGGTATGATTGTTCTAGGGAATGTAAGGCATCCCTAAATCGTGGCATTTCTGGGCAATGATGGGTGTAATTCCCATAATTATTGTAGATATTGCATGCGTGGTTGGTATGCAATTCTTTGGATTGGTTTTTTGTGGCTGGTTCCTTTTTACGGGAACTTGTGGCCACATAATTTCTTTCGGAGCTTAGAAGAGGTTTCAATTCATCCAACTCTGGGCATATATTGGTAGGATCACCTATAATATCGCATAATGCACAAGGTTGCAGTTCCCTTGGCATGACAAAGTTTTCTATCTTTTTCCCTTTTTTGTGGGTTTTCCAGGTTGCTTTGACTGGCATTGCTATGGGAATCTCTTTATCCAGAGTCACCTCCTAAGGAGGGATAGGGGTTACTCCTGTAGATGTAATTCCAAGGGCTCCCAACATGGTTTGTGGGACCAGGTACCAGATGGGTATCGCGAAAGACATGTTTGGCAATACTACCGTTGTGAAGACCTGTTGTGACATGAAAGTAGGTGGAGGGTATATAAATTGAGCTTGAGAGATGGCATAGGCTAGAAAAGCATTGCTTGTGGCCTTAGTTTCATTACTAATAGTATCTATCTCCTAGCTGGTTTTCGTGTTTGATGATGACATCATGCACACTGGGGCCCCTGTGATATCAGTGAATGATTATGGTATAACACGGAGATTTCCTAGGAATGATCCAAGTATGGATGACGGTTTGAATTGGCTGGGGCCATATTCTTGGAACTGCATGAGCGATTCTGTATATATGTCTACATGGGGTAGCAAAAAATCAACGTTCATTATGGGTCGCTCATCATGGTATATCAATTGGTTGACGGTGATGATGAGATCCTTGTGTGGAAACATCATAATCTGGAAGATAGAGGAAGATATGGCATACATATAACTCCGCCCAAGGAGTATATTGTAGTCCAACTGAGCATCCAAGACATAAATTTATATAAGAACTGTCTTTCCAGCCAAGCAGACCGAGACATTTTTATAGAGACTGATGGGAGCAGAAGGGCGCCCATCATATGCTCTAAGTGTCATGTCGGATGGCTTCAGTTCGGGAGATCCCAACTTCTACCAAACACTTTGCATGTAGATGCACCCTTGTCAATGATACATCAGTGTATAGTGATGTTTTGGATTGACACTGGTATCTGAATGGAGACCAATGAAGGAAGCTTGGGGGTGGATTTATCTAAGTCAAAATCCATTAGGCACGAATCGGCAGGGTCAATGGCACCTCATGAGAAAATTAAGGCTTTACTTTTCTTTGGGAAATATTACAGGACCTCTACAGCTGACATGGCAACGAGAGATTGTGCTAAATCATCCACATTGCTATAATTATGGGCCGCTTTGGAGTGGTTTCCTACTTGCCTTGTTGGACCCTTAGCCATTTTTGGTAGGGGTTCAATAGGCATTTTTGATATAGTCAATGGCGCGGTAGGTGCACTCGTGTTAGCCCCTGATGAGCTGGTGTCTAGCGGAGTATCATAACTTTGATTCCATGCCTAAAAGAACATTTCCTTGCTAGTCATAGACTTCTTGGCTGTTGTTTCTAGAATCATTTGGGGTGGTTGTTGTTGTTGGGTACTAACCGATCCTTGGTGGGGGAAGGGCTCTTCCATTGCAATTGTTTGTTGTGTAGGTCCCCCTTGTCCACGATTACCCTGAAGCTTCTTTAGCTCAGGTAGTTCAGGAAATTGATGACTGTAATGGCCATAATCACCATAAATAACACAAGAATGGTTGGTTTGTAGATTATCCCTCGTATTCTGCCCTTGGGAGTTATTTGGCTCCTAGTTTTGATTTCAGTTGGGGTTTCCCCCAGCCTGAGATCGCGGAGGGCGTTGTTGATTATTTCCCCCTGTCTAGGATCTCCATTTTATTTATTTTTTGGCATTTTCCTTGCCACATTAGGAGGATGACTATGATTCTCCTGGTCATAAGGTTGGCATGGTTGGGCATAATAAGGTTGCATGAAGTGCACCGATGCATTATTTTGCGGCATTGGGTTTTGTGTGGGGTTCTTGTCCCTGGTTTGTATATGGTTGCTGGGAGGGAGCTATTCCGTCAACGTTCCTAGCTGCGTATTGGGTCCCTTGCATGGGTGATCCAGGTGGCTCCACTTACACACACAGGATAGAGAGGACTTATGAAAGCTCAAAATCAAAGTGACGGAAACATGGCAAACTCAGTTTCAGTTTGAATATATTGTCATCCTATTCGCAACGATGCGAATGGTTCATAAAACTGGGTTCATATGCGAAAGTTAGAGCTGGTCAAGGTTATAAGGTTGACTAGATGACTTGATAGGTTAAGGAGGATGCAATTTCACAGAAATCGAGCCACTAGAATCCAGCCAGATTCCAGTCAAATTTGTGGGACGTTTAATTGTCTCCTACGGCCATAAATCGGGTATATTAAAAATGTCTTGTTTTTTATTAAAAAACCAAAAAAATATTAAAAAAGAGAGGAGTGGCAGGACATGCCCTCGTCACCCCCTCTGCCCACGACGAATGTATATGGTATGTATTTTTTTGTTGAACGATGATCGTTCATGGTGGGTCGGGTCGGGGCTTTGTGGAGTAGATCCCACCCACCCAAAAATTTGCAAACGTGATATATAAGTTTCCACTAGAGTTTGGGGGTCAGGTCAGGCCGCGTGGAGCCGACTCGCCCACCTGTAACCATTGTTAATGCGATGATTATTTAAACCGTTAAAACAAATGTGCCGATAATGTGAGGGGTGGGATTTGACCCCCTGATCCCTCCTCAACCATATTCCCAACTTTACCACTGCACTAGAGGAGCCTTTTTGAATATTCCACCCATGAAATTTTATATAAAATCGACTTTTCACCAGTGCGCCCAGGGTAGGTCGGAACGTAGACAAACACACATCTTGAGACAAGGATGGTGCACATAATTTGAGGGATTTTTCTTATGCCAAGGGAATATTTTGATTCCAAGGAGGTAAAATTTATCTGTCTCAGAATGTATTGAACTTTATATGCATTTTAACCAGAATTTCACAGGGAGAGCGATGGTGTGCCCCGATTAACCATTTGAGCAGTGGTTTATAATATTATCTTCAAAACATGAGGATCAAGAATCTTGGGGGAATCTAAAAGATTCTTGTAGCCCCAGAATTTCACTTTGTTAGAATTCAAAAATTTGACAGTCGATGGTGCATTCAGATTTTCAATTTGACCATTCCATTTTTTGGCCACTTTTCAAAGTGGAGCTGCAGGTGTCAGCATTCAATGTGTGAGTAGTCATTTTCAAGATATTCAATGCCACGAGATTGATGGTACAACCGATACAATAGTTTATCATCCTTTTCTTCAGATAAATCTAGGGTGTGAGGTATATGCAGTGTGATCATGTACTTATTTATCTCTTTGCTATGAGATGCATTGTGCTGTATATATCCTTGTTTGATGTGGGATCTTGTTTTGTTCTTGATGTGAGATTTAATTTCTATCATGGATTTTTTTTATGTTGTTTGAGATCCATTTGTTTCCATGTTCGACGGGATACTCTTAGTTACCATTGAGTGAGATTGTGATAAAGATAAGAGTTATTTTTTGGAATTAGAGTTCCTATAGTGGAACATCTCGTGGAGAGGTCCAACCACTCCTGCGTGAGGAAATTTTCCTTGTATGGTAGATAAAATACCATCCATGTACATCATCACTATTTTCATCACTTAATGTAGCGGCCTAGACCATATTAGCACTGTGGTCCAGAGATGTAGTCCCTCCTGGATGAACTCCATTATCAATATCTTATATTTCTAATGCTTGTTATGGTCCTCTTGGTTATAACTGCATGCGTTCATTAATTATTTTGATGAAATGTAATTCTAACACATCAGTCGAAGTAAAAGGTATTGGTTAAAAGGGTATCAGGAATTTACCCGAATCAAGTGGTATCAGAGCGGTCTTCTTGCTGATGTGAACCACAAGTGTGAACCATTGAACATGTAGCAATGGAGGACATGTACGAGACCATGCTCAGGGTGTCCGAGAAAGCGTACATGTCGTATGAAGCTTATGATAAACAAGCAGCAGATAACGCGGAGTTGAAAACACTTCTAAAAGAAGAGAAGGAGGAAAAGAAGTGGTTGCAGCTTTAGTTGCAAGCCACAATAGAGGCATTGGAAGAATTGAAGCACAATGAAGAAAGTCTTCAAGCAGATCAGGATGCATTGAAGGCACTCCTACAAGAAGAGAAGGAGGAGAAGTAGTGATTGCAACTTCAATTACAAGCCACAACAGAGGCCTTGGAGGAAGTGAAGCACAACAAAGGCTTAGAGAATCCCTCTTCACCTGTTTTGATCCAGTTGGATATCGGTGGCCGCCCACCTATTCCATTTGGATCGCACCGTCAATTCTTGCAGCTTTTCACTTCCAGCAGCTTACTATTTTTAGCAAGTTTTTGGGTCCTAAACGCCTGAAGCCATTTCGGGGCATTAATTATCCAGGTGGATATCGGTGGCCTCCCATCTATTCCATTTGAACCCCCACCATCAGTTCTTTCCATTTTCAAGTTGCAACACAACTTACTTTAGTATTTGTTTGGTCCTGAACTTCCGGAGCCATTTTGAGGCCCTAAACAATGTTTTTTGGGAAACTGCGAGCATCATGGGTCCATGGACCGATGTTTCTCACACCAAAATTTTTATTCCTCAGACATATCTTTATAATGAGCTATTGAGTGCATCAAACAGAGATCGTATGCCAAAGTTATGTCCCAGGGAAGTTGAAACACCAATTTACCCAAATGGGGTCCATAGTTTTGGCGCTTCATCTCCTAGGGCTAGGTTTTTGGATGTTTTGGGTTTTACATTATTTCTCAACAATAAATAGGCCTTCGAGCCTCATTTTAACACAGTTTAGGGGCTAGTATCCGTCACATCTCTTCTCAGGGATATGCTTCCAGTTCCCCAGCTCATATATTTCCATTATGTCTGTAATAGGCCTTCGAGCCTCAATGTAACATAGTTCAGAGGTCTGCGTATGCCACATCTCTTCTCAAAGATACGCTACTAGCGGCCTAGCCTATTTTCATTATGTTTGCAAGCTCATTTCAGTCATTCTTTTATTAATAAAATGAAGCATTATTTCCATTGCATCTCTATGCTTATGGTTATATGTGTATTCTATTGCGTTCTTGCATCAAATCTGGATCATGTTTCAAAATCGAAGAATAAAGGTGAAGGAGATGGAAGGGTGACCTTTTTCAGGACACTTGTGGTGCAGACATTGTACATAGTAGTTGTAGATTATTTTTGATGCTTTTAAATGACCAAAAGCTCCTTAGTGGGGAGGATTGATCCAGGTGGCTACAGAGATACACACATGATAGAGAGGGCTTATGAAAGCTCAAAAGTAAAAGTGACGAAAACGTGGCAAACTCAGTTTTAGGTTGAATATATTGTCGTCCTAATCGCAACAGTGTGAACGGTTCATCAAACCGAGTTCGTATGCGAAATTTAGATATGGTCAAAGTTCTAAGGTTGACTAGATGACTTGACAAGTTAAAGAGGATACAATTTCCCAAAAATTCGGCCACCGGATTTCAGGCGAATTTGTGGGACATTTAATTTGTCTCCAACGGCAAAAAATTGGGTATTTTAAATATGTCTTGTTTGTTATTAAAAAACCAAGAAATATTAAAAAAAAGAGGAGTGGCAGGTCATGACCCCTGCCACTCCCTTCACCCATGGAAAATGTATATGGTATGTAGTTGTTTGTTGAACGACGATCGTTCATGGTGGGTCAGTTGGGGGCTGCGTGGAGCAGACCCCACTCACCCAAAACTTTGCAACCATGATACATATGTTTCCATCAAAGTTTGGGAGTCAAGTCGAGCTGCATGGAGCATACTTGCCCACCCATAAGCATTGTTAATGCGACAATTATTTAAACCGTTCAAAAGAATGCGTTGAGAATGGGAGGGGTGGGATTTGATTCCCCAACCCCTCCTCAACCATATTCCCAACTTTACCACTGTGCCAGCGGAGCCTTTTTTAATACTCCACCCACGAAATTTTATATAAACTCAACTTTTCACTAGTGCGCCCAGGCTAGTTTCGAGTGCAGATGGACACGTAGTTCGAGAAAAGGATGGTGCACGAAGTTCAAGGGAATATTTTTTATGCTAAGGGAATATTTTGATTCCAAGGAGGTAAAATATCTCTGTGTCAGAATGTATTGAACTTTTTATGCATTTTAACTAGAATTTCGCACGAGGCATGATGGTGTGCTGAGATTCACCATTTGAGTAGTAGTTCAAAATATTCTCTTCAGAACATGAGGATTAAGAATCTTGAGGGAATCTAAAATATTCCTATAGTCCCATAATTTCACTTTGTTAGAATTCAGAAATTTGACAATCGATTTTGCACTATTCCACGCCACAAATCTAATGGTATATTCAAATTTTCCATTTGACCATTCAATTTTTGGCCACTTTTCAAATTAGAGTTGCAGGTGTCAGCATTCAATGTGTGAGCAGTGGCTTTTAGGATATTCGACGCCACGATATTGATGGTACAGGTAGATCCAAAATTTTATCATCCTTTTCTTCAGATAGCTCTAGGATGTTAGGTATATGCAGTGTGTTCATGTACTTATTTGTCTCTTTGCTATGAGATGCATTGTGTTGTATAGATCCATGTTTGATGTTTGATGTGGGAGCTTTTTTTGTTCTTAATGTGAGATGTAATTTCTATCATGGATTTGTTTTATGTTGTTTGATATCCCTTTGTTGCCATGTTTGGTGGGATACTCTTAGTCACCATTTAGTGAGATTGTCATACTGATAGGAGCCATTTTTATGAATGAGAGTTCCTGTAGTGGAACATCTCATGGAGAGGACCAACCAATCTCGAGAGGGAATTTTCCTTATATGATAGATAAAATACCATCCATGTACATCATCACTATTTCCAGCACTTAATGCAGTGTCCTACACCATCTTGACATCGAGGCCATGAGACGAAGTCCCTCCTAGACGAACTCCGTTATAAATATCTTATGTTGCTAATTCTTGTTATGTTCCTCTCGATTATGTATGCATGCATTCCTTAATGCTTTTGATGAAATGTAAGTTTAGCACATCAACTGAAGTAAAAGGTCTTGGTTAAAAGGGTATCAGGAATTTACCTGTATTAGTGGGAAGGTACGATCCTCCCTACTGATGATGGTATGATGAAGCCCCATTGGTCATGTTCTGTAGAGGTGTAGTATGAATCTGATGGTAGCCTATTTGCGAGATGTTCTGGTTAGGATCATATGAGTAATCGGGGTACGAGATACTGCTACCCAGGTGACTTTGGGTCAGTGACCCGATCAATCCATCTGTAGTATTCGACATGCCTGGAAATTATTTATAAGTTTGCAAGCACGAGGCATTAGGCTGGATGTTATAAATGTATTCTCACTGAGTGTATACCAGCTCGAGTTGATGGGATTTACTAATGGAATCATCTTCGGAAATAGGTCCTTGGGTTACCACATTATTTGAAATCTCTATTGTGAGAGTTTTCAATAATAGGTCCAGTAAAACTCGATCATCGAGTTTGTATTTACACAAACTTTGAAGTCGCCACCATTCATGGAGATGGTACGAGATATGGACAGTTGGCATTTGCCTAAAATGAGTCAGTAACTCCATTCCTGAATCGTGGTGGATGGGTAACTGAAACTATGTGAGGAATGCAGTAGCGAGGGAACTAAAGGTTCCATGCAAAGCAAAATTATACTTCGAATACCATTTCATGTCTAGTCAAGTTAAGGTGCACTGAAATAGTATTAAATGAATAGTATCATTAATAATATTGTTCGATGAACACCATAGGTGGAAAGTCATTACATAGTTTCCAGGGTCTTCCGCTTGCTTCCATTCGAATTTTGGAATCGTGGGCATGGGGGACCAACTGCCATTGTGTGCAACGGGATCATTTGTTAACTTTGATAGATCAGGTAGGTTTAAAGATGCTAGGAAAGGTAATTTACTTTTGAGTGACATTGTAGACTATGAAAACATAGGAATTTATTTGTGTATGGGTGGTGTCTGGGGGATAATACCCTACAACATACCTGGTTGTGTGCTTTGTTCGCTCCCCGAATGGGTAGCACTCCTTTGCCCTCTCGGGATTGTGGGAGGAGTGGTGTATGGTGACCCTGAGGGGGTTTCCACAGGTGTGGTGTTGGGGGACCCTTAAGGGTTCTCAACTAAAGATTCCCTAATAAAAGATGAACCAATAAGGGTGGTTGTGTGCCATATTTGACACCTGAATGGAGAAATACCTAAAACTCCTCCTTCTAATGGGGGAAGGTCCAAAAAATGACTAGTTCGATGAGGTCTTGTTGGGTCCGTTATGGTGTCAGCTCGGTTTAATTTTGGAAATATTTTTTAGTTTTTCTGAGAGGAGAGAGATTATTATCAAAGAAAAAAATAAAAGGTAAATTTCTCCTTTATATTAATCCTATGTGATTAGTCAATCAAAAAATTGGTTTTGGTTGTTTCACGTATGATACTCAAGAATCCTAGAAGACCTAATCGTCCTTAAAATCTCAAATATAACTGGGACTTGCAAAGATATCTTCTGGTGGGTATTAGGGCCAACATCCTAAAACAACTGGAAATGCCTTCTAGCAGTCGAAGAATCGACCAAGGTGATGGAAGGATGATCTAGTGTTGCCTACACTATCACTTATAGGGAAGGATGCCCTAGATTTGGACACTAAATTATCGTCGTCCCACGTGAGAATTATAATATTGAGCTTCTTGTTATTTAGCTACCAGTACCGAACAATATGTGGGTCAGGTAGCCCCAAATAGTACTGCACGCAATGGGGGTAAGCTTAATCCCCTATGAATTAGGTTTCTGTGGCGCTCTGGAATTCTTTTCCATGGGTAGATAGACAGATTTAAAGCTCCATAAACAATCAACTTCTTTGTTTCAAGAATGTAAAATGACCATGGTGGCTTATTGGATGTCTACCCCCAATGGTCCTAAACACACTTATTAATTCTTTTGTGGCCCCTATGGGGAGATTTTAATGAGTTCAATTAATTGTTATTTTTAAGGAATATTACTTTTCTTATGGTGTGCCTTGGTGAAGCAAAGGTAAGAAGAGTACCAAAAATCCTAACTTACTGAAGCTTCGTGTGTGTGATGAAGTGTAAAATCACAATGTTATAGTATGTAGATATGCGATGATCCTTTACACTTTCTCCAAATTAAACTGTGTTTGATTGTTCCTTTCAAAAAGTAAACAATGCGCGGATAATGGGCCACTTACAATTTTTACTATTTAAACTAAATGTTGCACTATAGGGAGATGAAAAAGTATCAAAAGAGAGAATTCATAAGCATGTCCAGGATCACCAAGAGGTGCAAGGGTGGAAAATATTACTTTCCTTCTTAGATACATTGATCCTAGTCCCGAATCCTAATGCAAAATTTAAACTAAACTGAATGCAACAATTGAAAAAATTGGAAACTAAGTAAATATGCATGGTTATGGGCCACTTAATTCCTGCGAATTACTTATGTTTTTGGTGTATATTATCACTAATAAGTTCATCATATGGCATGAGTGGACTTAAAAACCAATTACTTGCCTCCTAATTAAACTATGCGAATTTGTGATAATAAACTAAAAATTAAAACTATGGAATAGTTAAGCTAAAGTTCAGCTAAAAACATGTCCTAACAGTCAAGAAACACCATTATACAATGCTAGAATATTTATTCCTAGTTCCCAGTCACTTTACACTTGCAAAAATGGAGAAAATCAGTGAAAAAATGGCTCACTGGTTTCCGTACAGGTTATTTCTACATAGGTGCGCGGATATGAGCGTTTGTCTGAATTGAACGCGTGTGGACCTATGCATTTGTCTGAGTTGAATGTGCACAATTTTCCTATGCATGAAAATTACTCCTTTCCTGAACTGAATCTCTTCATAGAGGGTGAATGAGAGAAGTTTAGGAAGAGCAGAGATGGTCCTGAAACACTCCTTAGAAGAAAAAAGGTTCTATAAAACAACAACCACTTAGCTTAAGAGGAAAAATAAGCGGAGTCACCAATCCTGTATTGGTGTGTTTAGTACAACTATGTATGAAATGCACCGACGCTTGGTAAGGGTGATTTCTAACCTATAAGCAATATCACAGGGAAAAAATGGGTTGTTGGATGGTTAGTGAAGCATCATAACATGTAGAAAAACTAGTTATAAAACATATCATACTACAAACAAAAGGAAAGAAGAAACAAAAAAGACAAATATAACACAAGCTCAATATCAAGTAAACTAACTAATAATAGCAATGGAGAACAAATCCCCTTTTATTAGCTGTTGGTGGTAAAAAAGAAGTAGAACGCTAAAACACTCGTAGTGAATCCTTAGAGCTATGGAGCTCTAATACTCAAAGCAAGGAGGGCTCTTCCCTTAAGCTGTTTGCAAGTCTCTCTCCTCTCCTTGAATGAGTGTTCTGATACCATGAAATTGATGCACTTCTCCTTTGGGATTGAGATGTTGGATGGCCAACAAATGAATCTCTTCATTCCTTTGCTGCTTGGACAACACACTGCTGGTTTGATCATGGGAAATTTGGCTAGCATAACAATGTGTTCTAAATTTTTCTTCTCATGGTGGTCTTTAACAGGAAAAATTCAAATATTCTTCCCTCTCTTGGTACAATCGTGGATAGTGACCCAAGAGTGGTGGTTGATTCCATTGTGTTATCACTTTAGGTCTCAAGGTGGCTTTAGGCAGCTGTCCTTAGGCAGCCTCAAGTGGAGAATATTCTTCCTGAAGTGTGAAAAATGGTCTCGGATGGTTACCTTCCACCATACCCAGGGCTGCGTGACTTATTGAGGGATGGTCAAGGAGACTTGTCATGTTATCGAAGAAAAGGGCACATAGAGCGGATTATGCCAGTGTCTTATGTGCATGACTCAATAGATTTTATTTTTGACCTTAAGGAATGTTAAATTTTCCAGATTCTGTAATACTTTTCCACCCCGTAAATCCTTCTTCTTGAAATTTCAAGATGTCCTTTTCTTGTCCGATTTCCCAGTGATAACACCCCTCCTTGGCCTTGATTCGCTTATGTCCCTTCCATCCAAACTTTTTTTTATCAATGCATTGTATTAAAATTTTATTAGTGCATTTCACAACATTTGCAATTCTTTTTTGACCCACACATGCATACATAAGGGATATATATATCTATATATATATATATATATATATATATATAATTGTAATAATATGAATTGAAAATTCAAAAAATAAGGTAGGAACTAGTTGTCGATGTGACAAACACCCTCCAAAATTTTACCTACACTTGAATTTTGCAGCCTACTGTGGATATTACGATTGGTCATTCCATAGTCACTTCTTGGTGAGTATATGTTTTGTTAAGTTCTCGAGCTTCCCTTTGAATTGTAATTGTCGAAGCATTTGGGAAATTTTGAGCTCTTAAAAGGATTTCCTAAGGAAATAATAAAATAATAGCTAAACCAATAAAATAATATTTATGAATTTTCATTTTATTTTTTGCACCACAATCCATGTAACCATGGTTAAATTCAATTGAAAAGGTGTAGAAAAATAAAATTAATAAAAAAATTGTATTGATGTGACTATAAATAAGAATGAGTTTTTCAATAAAATGTCATTATCATTGAACAACTAATGTCTTTTTCCTTTGTACTTAAATAACTTAAAATAAATTATAAATATAAATTCATAAATTCCTAATTGTATAATATACTATTAATTAGAATTTATCTTATTTAAATTATATAACAAGATGTAATTTATATACTATATAAAAATAATATAATAAATATAATAAATGTAATACATTATTTTATGTGTTTTTTTATATTACATATTGAATTAATTTGATTTATAACATAAGAAAAAATAATATATAGTATAAAAGGGAATATAATATATATTCTAAAACATTTAGATTATTTTTCATAATATTATGTATAATAATATATAATATTAATATAATCATAATGAAATTAATTTAGTTGTATTTAAAATTAAATAAAAAAAATTATTGAAATAGATTTAATTTATATTTAGAAGTATAATATAAGATTTTTATATACATGAAAATTTTAGACTTTTTTCCCCAAACTATGTTGAACCTAATATGCCTTTTTTTAAGGTACAAAACTAATGTGCATTTTTTCATCATACAAAACTGATATATATTTTTTCATTAATTTTAATATGTTTGTATTGTTATTAATATTATAATAATATTATTCCTAGATTTGATTTATCATAAAATTACAAGGTTACATTTTTATTTGCATTGATTTCATATGTATAATATATTAACTTATACTTAGTTTGAAATTAGAATATTATATAAAATAAGATGAATATATAATTTAAAAATAAATATCTAAAAATATACAAATATAATATTTATTGAAAAATATGTAAAGAAATGAAGATTATGTAAGGATATCCATTGTTTATTTTAAAAAATATGAAACAAAAATAATAATATTTTATTCAAAAAGTGTGAAATGACATTTATTACTAGTACTTTACGTTATGATTTTAAAAGTACTTAGAGCACTACCATGGTTAACCATGCATTTTTATCCACCATTTAGAATGTAACAAATAAGTACCTTTAACTCAATAAATGTCACCTCAACCATTTAGGATGATGTCATCCTCTAAAATGTGATTGGTTCTCATAAAGTGAATTTTGATTGTACATTTTCTTTAGGAGACACATTTTAGACCTCAAAATTCCCCTAATGTCACGTGCTCACACATGCTCAGTCTGTGACAAGTTCATGAGCGCGTTCTTTTATGCAAGCTTAAACAAGCATAGCACGATCCATAAAGACAATGTTTTTGCAATAGTAAACCTATGTCAACAGTCAGTGCGTTCCTTCATTTACAGTATCTCACTTTTGGTTTCCATTGTACTTCTATTTACATAATCCTTGCAAACTATCACTTTTTCACGTCTTTTCTTTCGTGAGTTTTTATTTCATGTTTTTTTACTATCACTTGCACTTAATTTCACTTTAATTATTTTCCTTTTCATGTTATCTTCACTATGGCATGTGTTACTTTGATTGCGGTTCACATATCAGAAGTGTCGTTCTCACTTTTCTTCTCATATAGAAAGTGTCGTATTTTGCCATAGGAAGTGTCACTTATCGTGTAAAGCGGGGTTCTAGTGTGTTTCAATGGCTAATATTTATGTTAATGAATTTTACTTACCATGTAAACATATATTAGACTCATTTCCAAAGTTTCTAGCTCTATCACGCAAGTGTCTTCACGATCGTTGAAAAGTGTATCTTTGGTGTCACACATGTTATAGGTCATCACGAAGTTGTTGCATAGAGGAATAGATGTTGTTCATGTGTTCTAAGTTTTCCATGTTATTTAATCAAGTGATCATGTTCAGAGTCATGAATTTTTCTGTATTCCTCTCACTAATCCGACACTCAATGAAATTGGGAAAACTCTTTGATTGGGCCACTTGGCCTCTTTTAGCTAGTCTAAACTTTGCATTGTGTAGTCTCATCCCTCAAGAAACATCCTTGTCTCTTGAAATTACACAATGTGCAGTTTATTCCTCCCAGAACTGCACAATAGGATATCTCAGAGCTCAAGCCTAACCCCTTAGCTCCATAACTGCGTAATATTTCCATCCAGTCAGGCCTAAACTATGCATTACATAGTCTTATTCCTCCTCAAGCATCATCATTGAGCTTATGAACTGTGCAATTGCATAATCACCTACCCTCCCTATCCTTCTAGCACTGCGCGGTGGGTAAAATCACTGCTCAAGCCCTTATCTTGGCTCCTTGGATCCCTCAACTATGAAGTCACTAAGCTTTATCCTTCCTGAATTGTACATTCTACAGTCTCAAGCATCAAGCCTCAAACTTGATTTGTTGAACTATGCAACTACTTAGTCCCTTGGAATTTTTCCCTCCAGAACTGCACATTAGGAAACCTCAAGTCTCAAGCTCCAACCTTGAGCTCTTAAAGCCCTCAATCGTGCAACAACTTAGCCCAGGGCATCCTGAACTGCGCATTGTGCGGTCTTTAACCTTAGTATCAGACGCTGGACTCTAGAACTGTGCAATCGCTAAGTCAGTCACTCAACCAGTCATTAGTTTCAGCCCTAACAAATGATTTCATGAATCATGTTAGATTGGTGATTTTCATAATTATATTTTCTTGTCATGAATGGATTTCAGTTGTAGGTACTCTATATTTTCATGACAGGATGATGATGGAGTGAAAGCAGAAGGATACCATGCTAGAAGACACCTATGGATTTGAAGAGATAAGATGATCATTAGGCTAGAAGGTGAAGGAACACCATATTGATACACAACCCTTTGGAGGGTGGATATGATGAACAAAGCACATCTCTTATGAAGAAGAAATATTGGATACATATTTTATCAAAGAAAGAAACAACAAAGAGTGGCTTGACATTGCCATGTGACCATGTAATCCATGTCATCTCATGAGTCATTATGTGCCAAATCATTATGTGTATTATGTAAATTTATATTGAGAATGTATTGTAAAATTGAAGTCCAATAGTCATATATAGAAGATGAAGAGTCATATAAGAGTTGAAAAGTCATAGAATAGTTGAATAGTCATGAGGGTAGTCCAAGAGTCAAAGGGGAGGTGAATGTCCACCCTGTTTGTTATATATACACCCTCATAGCTCATGTGAAAGGAAATTTCACCTTGGATTCTCCCATAAGGCATCATAGAGACAGAGTTAGGTCGTTTGGGCGAGAAATTCATGGCTCTAATGCTCCACTATTGGAGCTAGTGATGTTTGTTGTATTAATGTATCTTGGGACTTTTACTTAACAATTGAAGCGTGATGGCCAGCAAGTTTTCATGCATGGATTGTGAATATTTGTAAGATTTTTCTGTGAAGGTTTATGATTCATGTTTTCTTTCACCTGTACCAAATTAATTTAACTATTTTGATTATTTTAGTGCTTACTTGTTGAATTTGTGTTATAATGGTTGTAACAATCGCCACATCTATGTGGACTATTCTGCTTAATGTTAGGCGATTCTATTTTTCTTCTGTTCTCCTCTACTAGTGTGGTACTATTACCTCTCTCTTAGAGGCTCAAATTTTCCTCCCTATGCAGTAGAAGAACCTTAGTACACCTGCAACCGAACATTCACCAGGCACACTTACTTGATTTTTGAAAACGAACATACACACTTCTCTCTCTTGCTGACAGCTAAAGAAAAGGAAAATATATAAGAATATATGACAACCATGTCAATACCCTGGATGGGGATACTGTTCCAAATTGTGTGAGGTGTTATTGCGACGTCCCATTCGGGATACCCCCTTGGTTGGCGAATTTCTAACACTGTCAAAAAATGGCACTAGAAGGAGGGCCAGATGATAGGTTGGGCCCATTAAGTCTCCTTTGAATATTTTATCAAATATGGATCTTTACCAAATCATAATATCAAGATTTTTTCTAAATATCTTGATCTCACTATCCCCATGAAAGTTATTCATATCTTATCCCAAATTAATTTTGATGGTGAGGGTGAATTAACTCTCTATGAAAATTTGTTTCAAGTTTTCCATTTTTTCCTTTCTAATGGACTACATTGCAAGGATGTCATGGCTAGATTTTTCACCCTCAAATTTGAAGGTCATGTTAGGAGATGGTGTCATGCATTACATGTTGCTTCTAAAGATACTTTCAACTAGCTTTTGAAGGATATTCATAAAGAATTTGATAAGTATGACTAACGATATTTCCTCAAAATAATTAATAAACTAAGAATGAAGCGTAATGAGTCAATTGCATATTTCTCTGATTAATTCTTTCACCTTTGTTATGAATTTATGGGTGAAGACACAGATTGGGATTTCTTTAAAAAAAAAATTAAGTGTTTGGCTCATATCACTTTTCACGGTGAATCTGAACCCCTAATTTTTCTACTTCCATAACTTTTGGAAATCATGAAGCACCTCTAATTTCAGAGGAGAAACCTACCACTCTTTTTGTTCCTTTTCCTCCTCGCTTTCCAATACCAATGTGGGTGCCTCCTTGCGATGATAATAAATTTGGGAAATACGAAAATCAAATTCCTAATTCATATTCTCATCCTCCTTCCACTTTTCATGATTCATATCCAATGAAGGAAACCCTGGAATGGCTCATTAAGCCTATGGTGAAGAATAATTCTTCCACTCCTCAAGATGATTTTGGAATTCTTAACCTCAATCCTGAATCTTGTTACACTAAAATTAATACTTATTTAAGGGAAATATGTCACCGCCTATCATCTACATTACATAAATCTTTGTATCACGAACCACTTAATCAATCTGCTCTACCAACTAGTTCCCCACACTCTCGTTATTTTCAAGTTCTTGGTTCAAATTGTGATCAGGTACAAGGCAGTCACATTGCATAGGTAGAGGGGAAATAAAGTGAAGATAACTTTGATCTTTCTTCTCTTTTTCAAAGCTCCCAGGGTCAGGATAATCTCTTCCCTCCTTTTTCTATTTTCAATTTAATAATCTCGCTGATGAATAAAATGGAATTTACTTACCTAATAAAATTGAAGTCTTGGGAAAAAATCATTTTGGCGATGATGAATTTTTCGAAGTATACGATGATAAACACCAAATTACATCCAATGATCTTTATATTTCTCAAGAAGGTTTTGTTTCAAAATATTTAGATCTCAAATCCATTTCGGCCAAAAGGGATTTTCCTAAGAACACTTTTTCCTCTTCACCTCCCTATACCTTGTGTTTTGTTGTTTGCAATACATCAAATTGTGATAAAGGTCCTCCATGTTATTCAAGTTATTCATATAATAAGTTAACTCTTGAATCGACACAAGGTAGCGAGGTTATCAATGATGAAGAACAAAGCAATGAAATTGTAGAGCATCCATTCCATCCCCTATCATGCATTTATTTATATGGGGAAAATCTTTAAGTCAGTGTGATCCTAAGATTTTTCCGATGCATACATTCTTAGACTTGCGATCAAAGGAATATTATGACTTGAGTAATTTTTTTGTTGAAGTTGAAAACTCTGATAAAAGTGGTGATGTAGATAGCTTCCATCCACATAATGGTGATGTTGTTAAGTTAATCGATAGCAGTTTTCCACATGTAATTCACAATCTAAATTAGTCTATAAAATGTTCTTATATGTATTTTCAAAGTTCTGGAACGTGTTAGGAAGTCGAGGCACTTGAACTCTTGTTGATGGTTATGTCAGGTTCTAGTGATCCTGATAAAATTCCTGAACTATGTCACATCTGGATTTTCTCATACAGTTATTTCATTTGTATTTTTTCACTAGATGCAAACTCGTTCTTGATGGATTTTGGGATTTATCATTATAATTTTCCTATTTCTCGAGATCAATTTTCTCATCATAATGTTGTACTGAATTCATCCTCATGCAATTATCTTGTATCGAATTCAAGTTTAGAGTGTGTGCCTTTCATGAATGCGCAGAATTGTGAAGAAAATCAATTTGAATACTACTTTTGGCTGAAGAATTCAAATTTGTTAAGTGCTATGGTGGATAATAAACTCCTAGTCTCTCTTATGAATTTCCCTATAAAAAAAAAAAATCCTCTTGAGTCTTAGAAAGTGTTTGAGTTATTTTTTGAATCAAGTTCCTGTTTTTCATCCATTACATCCTGACTAGTTTCATATGTTCACTATACTAGCATTCCTTTTTAATTTTTGTAATGATTGTGACGCTTGTACAATTTTTCACCAGTTACATGAAATTTTTTTGTCACACTCGAAATGCGAGGAAGTTGATTCTATTATTCAGAGAATTTGAAAAGTTATTCAAATTGATTTATATTTGTGGGAATTTAGTGCTTTAATAATCCCATATGATACTAATTCTGACTATGGTGACCGTTATTCAGCTTACCATTTTCCCATCGACACATCCATTGTGAGTTGGCTTGCATCCCTTTATCTGTATGGTTTAACATATTTCTATTTTGGTACTTTTCAAACACTTAAGTAACTTCAGCCTTTGTTGATGTTTGTGTTAGGTCCTCATTGTCCTGGCATGCCTGCTCAATATGATCAGATCCATTTTCCCTAACAAGAATCTCATCTTGAACCTATTCTTTTAATTGAAAATTCATCCTTTCATGGATTGTGGGGTTTTCAAGATGATTGTTTTGAATTTCATGATTCAATCTATGATTTCCTGGAATCATCTTACTTAGGAATCCAAGATGTTAATAACAAGCTTCATTATGTTCTCATTCTTTCTAAGAAGGATGGAACAAATGAAGGAGAAATCAAAAGAAGCTTCTGAGGTTTGTTTTTTTATAATATTCATAAAAAAGGTAAGACTGCCAGTTGTGTAGAAGTAGTGGCTATGACATATCTTTCTGTTGATAGGAAATACCTTCAAATTTTTGTGCAAGTTATTCAAGGTCTTATATCTTCCATTTTGCATTGTTTTATATTTGTTTTAATTACTTGCATATTTGTGTATATAGGTTAGGATCAATTACAATGGCTACATTATAGATTTAATTATACTTAAACCTGAACTTCTATTTGTTTAGGTTAGGAGTAGAACTAGATTCATTATAGTTTCCCCTCTGTTTCTCTCATCCTACACTTAGTATTTCCTGTATTTTCTTACTTTTGTATTTCATCACATTTTGGTTTAGCCACCTTTTTCTTGTGGTTTGGTTTTTCTTTCTTGTTTTTTCATGTATTTTCTATTCTATTATGTTAATAAAAATTTACATGAAGGGTGTCCCATTTTGGCTTGAAAGATAATGTGGAAAAATAGAAAAGGGATTTGTGACACTGCAAAATTTTCTTAACCTTCAGTACTTCTTCTCCTTCTTGGTTACACCTTTTGGTAGATGATGTTTTGACAGAAAATATGATCCTTGTGTAAGGAAATATCCGTGTCAAGCCATGATATTCGTGTATATGATGTATATATTATGCCTTCACTCGATTCTTTTTGTTTTAATGTTTTCCATGCTAATCTGGACAAGTAGAGAAGGACAAGAAAAGAATCTAAACGATAAAACTAATATCGTAAGTTTTATATATGCTTCTTTGAAGGAACAACCTCTTCTCCACTAAATAAGTCAAAATCCCTCTTTTTCCCATGAAATAAATCTTTCAATGCACAATACTATATAAAATAAATAAATAAAGGGTGAAAGAAGAGAAAGGATTCCTGTGCAGGTAGGTGTACCAAGAAACTTCGTTGGGGTACTGTCGAGGCTTTCTGAAAACAAAGAAATGTTTGTGTTTCTGTAGTGATGCTGTTTGGGTACTTTCCAGGATTTCTGGTAGTGGAGAAACACCAGAGATGAGAAAATATACTTTGAAAATGTAAAGCTCATGAACCACATTACCCTTCTCCTGATTCAAAACATTGTGATATGGGTGGATTTTTTATTTTTTTGAACCGAGAAAGGAAAAATGGTATTAATTTTATGAAAGAGTTAAGTGGGGAGACGAAAGTGATCTGAATGATGAATCGATACTCCCTGAGGAACTAGACCCTACACGAAATATTTGACCAAGGAAAAGAAGCTGAAGTTATACCAGTGTGTCGTCGTATTTTCATTGTGAAAAATACCCTCAAAATTTTTTCCTACACTTGAATTTTGGAGCCCTCTGGGGATACCATGATTGGTCATTCCATAATCACTTCTTGGTTGATAGATGTTTTTTTAAGTCCTCGAGCTCCCTTTTAAATTGTAAGTGTCGAATTCACCTTCTCACACATGCTTAGTCCACAACAAGTTCATGAACGCATTATTTTATGCAATATTGAACAAGCACACCACGATCCATCAAGACAGTTCTTGTGAAATAATCAAACTATCTCGACATTCAATGCACTCTTTCATTGAAAGTCTCTCACTTTTGGTTTCCATTGTACTTCTATTTTAGTGAGCCTTTCAAACTGTCTCTTTTGCACACCTTTTCTTTCATGAATGTATATTTCATGTTTTAGACTATAATTTTCACTTTCTTTCACTTTAATTAGTTTGTTTTCCTGTTATCTTCGCTCTGGCATGCGTTACTTTCACCGTCGTTCACATATCGCAAATTTCATTCACACTTTTATTCTCATATAGTAAATGTCGTCTTTTGGCATAGGAAGTATCACTTATCATGTAAAGTGGCGTCCTGGTGTGTTTAAATGGGTAATATTTTCATTGATTATTTTTAATTACCATTTAAACATGTATCTCACTCGTTTCCAAAATTTCAAGAACGGTCGCACAAGTGTCGTCATGGGCATCGAAAAGTGTATCTTTGGTGTCACACTTGGTGTAGGTCGTCGAAAAGTTGTTACATTGAGGAAAGTGCGTTTTTCATGTATTCTAAGTTTCTCATGTTGTGTCTTCAAGTGATCTAAGTGTGTGGTCATGTTCAGAGTCATGCTTTTTTCTATCTTCCTCTCACTAATCTGACACTTAGTCAAATTAGGAAAACTCTGTGACCGAGCCACTCAGCCTCTTTCAGCCAACTTAAAAAATGCATTGCATGGTATCAATCCTCATGAATCGACCTTGAGCTCTCGAAATATGAAATTATGCAATCAAATGGTCTCCTTTTCCTTCATGCACTACGCAATGGGAAAATCTAGTGCTCAAGCCTTGAGCCTAGCTCCTTGGATCCATCAACTGTGCAATCACTCAGCTCTAGCCTTCCTGAACTGTGCATTGTGCAATGTAAAGCATCAAGCCTCAACCTTGAGATCTTGAATCATGAAATTGTGTATTCCCCTAGATTTTTTCCCTCCAGAACTTTGCATTAGGAAATCTTAGGCCTCAAGTCCCATCCCTGAGCTCTTTAACCCTTCAATTGTGTAGTCACTAAACACAAGCCATCTTGAACTACACATTGCACAATATCTAGCCTTAGTCCTAGACTTTGGCTTCTTGAACTATGCAATCCCTGAGTCAGTAATTTCATCCAAATTTGCAAAAGAAATTTTTAGGGTTTAATTTGTAAAGGAATTTTTTTGGGCTAAATTTTGTAAGGAAATTTTTTGTGCTGGATTTGCAAAGGAAAATTTTCGGGCTGAATTTGCAAAGGAAATTTTTTGGGCTTAATTTTGAAAGGACATTTTTTGGGGGTATTTTTTAAAGTGACATTTTTTTAGAGTAAGTTTTTGGGGTTGAAGTAAATCTTTTATAATGATTTTTTATATTGAGTTTTTATCTAAATGTTTAAAGTGATATTTTTTGCAAGAATTTGAAGGAAATATTTTGAGCTTCATTTTTAAAAGACATTTCTTGGCGGAATTTTTAATGTAAATGTTTTGGGTTGAAGTATGTATTTTGTGAAAATAAATTAAATTGAGTTTTTTTTTAAATTAAATCTTTTGTGATGATGTTTTGAAGTGATTGTTTGTGTAAATTTTGATAGTGAGTTTTCTTGGAAGGATTTTGAAGGAAATAATTTGAGCTTCATACTAAATTATCATGGGAAATGAAATAAATTTCAAGAGAAAATATGATCGAACAAGAGACCCTGAGGCCCGTAGAAAATACGGAAGAGAATATCGCAAAAACAGGAGAGAAGAACGCTCAAATATTGAGAGGGAAAATCAACCTCAAACAAAAGTTGAAGCAGTTATGTAAATGTAAATATTATAAATAATATCTAAAATTTAACTAGTGTTTTGTGAAGCTTGATTTTTTATTTGATGAACTAATTTGAAAATCATTTTACAATGTAAACATAGAGAAATATTCCTCATAACATTGATGATGAGATAGAAAATTTTGAAAGAGAAAGTGAAAGAGATATTGAACCAATGATTGAAGACGTTGAAAATGTTAAAAGAAATTCAAGTGAAGAAATTGAATCATCAAGTATGTATATATATGTTGAATTTGTATTGTTGAAATTATACATATTTATTAAAATTTAATTATTTATTGAATATTGAAACTCATTTTGTACATTTAATTCACATATGTACAAATGAAATCAATATTGATGATGAGATGTTAGAAAATGTTGACACTAACACATATGGAGATTAAAAAACTGACCATGTTATACAATATTGTGTTAAGTGCATTATTGATATTTTCATCAAAGATGAAAATGTGGCAGTTCAAGCCCAAATTTTGAGAAGTCTCTTAACATCAAAGAAATTAAAGGAAGCTAAAACTCTATTGGGCATTCGAAAATCAACAAAAGATAAAAAAATGAAGGAAAATGTGATACAAAATATAAATAGTTCTCTAAATTCAATTGGAAGATGTAGAAAGAAAATTTATTTAGATGCACATAGAGAAATACAATGGCAGTGGTTTCATCAAGTACTAAATATAATCGTTTGGTAAAATCTATTACATAAGCATTAGGGACCTCAAGAAAAACATTACACAAACATTGGAAATTTTGATTGCAAATAGATGTAAATGATGAAATTGCTTGTTGCATAGTTATTTGTAGGAAAACATACAAAGATAGACTTGGAGAAGATGTTAAAAAAAAATATATATATGAATATTGGATGAAAAATTCACGTGTTTAACCAAAAGCAAGAGATGTTATGCGACGAAGAATCACGAGAAATCAGTACGAATAACATGCAAAACATATCTTGGACACCACTTAGATAGAGTTTTTCAACAAGTTCATAGAAGAGAATCGTGAAATTAATGTCTCAATAGTGCTTTTGTGCAACAATAAACATGGTATGTTAAACCTATCGCTATATGTGACACTTGTTGTTGTCATTATCATGTGGAATTTCAGTTATATTATGACACATTCCTTAATTTTGGTAAAGATTTTTGGAAAAATTCACCTCCTCCTTCCACTATCCATGATTTCATGTCGCAAGTATATGTGCAAGAGAAAGCCATGAATTATTTTACCAAAATAAATGTGTTGGCAGTAAAAAATGTGGTCATTGTCGAAATTTGACTTTATTTCACAACAAATATCGTATTGATATAAATAATAAATCATTGGTCAACATAAAAGTGAAATGGAAGAGATATGAATATATTCATACATTGGCTAGTTCAAGTAGTACTACAAGTGCTAAAAGGATTGATTTACATGAAGAAGAAATTTCGTGATAGAATTTTTGAGAAAGTTTGAGGTAGAAAGTTATAAATAAACCAAGCATTCCCATAGAGCTCGATGGCAGGACTTGCAATTCAAAAAATCCCATGAATTTTTTCCGCTAGGGACCATTTTTTCAGTAGTTGATTTTGCAGAGAATTACACATTTGTTCCACAAAATGAAATACATAGTGAATACTATCATTCTGAACAAGTCTTTATGCTTGTCCATTTTCTATATAGACAAGCTGAACAAAATGTTTATGATGTAGAAATCACCAGCGAAAATTGACATGTTATTAAAGAATATCACCTTTAATATTAGTGATGAGCGTACACATGATACAAATTTTGTACAACATTGTTTTGATAATATTTATGACTTGTTGAAATGTCGTGGAATAAAATTAATTTAACATTAGATATGGTCAGATGGATGTGCATGTCAATTCAAATCTTCACCATCATTCTTTTGGTTGGGTCATCTTCAAATGAAAACCCACATTAAACATTGTTGGAATTTATTTGAGACTAGTCATGGAAAAAGAGAACGTGATGGTATGGGGGCATGTATAAAATGAGCACTTTGAAGATATCAAATGGACCACTTTGCACACTAATTTTTCTTGGCTGAACAACATGTTCAATGGTGCATCGCTGCACTAAGCCATGAGACTAACCGGTCAAGGTAAGTATGAAGGTACATGTACGTATATACAAATTAAATTTCATATATATAGATGTAGAAATTTAATATAAATGATCTAATTTTTATTAATTTTATAATTTTAAACATTATTTATCACAATGATTATCATTGATTGTATTTCAAATAACATATTTATATTCTTGTTTGAATTTTCCATATCGTTTTTTTTGGCATATTGGGGTCCAAGATGTAGATAGATCGATTGAAAATGACGTTGAAACAATTAAAGGAACTCGAAAATTGCATTCAATTAAGAAAAAGGAGTACCAAAATGTGTTTTCATTTGATAAAAGAAAATATCCTTGTTTTTCCCATGTTTGCATAGATGACACAAAATCCAATGGTGTTTGTGAAAACAAAATGTATCTAAGAGATTGAAAACATACAAAACTAAATACAAAGGGGAAAATGCATGTTTGACATTTTGAAGAGATGCAATCAGATGAGACTATAGTATCATCTGAAGGGGATCGAGTTTCTAATCTTGTTAGAGAAGGTAATTTTTCAATCGCTTTCAAATGATAGAGATCTAGAAATAGATAATAAAATCAAGTACACATGTCAATTTTAAAGTTAAATTTTCAAATTAATTATGATCTAAAATTATGTACTTGTTTTATTGTGCAGGAGACGTTTTTTCTGTTTTTGCATCTATTAACAATGTAGAAAATGTCGAGTATTATTTGATGTGTGCACTGAACAAAAGATGAAATTATTGGAAAAGTATGATGATAACGAGTTTATATATGAAAAAGGGTCTATTATATTGAAAGGATATTTTTTCCAACAAACTCATCAAAGTTAGGATTTTGTTTACTTTGAAGGCTATGAACCTGATGTCATAAATTGTCAATATAGTCACTTGTTGTGTGTAGCATGCATAAAGTTGATATAAATTCAATCAAAGAAAAAATTGAAAATTAAGAAATGGAAAATGTCAAAATTTTATCATGAACGGATCATTGAGGATGAAATCCCATTAGAATTCTTTTGATTGAACTTCCAAACAATTTCTTCTCCTTGGATTCATCTTTGAGAACTTAGAGAACTCAAGTATAAATTGTTAGGCTTTTTTTTTGTGCATTATCAAGTTTTACATTATTATATGTATATTTTATGTTATGTACAAGTGTTTGCACATGTACATTGTTTGTGCACATGCACAAAACAAGTAATTTATACATGTACAAATACATGTAGATTCTCTGGTCTTAAACGATTTCATACATTCTCTTGTATGAGCTAGTTAATTTTATGTCATTATTGCAAAATGTATGTATCTAGCATATTTGATGTAATGCAAATTTTAAGTTATGATCTTGTTTTACACATCTAAATAAAACTATAATATTCATTCTTGAATGAAAAATGTGTATTGTGTTTTGTAATTTCCAGTTTACTATCAACTGACATCCATAGTAGCCTTTCTATGTAAATTAATGAAAAATGTTCTGTACTATATATTTTTAATGCAATTTTAAGATTTTATGATTTTTTGACACATCTATGTACACCTATAATTTTATGATTGTTTTTATATGTACATCTATATGTATTGTGTATTAAAACATTATAAGAATTATTTTAAATGCAAGTTTTCTTTCATTGCTACATATTCATGAACTTAAATATATATGTATTTAACTTGTAATATGTAAAACCATCTATGATTTTTTTAAATGACACATGATCATGTGAAAAAAGTACCTAAACATCACTTTAAATAGATGTACATCCTAATTATATAACATTCATACATGTTCAAATGCATTTAACATGTACCACATGTGTTTTGTAATTTGCAATTTCAATCTCGATTCATTTTAAATAACAAATGAAAAAACAAATTAAGCTTTAAAAATAAAACATTTAATCTAATATTGAATATAAGTTAACATTATAACATCAAGTCATCATGTATGAAAAATATAATGTAACTAAATGCATTTATGTACTTCAATCATTGTTACGTATTCATGAAATTAAATATGTATTTAACCATATATAATTGTTTTAAATGACACATGATCATGTGCAAAATGTACACCTAAATATCACTTTTAATAGACATGTTCTAATTATATAACATTCATGCATGTTCAAATGCATTTAACATGTACCACATGTGTTTTTTAATTTGAAAATTCAATCTATATTCATTTTAAATACCAAATGACAAAACGACTTGAGCTTTAAAAATAAAACGTATAATCTAAGATTGAATCTAAGTTAACATTATAACAACAATTCAGCATGTATGCAAAATGTACTACAACTAAATGAAAATGTACTTCAATCATTGTTACATATTCATGAACTTAAATATGTAAAACCATCTATAATTGTTTTAAATGACACATGATCATGTGGGAAAAATGTACCCCTAAATATCACTGTTAATAGACATTTCCTAATTATATAACATTCATATATGTTCAAATGCATTTAACATGTATCACATGTGTTTTGTAATTTTCAATTTCAATCTAGATTCATTTTAAATAACAAATGACAAAACAACATGAGCTTTAAAAAAAACATTCAATCTAAGATTGAACCTAAGTTAACATTATAACAACATGTCATCATGTATAAAAAATGTGATGTAACTAAATGAAAATGTACTTCAATCATTGTTACATATTCATGAACTTAAACATGTAAAACCATATATAATTGTTTTAAATGACACATGATCATGTGTGCAAAATGTACCCCTAAATATCATTTTTAATAGACATGTCATCATTATATAAAATTCGTACATGTTCAAATGCATTTAACATGCACCACATGTGTTGTAATTTGCAATTTCAATCTAGGTTCATTTTAAGTAAAAAATGGAAAAACAACTTGAGCTTTAAAAACAAAACATTTAATCTAAGATTGAATCTAAGTTAACATTATAACAAAAAGTCATCATGTATGAAAAATTTAATGTAACTAAATGCAAATGTACTTCAATCATTGTTACATATTCATGAACTTAAATATGTAAAACCATCTATAATTGTCTTAAATGACACATGATCATGTGTGAAAAATTTACACCTAAATATCACTTTAAATAGACATGTCCTAATTATATAACTTTCATACATGTTCAAATGCATTTAACATGTAACACATGTGTTTTGTAATTTGCAATTTCAATCTAGATTCATTTTAAATAACAAATGACAAAACAACTTGAGTTTTAAGAACAAAACATTTAATCTATGATTGAGTCTAAGTTAACATTATAACAACATGTCATCATGTATGAAAAATGTAACAACTAAATGAAAATGTACTTCAACCATTGTTACATATATTCATGAACTTAAATATGTAAAACCAAATATATGACTGTTTTAAATGACACATGATCATGAAAATTGTACCTAAATATCACCTTTAATAGACATTTACACCTAATTATATAACATTCACACATGTTCAAATGCATAACATGTACCACAGGTGTTTTGTAATTTGCAATTTCAATCTAGATTCATTTTAAATAACAAGTGACAAAACAACAAGTTTTAAAAATAAAATATTTAATGTAAGATCATATAAGTTAACATTATATAATAAGATGTGGTCACATGTGAAAATGTAACTACTATTCAAAATTTAAAATCATTCAATAAAAGTAAATGTAGTTCAACCATCCAAAATGTAAAATATGTCCAAATTTATATCATGAAAAATAAAAGTAAATATAACAATGTATCAAGTGTTACAAGTATCAAGTTATATAGAAAAGTAAATATGAAATATGTTTTATTTATGAAAAGGCTTGATCAAATAAAATGTTTCACATGCATCAATCAAATATAGAATTTGGCAGCATTGTATTTTCCAGCAGCCTCCTTGTGTTATCATCTGAAGAATGGTGAACCTACACAATGTGTAAACATTAAAATTTAATGTTTTAAAATTGAATGAGAATGTAGAACTTCATAAAAAAAATGAAAAAAAAAAAACATGCAATACCTCATGTAGTTACCCCTCCATCGTCTCGTGTTGGCCCTAATTGCATATACATATATATTTACACATGTATAAGAAGTTTATATTTCATGTATTAAGATTAAAATTTAATGTTTTAAAATTGAATGAGAATGTAGAACTTCAATAAAATAAACAAAATGAAATAAATAAATAAATTTCATGCAATACCTCATATAGTTCCCCCTCCATTGTCCCATGTTGGCCCTAGATCAATGTATCCTCCATGATAAACTGTACAATATACATGTGTGTGTGTGTGTGTGTGTGTATATATATATATATATATATATATATATATATATATATATTCAAATGAAAATGCATAAACTAATGCAATAATATTAAACAAAATGTTATACAACTTCTTGTTCAAATTATTTGGATGTTCCTATCTCCATCATACACTCCATCGCTAAAGTCCTTGGAGAACGAAAATCATCTCCAAAAACCTAAAATTCAAAAATTTTAAAACTATAAAATAACTCAAGATCTGGATCTCATTTTTTAATGATATTTCACTTCAATTTATAACTTGAAACATAAGTGAAAATTTGAATACTTTTGATGGTGGATTTGGCACATCTCCTAATAGGGAAGAAGATGGTGGCTCCATTGCGAAAACATCGAATGAAATCAGAATATGTTAACATTTAAGTATATATATGTGTACACAATTATTTATTTTAAAAATGTCATCACGATACCAATAAAATAATAGAATAATTTAATTTTACATCAACATTAAGAACTCTTAAAAAACACTAACATTTCCCAAAATATCATCTTGATTGCTAGAACCTAAACCTTGGACAATGATATTATCAAAAAATTTGTTCAACAAGCGTGTTAACTGCAAATAGTGAACATATGATAATTTTTTGTTAGATTAACATATACAAATAAACATGTATATGTAAATTACAAGTTATATTAAAATATTTTCCCTAACCATTAACACATATTGATCCCATGCCCTCTTCCTTGTGAAGAATTAAGTCCTGCCAACCATTGCGACAATTATTTGCATATGCTCTAAGCTCTTCAATACTCATGTTGTCTATGTCATCATATGCACTATACACAAAATTAACATGTGCATTCTCTTGTGCTCTTTTTCGATTCAAACCAATATCAATTCCACCAAGTCCAGTCTAAACATTGTCTATGATGGCATCCCTTGCTTCTCAGCTAATTTGAGAAGTAGAATCCATTTATGACTGCAAATTTTCCACACGAGGAGGTTAGCTTACCAATGGTGGCTCGGGGTGAGGTAACTCAAAATCATGCTTAGTGTTATTGCCTAAATCTACCTCAGGCTGAAAAAGGCAGAGTTCAGGGTAACATCAAACCATGCTTAGTCTGGTAGCTAGCCCTACCAGAGCAGGAGAGGGCTCTCTCCGGGTCAATCTCAGCAAAAATAATGAATGGGGCTTGAGATGACTTGAAATAAAGGCTAATTTTAGGCTAGGTGTATAGGTGAAAGGAGTTTGATTTTGATTTTGGGGGTTTTTGTTGGATCAAAGGGAAAGGCAGTTTTGGGTGCGGGGATGAGGCCTAGTTTTTGTCGAGTTCTGATTGGGGCAAGGAAGGAAATTGTTTTGATGCTTTAGATTGAATGAATGGATAGCTCAGACCGGTGAGGAGCTGAAGAGGGCAAGATAATTTCAATAATCCTCTTCAAATAGATGAAAACATGGAAAATTAAACAAAACTGAAGGTAGAGAAAAACAATCTAATGAATTCCACCTTTATCACTCATTTTTTTAATTTAAGAAGAAAAGAGAAGGGAAATGATACACATAAAAATCAGTGAAATTACAATCACATAGAGAAAAACACCATCAAAAAATAGAGCCACATGGATCCCAAAGAGTGCTGCAAACCCTGGTCTATTCCTTTGCCAAAATTGTAGAGATGAAATGTACAATGAAGTGCCAATCAATCCCAAGTGTCCAACCCTGAAAATGACTGAAGAAATACATGATATAGACAAGCCTAACTCATTCCCATGCCTCTTGGGGTCGAGCTCATCATTCTAAGTGTTGTTTCAACCATATCTAAACTAAGAACTGAAAAATAAGCAATGAAACAACTTGCCTCTATATGGTAGGAAACTGATTCATTCAATTACATTTCACCTTTTGGTGAATGAATCTACTAGAATGAGTAAAAATGTGCGAAAATTACATCATGGTCATGAAATTACATCAAGTTACATCAAGAGTTACATGAAAAAGTCAAACTAGCCAAAACTAGGCGAAATTCTGAGCTGCTGAGTGAAAATAGGCCAAATTTCCCTATGCGTCGCCCCTGAAATATCTATGTGTAGCACAAGTTTGAGGCTGATTTTGAGGGCTTTCCCAAAGTCCAAATTGAGTCTAGGATAGCTTTTTGGAAAGCCCTGCATGTCTACTTTCCAACCCAAGTGGAATTTCTGGATTTGGTTGCCATTTGCCCCTCCAAAAATCAAATCTCCCAAAAATGCTTCATGTGTGTGCAAAAAGTGGCAGAAAGGCCATTTTTAGGGTGTTTTTTACCCTTTAAGCAACCCAGAACTTGATGAAATCCTTAGGTAATCCATAGGCATGCATAAATTTTGATGAAAAATCTAGAAATTTGAAGTTTTCCTCCAGAAGAGCTGCCAATTATAAGCACGCGCCAAGTGGCGCTACGCGTCGGGCAGGAAAATCTGTTTTGAGACCAAAAAATTCAAAATTGACAAAATACTAGGCCAAAGAAGCTTCGGAAAAAATTTGGAGTCTATCATGCCTTTTACGATGCTTTAGTGCCCTCATTAGCCTTGCCTTCAGGATCTTGATCCTTGCTTTACAAACATGATGTCGTGCCCAATAATGGTTCTTCATGTGTCTGAGCATGTTCTTTTCCTTGTTTTCCTTCACCAACAGCTTCTCAAGATGAATTTTGACCCTCTCAAGCCAAGTCTTTCTATCAGCCTCAATCTCCCGCTCAATGGGTGTCATATCTATTGGGCTTCTTCGGGCAGCTTGCTGATTCTCACAGATGTTTTGAAAATCCATGATTGTCTGCTGATCCTCCAACTGTTTGTTGCGCTGCTCCAGATAGTTTATGATCCATTCATCTCTTTGCAATTTTTTGGTCAATGTGTCGATCTCAGCCTTCTGCTCCTGAATGATCTCTCTCAACTTTGAGCTTGGAGAGCTCAAATCCTCATCAATAAGTATGAAATCAGTATCCTGACCTCCTGAAGGGCCCTCATCCTGCATAAGACTCTTACCTTTGTCATGTACCTATACCTGTGTTGCTGATGATAGCAACGAGACCGCTTCCACCCCGGGTGGAGATAGTACTCGTCAGGCTGCTACAAATAACACTCTCGTGCCTCTCTGATAAGTAACAAACACTGGCACACTGATAGGCTCTATCTCGTGACCTTCAAGCTGATGTGAAGGTTCACCTGCATCACAGACGACCTCCGGAGGAGGCTGAGGGGCTGTGAAGAAGTCATGGGAACTGAAATCCTCCCATGTAATACCCTGCAATCCAAGCTGATGTACAACAACAATCTTGATGAGCGCATAGTGATAAATACTGTTATACTGCTGCTCGGGAGTCTTCTTCTACACAAGAGTGGTCATTCTCTCGATGTTCTGGCACATGAAATAAGGTATGTTCATCATCCTCACTCTCATGAAATGCATCAATAACCTGATGTGGTATGTATAGAGGCGTGAGAACTGGCCCTCACAACTGAAGTATCTGATAATGAGTCTCATCAAAGGCGCATAGGATTCCTTTACGAACCGGAATGGGAATACCCTGCTGAGCTGTCTCACATAGCTAGGCCTGATGTATGGTTCATAATGCACTCTGTCCACTTGCTGTATTTTTTTCCACTGTTCACCCACATTCGGTATTCCATTTGCTTGAGATATGGTTTCCGGTGTCAAAGTGAAATTTACACTAGCAAGAGTTATGTGACCATCATGAAAATGTAACACAAACAATCGAGCCAACTCCTGATGATGCTGAATCTGAGCAATAATCTCACAATACTGATAGCATGACTGCTCTCGAAAACATGCAATGGCAAGTGGACAAGCCTGCAATTTCGTCAATGAGGTGGGCTCTTCTCTCACATGTTTTCCACCTTTACGAGGCCTTCTCGGTGCATGTAGCTCAGTGGTAGAATCACTATCTCTGTCATATGATGTATCAGTGTCTGTCTCCATGGTGTTTCAAGGTTAATGCAAGGTGTATGTTGGCTTGAATGAGATGAGGAATGAGAATTTGGTTGTTTTTTGTTTTAGTGCCAAATATATGGTGGTGTGAGAGGGACTGTGGGAAATATGGGAAGTGGGAACAATGGAGTCTTGTCAAGTAGTAGTTTTCCCTTTGAGAATTTGACAAACTTTGGGAGAGGGGACATCCACTGAATGTTTGGGAAACTTGGGGTTTTGGGAATTTTTTACAAATGAAATGGGGAGGGGAAAATGATGGGAAATGACTTGGGATACAAGGGAATAGGGGAGGGACTATAATGATAATATGACAGTGAAGGGAGGAGTAAGCAAGATGGGAAATGAAGTATATGGCACAAAACTAATTTAAAACACCAATTTCAAACCCTAAGGAGCAGTTTTTAACAAAATGAGAGGGTTTATAATTTTGGCATTCAAACTCTTGCATTCTTCCCTTAAAAAAACACCAAACATTATTTAATGGCAATTGCAAGATCAGTCGAACTTACATGGAGCAAATGGGACCGAGAAATTTGGAATTTGTTGGAGGGAATGACCAAATTTTAGGTGTCGGCCCTGTGTGTCGCGCGCACAACCCAGTGCACCATGACTGGTGTATGTACCACGCCCGTTGTGATTTTCACGGTGGTGAGCGCCCCTATGCACCGCGACCAGCAAGTGCGCCGCAACCTTCACCCAGTGCGCCACGCAACTAAATTCACACACAGTCCGTCCTCAAACCACTGTTTCACTTCCTCCACGATTTTTCTTGACTTCACTCTTGTCTTTGGCATGCAAATGGATTTTTTAAACACCAAAACATCTTATATATCATGGACTTTGATTTTTATTTAGAAAACCCACTTTCTAATGTTGCAGACTTTGACATGTTCATATAAACTCTGTTTTTGTTTCCACTTTGATTTTTTGAACTGATGATGAATCTCTTGTCTATTTTTTGCGGGGATAGATGGCATGGGATTTGGAAAAGGTGACTAGGGCTGCGCCTAAAGAACTTTACAACTAAATTTTTTTGAGAATTATATTACATTTATTACGAAGTATGAAATTGACGATTTTTCTTCAAAACAAAGTTTTGAAGAAAAGTCATGATCAAGTATTATGATGATGAAATTTTTGTGATGAAAACTTATTTCGAACCTCCCTCATGTGCCTGCTGACATTATTAGAAATTCTGAAGATGAAACCCTAGACCTAATAACTGAAATGACTCTTTGCTGACCAAGAGACCAAACATGACTGTAAATGACTGTAAAATTGACTTTGATAAATGGACACGGACCAGCAGGTACATGACATGAGGGATATGAGAGAAAATACCCTTCCATCAGATGATCCATGCTCCTAATGGAATGCAGCTGACTGAACTAAATGAGACACCTAAAATGAAATGCAAAAAAAGAGATTTTGATCTCTGACGGAGGGATGAAGATACCGAATCTAACACTTAGAACCCCTACAATCACATAATCAACCTTTCCCAGGACCAAAAAATCAAAAGGAAGGTTATTATAATTGGGTTTCATTCCAAAAAATAATTGTGCATAAAATAATTTTTCAAAATAAATAGGAACCTCGTCATTCCATTGTAGTCTTCCATAGGCTGCAACGTACTATCATACAAATGGTCGGCTATATTAGGGTGCTTGAAATATTTACCTTTAGCATCTATCGTTTCGACCCTTCTTTGAAATTAAACATAGATAACATCGTCCCATGTATCGAGACCCATTACTGTTTCCTTTATTTTCCCCATCACTTTTACAAATGTATTAGTGGTTGGCCCAAGATTTTTGTAAACATCTACAAGTGTTCTTAAAGAGTTTGTAACTATTTCTAAGCTTTCTCGACTCTCAGCAAGGAGTTTCAAAGACACAAGATCTTTCCTCAATTTTGAATAAAGATGTTCACACCTTTGTAATGTGCATTATTGTATGTTTGGTTCCCAAGGTAAATAATCGGGAATTTCAAAAGGATAAGTCATGGTTGGTGTACAACCTTCTTCCTAAATAACGTGATCTGGCCTACATTTTTTTCGAGCAACATTTTCACCCTTTGCATCAATATAAAAATTATATATAAATAAAAAAACATGTGAACAAATTTGTACAAATATTATTTTTAACCATAAAAAAATATATAAATAATTTAACAAAATAATAGTTGAATGAAAACTATATTTAGATTGATGGCCACCTCGAGATGGCTTAGGGGCATCATGCCCACCCTGAGATGGTTGAGAACCACCATGACCACCCATTGATTGGCCATTACCCATTGGTTGAGTACCAACATGACCACCCATTGATTGGCCACCAAAGGAATGTGTACCACAACCCTCACACGATTGGCCACCACCTATTGATTGGCCACTAGGGGAATGTGTACCACCACCCTCACACGACGAGAGAGAAGCTTCAAAAAAAAAATATAAATTTCTAATCAATTCAAATATACATACATACATATAAATACATATATATGATTGACTATATTGTGTGAACCATACCATGAGTAAACTATGGCCATGCTCCATTGATTAAGTAAATACTATTCTCGTTCGAACTCCTAAAAAATTAAATTTATTAAAAATTAATTTAACTCACAAAATTTATAAAAATTAAATTCCATATGTATGCATGTATGCATGGAGATAAAATTATATATTCAATAAAAAATAAATTCCATATTTATACATGCATGTTTGGGGATAAGATTATATATTCAAATGTCATTTAAAAACATTCACATTTAATATAAATACCATGAACATCCCCAGATCCATGATCCCTCTCTCTCGTAGAGGCTTGGGACTCCATTGATGTTCACCACGAAGAATCACGTTCCAAATGATCATCCTCCATGATATATATATGGATATCTATAGTGGATATCTACAGTTAAATAGATACACATAATGTTTAAAGCCTCAAAGAATAATGTGGAAAATGATCATCCATGATATATATGGATCTATCTACAAATACATAAATACATGATGTTTAAAAAGTTACCTCGTGCATTTACAATTATTTTTAAAATTACTATTTAAAAAAAATCAAAATATTTCAAAGAATTGATGTAATTTACACTAATTTTGGAGCACAAATAGAAATTATGTAATACACGAAACTTTCAAAGCACAAATTGATGTGTAAAACTCACTTTAAACAAAAAATTATTAAAGTCCTGCACATTTTGAAAATTAAATACATTTTTTTCTAAAACATGAAGTTCACCAAGTTGTGCTTACATGGTGGGAGTGCACTTCGTATATAATCGAAAAAAACACATGGTCATTAAAAATGATGCCTTTATAAGTAAAAAACACGCACATATGAAATATATGTTACAATGTCCATCAAGAAATTTTGAAGGAGAGTGTGTCAACACTAATTCATCTTTGACATATGAATCTTGAATTGGCATTGCCCCATACAATACTAATTCATCTTTGAGAGATGAATCTTGAATTGGCATTGCCCTATACAATATATCACCAGACATCTTATTAACATTTGCACAATGTATTATACTAAATGATTGAAATTGTCTAACCATATTGTTTTCTTTTCCATGCAATTGTTTTAGCCTCTCCTTCTTAACTTGGTACACACCTTTCATCTGGTTGCACACAAGTTTGGAATTGGTGAAAACTACAATTTTATTTGATCCATACTCCCTAGATGTTCCCAAGCCTTCTATCAATGCAATATAATATGCTTCATTAATTTTTTTTCTTCCACGTATATTTATTTTCCTTTGGAGGACTTTGTTAGTTTCAATATTTCATAACACTTATGTAATCACTTCTTTCCTTGGATTGGGATAACAAGAAACATCTATGCATAATGTCCATTTTTCAACCATGTTTAGTGGGCTTTTTTTATCCCTGAAAAAAAAATTTTTCAATAAAATGTATTAAATGAACATTTATTGTAAATGCCTTAAATTTTATGGGAGAAATGACATGTACATGGTTTCCAAAAACACTAGGACCACAATAAATATTAAATGAACACTTATTGCAAATGCCTTAAATTTTATGGGAGAAATGAGATGTACATCGTTTCCAAAACACTAGGACCACAATAAATATTAAATGAATATTTATTGCAAATTCCTTAAAGCTTATGGGAGAAATGACATGTACATGATTTCCAAAAACACTAGAAAATGCCTTAAAATTTAAGGGATAAATGGCATGTACAAGGTTTCCAAAAACACTAGAAAATGCCTTAAATTTTATGGGAGAAATGACATGTACATCGTTAAGTTTGTGGGAGAAATGACATGTACATGGTTTCCAAAAACACTAGGACCGTCCCTGCATTTATTTATAAGTTTTATAATTTACTACCAATGAAAATGAGTAACACCACATCCTAGCCATTATGGTTGGTTAGATGATAGTGGACCCCTATGATGTGATAGACATATTTGGCTAAAATTTTAATAAATATGATAGACATGTGATTTTGAAAGCATCCTTGTTGTTAAAAACGACAGGGGATAAATGAGTAACAACACATCTTAGCCATTATGGTTGGATAGGTGATACTGGACCCCTACGAGGTGATAGACACATTTAGCTAAAAGTTTTATAAAGGTGATAGACATGTGATTTTGAAAGTATCCTTGTTGTATTTTCTAACTGAATTGTTGGGTTTCTGAGAAATGACATGTACATGGTTAATTTTGTGGGAGAAATGGCATGTACATGGTTTCCAAAAACACTAGAACCGTCCCTGCATTTAGCTAAAAGTTTTATAATTATTGCCAATGAAAATAAGTAACAACACATCCTAGCCATTATGGTTGGTTGGGTGATAGTGGACCCTATGAGGGATAGATGCATTTAGCTAAAAGTTTTATAAAGGTGAAAGACATGTGATTTTGAAAGTATCCTTGCTGTTAAAAAGGATAGGGGCTAAATGAGTAACAACACATCCTAGCCATTATGGTTGGTTAGGTGATATTGGACCCTTATGAGGTGATAAACACATTTAGATAATTTTTTTATAAAGGTGATAGACATGTGATTTTGAAATCATCCTTGTTGTTAAAAATGACAGGGGCTAAATGAGTAACAAAAAATCCTAGCCATTATGGTTGGTTAGGTGATAGTGGACAACACATAGGTGGTTATGTTAAAGAGGACAAGGGCTAAATGAGTAACATCACATCATAGCCAATATGGGTGATAATGGACAACACATAGCTGATAGGTGATACTAATAACACATCCTAGCAAGAGTTACTATAATTTAGAAAACATATGGTAGAATGTTGATATTAATAAAGTTTAACAAATTAATATACCAGCATAGAGTTATTATAATTTAGAAAACAGATGCTAGAATGTTGATATTAAATAAAGTTTACTTAGATAAATTCATTTTTCAGATTCTCCTTTAATGAAATTTTTTTCATACTCTAACAAATTAATATACTAGCATAGAGTTACTATAATTCAGAAAACAGATGCTATAATTTTGATATTAAATAAAGTTTACTTAGATAAATTCGGTTTTCAAATTTTTCTTTAATCAAAATTTTTCATACTCTAACAAATTAATATACCAACACAAAGTTACTATAATTCAGAAAACAAATGCTAGAATGTAGATATTAAATAAAGTTTAATTTTATTTAGAGAAATTCCATTTTCACATTCTCCTTTAATCAAATTTTTGTCATACTCTAACAAATTAATATACTTGCATAGAGTTACTATAATTCAGAAAATAGATGCTAGAATGTTGATATTAAGGAAGAAAGAAGAAATATTTTCTTCTCGAATGGCGTAGCAGTGGATACAATGGGATATTAATTTTTACTGTGCTTCTAATGTTGTTGGTTTTAACATGGTAGCCTCTAGGTTTAATTTGAGGAAAGGCTGAAATATTAATTTGAGTACTGGCCCAAAGCTTCAAATGATATATATATATATATATATATATATATATATATATATATATATAGACATCCAATTACTATAATTGGGAAAATAGATGTCAAAATGCTGGATATTGAATATTGAGAGAGAAAGAAAGAATATATTCTCATGGAATGATCTAATGGTTGATACAATGCAATGTTTTCCTCTAGCAAACTTCAAATGTTCTTGGTATTATAATATCTGTCTCTAGATTTAATTTGAAAAATTCAGAATTATTCTTGTGCTCACAAATTCCGCTTTGGATTAATTGGGCTAATGTTGGAAATAATCCTTTAATATATGTGTCCAGGCTATAAATAAAATTATAAATAATTAGGAGAATACAAAGATAAAATGGCTCTTGGATAATGAAACAAAGAGTCACTTAATTGTATAAATCTAATTGACCATTAATAGAAAGAACATCTAATTCAGTTATTGATTCTGGCCTGACAAAATAAAATTCCACTAGAAGACAAAAGAGAAATTCTCGAAGAATCTAGAATTATAGTATCTAGAGATTTGGTGCAAGAAACAATAAATCTAAATAAATTGAGTATACAGTTTAAGAAACTAGAGAATCAATTGAAAACTAAAAGAACTACATATAGTACTCGTAAAATATTAATTAGTGATTTAAAGTATAAATTAATTGTTAAATGTCTCAGGATTCAAAGGATAAAGCTACAATTTCATCTATGCTTAAAGAAAAGGATAAACAAATAAAAATGCTTAGATAAAAAATCAAGTTTCCTATTGGATAAAAATGTTAAATTGGACAATTCATTCATAAATTCTACAAAGAGATGGCATTTTATTTGTTAGTAAGCTTAGCCTCTAAAGAATTAATTATTGATTTAGAAATAATCCAAGAATTTTTAGATGTAGAGCATACTCAGAAGTTTAGAGCATAATTAGCAATAATTCAAATAGAATTTAAATTTGTTGAAATAAATATCAAATGGAAGACCTCATAGATCGTAAAGCTAAAAGCACAAACTCAAAAAATAATTTCGCTACTAGAAAATTCCCATTCAAGCTTGGATTTGAAAGATAAAAACATATCAAAGGCTAATCATAAATCAAGCTCGAAGAGATTAAGAAGAAACTTGATCATAAAATCTTTGCAAAGAAATATTTGGTTGGAGTTGAACACTACATTGGGAAATAATTATTGTGGTTACAGAAAAATTAAAATGCCATTTCAATGTGTGTCATGACCAATATGTACCAAATATAGAAGAAACCATTTCAAGAAAACTCCAAAAACGATGCAGGTATGATCTTATATTGTTCAATAGTAGGGAAGTGTCCTTTTTGCCACACTAATACGTTCTCACGGTAATTGTAGAAATATGTTATAAAGTTGTAGGAAGGCAGGGAGCATATTAATGTATTCTATTTGGTATGCCAATGAGTAGTCAATTTAGCCCATGAAGGGTTCCAACCATGCATCCTTTCCACTTAATTAACAAGGTTGCACTAGATACATCATTTAAATTAATTTTCTGTTATATGAATTCTTATGTTTTTATTTGTATTGGTTCTAGACATATACTTTTCCATTGATGGTGCTCTCTACAGAGTAGAAATAATCCCAAAAAATAGATTATGTTTCTTTAAAAATAGTTGATTTTCCATTTTCATTTTAAACTATTTTTTCATCTTTGTGGCAGGATTTTATATTACTAGTGAAATTAATTATATGCAGTAGAGAACCTAAAGAGTGATTTCATTTGGTGACATAATATTTTCAACCACAAGGTAGTAAACAGGGAATTTTTCATTTTGTTCATGGCTGCATCTATAAACTGAAAGGACCCTGACATCTTTGATACCACTCGACAAACATGGAAACATAAGAGATATGGAAACTATGATTACTATTAATATATGTGTTGTAATGAACAACACCATTTATCACTTACTCTGATTAATGGAATTACTACTCATTGATATTATTATTAGTCCCATAAGTATCTATAGATCAGCTTTGTGTTCATAAAGGTTAAATATTTCTATGATTACCATTACTAAGTTGTAACATGTACAAAAGGTGATATAAGAGATATTTATAGGGTAAACTACTTACGCCTAAGCTCTATGCTGAGTTGCTTACAACCTGTATCAATATGAAGTAATATGAAAATAATATTCATGCTATAACTACTAATCAATACTAATAAAATGACTGAAATGATAGATATCAATGAATATAGTAAGTTGAATATGACTTAGTACTACCACTTTCATCATAGTATTCATGTATCATAAGTTTCTTGATTTCCATTGCTTGTAAGATACCACTTGACAGACATGATAACATAAGAGATATGGAAACTATGATTACTAGTAATACATGTGTTGTAATGAACAACACCATTTATCACTTAATCTGATTAATGGAATTACTACTGATTGATATCAGTATTAATTCCATAAGTACCTATAGATTAACTTTGTGTTAAAAAAGGTTAAATATGTATATTATTACCATTACTAAGCTGTAACATGTACAAAAGGTGACATAAGAGAAATGCATAGGGTAAACTACTTACACCTAAGCTATAATCTGAGTTGCTTACAACCTGTATCAATATGAAGTAATATGAAAATACTGATGATTACACTCTTCATGCTATAACTAGTAGTCAATACTAAGAAAATGACTGAAATGATAGATATCAGCGAATAGAGTAAGTTGATTATGACTTAGTACTACCACTTTCATCATGGTATCCATGTATCATAAGTTTCTTGATTTCCATTACTTATAAGATACCACTCGACGGACATGGTAACATAAGAGATATGGAGACTATGATTACTAGTAATACAAGTGTTGTAATGAACAACACCATTTATCACTTACTCTGATTAATGGCATTACTATTGATAGATATTAATATTAATCCCATAAGTATCTATATATCAGATTTGTGTTCGTAAATGTTAGATATGTCTATGATTACCATTACTAAGTTGTAACATGTACAAAAGGTGATATAAGTGATATGTATATGGGTAAAATACTTACACCTAAGCTATAAGCTGAGCTTCTTACAACCTGTATCAATATGAAGTAATATGAAAATACCGATGATTACACTCTTCATGCTATAACTAGTAATCAATACTAAGAAAATTACTGGAATGATAGAGATCATCGAATATAGTAAGTTGAATATGACTTAGTACTACCACTTTCATCATAGTATCCATGTATCATAAGATGTTTGATTTCCATTGATGTAATATACCATTTGACAAACATGGTAACATAAGAGATATGGAAAATATGATTACTAGTAATACAGGTGTTGTAATGAAAGACACCATTTAGCACTTACTGTGATTAATGGCATTACTACTGATTGATTTGAGTATTAATCCCATGATTATCTATAGATCAAATTTCTGTTAATAAAGGTTAGATATGTCTATGACTACCATTACTAAGCTATAACATGTACAAAAGGTGACATAAGTGATATCTATAGGGTAAAATACTTACACCTAAGCTCTAAGTTGAGTTGCTTACAACCTGTATCAATATGAAGTAATATGAAAATATTGATGATTACACTCTTCTTGCTATAACTAGTAATCAATACTAAGAAAATGACTGGAATTAAATAGATCAATGAATACAGTAAGTTGAATATCACTTAGTACTACCACTTTCATCATAGTATCCATGTATCATAACGTGCTTGATTTCCATTACTTGTAAGATACCACTCAACAGACATGGTAACATAAGAGATATGGAAACTATGATTAGTAGTAATACAGGTGTTGTAATGAGAAACATCATTTATCACTTACTATGATTAATGGCATTACTACTGATTGATCTGAGCATTAATACCATAAGTATCTATAGATCAAACTTTTGTTCATAAAGGTTAGATATTTCTATGATTACCATTACTAAGTTGTAATATATACAAAAGGTGATATAAGTGATATATGTATAGGGTAAAGTACTTACACCTAAGCTCTAAGATGACTTGCTTAAAGCCTGTATCAATATGAAGAAATATGCAAATACTGATGATTACACTCTTCATGCTATAACTAGTAATCAATACTAAGAAAATTACTGGAATGATAGAAATCAGCGAATACAGTTAGTTGAATATGAATTAGTACGACCACTTTCATCATAGTATCCATGTATCATAAGCTTCTTGATTTCCATTTCTTGTAATATACCACTCAACAGTAACATAAGAGATATGGAAACTATGATTACTAGTAATACAGGTGCTATAATGAACAACACCGTTTATCACTTACTTTGATTAATGGCATTACTGCTAATTGATTAGAGTATTAAGCCCATAAGTGTTTATAGATCAACTTTGTGTTCATAAAGGTTAGATATGTCTATTATTACCATTAGTAAGTTGTAACACGTAGAAAAGGTGATATAAGTGATATGTATAGGGTAAAATACTTACACCTAAGCTCTAAGATGAGCAGCTTACAACCTGTATCAATATGACGTAATATGAAAATACTGATGATTACACTCTTCATGTTATAACTAGTAATCAATACTAAGAAAATGACTGGAATGATAGAGATCAACGAATACAATAAGTTGAATATGAATTAGTACTACCACTTTCATCACAGTATCCATGTATCATAAGCTGCTTGATTTCCATTGCTTGTAAGTTGTGTTTTACATAAGCTGGGAATCACATTGGTCTCACAGTAAGATTCTACAGTTTAGATTATATTAACATCTCAAATATGGTGAAATAATCTTCCATCTTTCCCTTATTAGTGATTATTGATTTCATGGTACTTAGACTCCATCATAACTAAAGTAATTGAATGAAAATATTGTACATGCTTATAGTAAGGATACGGTGATAAAGGTCATGGGTTACAACATAGTTAACGAATTCGGCCGATTTGGTAAAAAAAAAATTATATTCATCAATTCGTTCATTTGGTCGTCATGGTCGAGGGGGGAAATGCAAATCTAGATAAAATAAATTGAATACAACGAACTTCTAACTCACCAAGAACTTATTAAAGCGAAGATCATATGGACACTTAAATAATGTGTACATAAAGCATACTTAAAGCGGGGCTCATATGGGGATTTACTAAAGCAGAAATAAAATAGATAACAGAAAAAGATATTAATGCCAGAAATGAGACATCCATCATATGGCCTTCATCTAGTAACCTAAACAGAGAAATAAGCTATCATAATATATGAATAATATGTAAGTTTCTTACACCATAGGCTCTACTATGAACACCATATGTTAGCATTGTTCTTAAGCTCTATATTATAAATAACATGCTCATATTAGTTATTAACATCGGTTCAGTTTATTTGTTTGTTTGGACGAATTATTATTATTTTTCATCCTTTCTCCTTTATCTTATTCTCGAGTTCCTTTCATTATCCTCTTCTTCGAATGGTTTGTTTATTCCATGGATCAACCCAGAATAATACATTGGTTCCTGATTTAGCCTCCCTGAAAACAAGGTCAGATATGGTTTTACATTTTTGGATATCATATTCCTGATTAGTAACCATTTCGGTATATCTCTGAGCTTTATCTATTTGTGACCCCTGTTAATGAAAAGGAGGTTTATCTGTTTGTAATCGTGGAACATACTTTGTCATGACATTATCTAAAGCCAAACACATTACCACATCCTCCAATTATTATATAGACCTTTTGTAAATTTAATAAGATTAATTCTGATTTGAAGGGTTCAAATTCTCAATTGGGTTTATATGACATTAATATAGAACACCATCCAATTAACTCTAATATCAGTCATTATAATTCCATGTAGCGTTTTAGCATATGACATCCTGAGAAAAATAAAATTTATTTCAAATAAAATCGTTGAAACTAAATAACAATGTTGGGATAGACAATTATCCACTTAAATAAACACAAACACAGTAAACCAATAAATTATCCAATAAATTCTTAAATTGAAACAGGTAAATAATGAGTCTCATTGGTTATATATCCATTTCTCAGAGTTCAAAAAGAGGGAGAATTTAGTAGGAAAGCTAAAGAAACCAACATTTTGATTTAGATTATAAGTAAATTTGGCAAACATTTTGATTCATATTATAAGTAAATTTGGAAAATTTTAAAATATAATACCATATCGATTTCACGGAAGATATTTTTTGTGTACCTACAACCAAGAAAGTGAATGAATAAGTTGCAGAAGGAAACAAGTTGAACAATCACATTGTTGCCACAAGAAGACGTAGAGCAGAGTAGGCACAAAAACTTGTGAGCATTGCAAAAAAACACAGATTAGAAATTATGCAAAAAAAAACATAAAGAAACTTCCACACAAAGTGAAAAATGCACCTCACGGCTGTCCGCAAGTGAAAAAAAATCCTCCTAATGCTCTCTACCATTCATTGCCAATTAGACAAACAGAAAATCAGTCGAAAACTCTTTGCGGCCTGCGAGCTGCTATATTTATAAAAATGAAGTTCAACCAAACTTTTTTAAAATTTTGTCCAAATTAAAAATTCATTCGAAATTTAAATGCCGCTGCTTTTTCCTCCATCCAAAAATCCTCTTATTGTTGCCGTCAACGTAAATGGAAGAATAAGTTCGATTAATGGGAGAAAAAGTTCGGCTGAATTAATTTCAAAAGTTTGGCCGAACTTGTGGGAGATTGAAATTTTTGGGCGCATTTCTCAGGAAAGTGTAACCCCGATTTTCCTTTTTACCGTTAGTCAGCTAGTCACCAGTTCCATCCCTAACAAGAGATTTCTTGAAGCATGTTAGATTAGTGGTTTTTGGATTGATATCATCTTGTCATGAATGGATTTCAGCTACAGGTACTCTATCTTATCATGAAAGGATGATGATGGAGGGAAAGCAAAACCAGACCATGCTAGAAGACACTTATGGAGCTGAAGAGATGATATGATCATCAAGAAAGAATGTGAATGAACATAAAACTATAATAAAAGACCAAAGAGAAAGACCGCATGAAGACTCCATACTGATTCACAACCCTTTGGAGGGTGGATTTGAAGAAAAAATCATATCACTTATGAATAAAAAGTTTTGGATATATTTTTTATAAAATAAAGTAGCAAAAAAGAGTGGTTTCACATTTCCATATCATCATGCAATCCATGTCATTAGTGTCATATCATGTAATGAGTCATTATGTGCCACATCATTATGTGGATGATGTAAATTTATATTGGAGAATGTATTGTAAAGTGGAAGTCCAAGAGTCATGTACAAAATATGAAGAGTGATGTAAGAGTTGAAAATTCATAGAGAAGATGAACAATCATGAGGGTAGTCAAAGAGTCATAGGGGAGGTGAATGGTCACCCAGTTTTTAATATATACACCCTCATAGCTCATGTGAAAGGAATTTTCACCTTGGCTTCTCCCATAAGGAAACAGAGAGACTAATTTAGTACTTTTGGGGGAGTAAGTCGTGGCTCTAATGCTCCACTATTAGAGCTAGTTATGTTCGTTGTATTCATATACCATGGGACTTTTACTTAACACTTGAATCCTGATGGCCAACACATTTTCATGAATGGATTATGAATATTTGTAAGATTATTTTGTCAATGTTTATGATTCATTTTTTCTTTCACCTGTACTAAATTAGTGGTTATTTTAGTGCTTATCTTATTGAAAATGTGTTGTAATGGTTGTAGCAATCATCACATCTATGTGGACTATTCTGCATGATGTTAAGAAATTCTTTTTTTCTTGTGTGCACCTCTACTAGTGTGTTACTATTACCTTTCTCTTAGAGGCTCACATTTTCATTCCTTTGTAGTAAAATAACCTTGGTACACCTGAAATTGAGCATTCACCATACACACTTACATTTTTTTTTCAAAGGAACATATTCTCTCTCTTGCTGACAACTAAAGAAAAGAAAAATCTATAAGAATATATGGAAATTGGGTCGATACTCTATATGGGGCTCCTATTCCAAAAGGTGTGAGGTCTAATTGGGACTTGACATTAGGGATACCCACTTTTTTGATGGATTTGCAGCACCATCAACATAACCTAGACCTTGGATGAGGGCCAAGTGCCACCTTGGCTCAGCCTAAACCCTCATGAACCAACACTTCCACTCCTCTTCTCACTCCTAGCTCGTCTATTTATGCCATAACTCTTTGGGGCCTTAACCATTTGGAAAATAAATTATATTATGCACTAGAGGACATTAAGACCTACAACATAAAAAAAGGATTGTTTGATAATGTTAATACCCTTTCAATGGTCATTCAAAACCCACCATGTTATTCAAAGTGGACTGATTAGTGGTAAACATAAAGCACTAATTCCAGGGAATATATTTGTGGTCAACCTAAAGGATCCAAAGCCTTCATTTGGATTATTTCCATAATGAAATATTGCAAAACTTCTCACCTTGCGCTTGACACAAGGGAAAATTACATATCAGGCTTCAAGTTTCGAATTCCTATCAATCAAATTTTAATCAACAATCAAACAACACTTGGGAATTATGGCATAGCAATTGGTCTCATCAATACTCATTTTAATTGTTCAACAAAAAAATTTAGACACAACATATATTCACTTCTAGTTATTTAGATAATGGTGTTTTTTCAGGAAAATATTGATCGAGCCTCAGCTCAATAGTTTCAAATTGAAAATAATAAAATTTATTGGTACATTTGACTTTTGATTAAACGGGGGAATGTTAGACTATGAGTGTCTATATAATAAAAAAGTTTGAGACCATCAGTTGCAACCCTTATCTTGATGAGGTCCTTTTATGATCTACCCATGAGTTGTCACTGAGATCTACAACATCTAGAAATTCAATTGATGTATTATAAATTCACATCTCCACATAAATAAAGTACAATGCAAAGTACTTAAGCATTTTTTTCCACTTTTCTTGTCTTATATCATTATTACCCATTCGTAATAAGTTTCACTAATTGAAGGCCTTTTAATTTCAAGGATATATTCACTTTTGTCATCGTCATCATCATCATCATCATATATATATGAATGATAAATTTGTAAAAATAGTTATGCACAACAACAAGTTGTTCTCTACAACTCCACAAGTTTATATGACAACATTCCGTGATTTAGATACTCAAAGGTTGCACAAACATGTGCATTAAATTTTGTGTGAAAAATAACATACCAAATTAAGAAAACTCAAAGTTCACATAGAAAAATACAATTTATATAAATAAAAACTATATATTTATAAATCAAACTAATTTTCCTACATTTCATCTTTTTACACTATCTTCAAATTCATTGTGCAGGTATCTCTAATATTTCCTCCAAGTAAGCATATTTAAAGTTACATTATCATTCACCTATCATAAGCTAATCAAATATGAACTTAATGGTGTTTATCTCAGCTATAACATTAGAGAGCAGAAAAATATTTAAGAGTTTGGAAATAAGATTTATGTAGACATCTTAGCCAATAAAATGTTTTATACAATTAAATTTATTTTTTTTAACTAAATTATTTCATTTTTCCTTATTCAATATTGGATAATATAAAAATATTTAAAATGAAAGGATAAATAATTGATGATAAAATTTATAGTTGCTTAGGCATAATAAGTTGGATAATAGAGAAATATTTAAAATCCAAGGATAAATAATTGATGGTAAAATACATAGTTTCTTAGGTACAATAAGATAGTTCAAATATATTTTATATATAACAATATTAAATGTGAACCACTTGGATTTACCAAGGAAATTATATATATATATATATATATATATAGATATATATATTAAAAATTAATTCAATACCAAGACCACTTAGATTTAACTTTTTATCAAAGGGAGTGCAAAATTTGAGAAAAAGTTTATGTATCTCTATATATATAACTATTTTTGTTATTAATATTTTGTAAATGTTATATATCAAATCCATATTAAACATTGAAATAATTAATTTGGAAACTATTAATTACTTTTTATATATTGAGCAAAAGCTCAAATTCCCACCAAAATGTGGATGAAAGTTATCCTAAACTTCCATGAGAAAAATTTATCAAAGTTCAACAATGAAATTCCATTGAAGAAATTATTTAAATCTTATGCAAACATGTCCTATATAAACTAGGAGGACACCGAGCCTTACCATGCTGATTAAATTTCTTAGGAAAGAAAACCTTTTCAGATAAGATTTATTTTCTAAACAAAATCTTACCAAGAATTACTCCCTTCCAATATTTGTGCAAATAGTTTTGAAAAATATGTAATAAGTCTATAAATACTCACAATTTACCAATAATTAATAAACTTGAAAATATATATATATGAAAGAAAACCTTTTCCGGAACTCCTCTCCAATATTTGTGCAAATAGTTTTGAGTAATATGTAATAATAAAATATTCAAAAAAATATGTAAATACTCACAATTTACCAATAATTAATAAACTTAAATATAAATACAATTCATATATATATATATATAAAGTACTTAAAGACATAAGATTTGTTTCATCTTTAATTAAGAAATATAGCCTGAAAATTAACTTGAAATTTGTTACTCTAGCTCACGTGATATAATTTAAAGCTTCCCAAAAAGGCATTACAAATTAGATATCAAGGCCAAAGTATTGGCCTTAATCCTTTTAAGGTTTGATATTGCAATGCATTCAAGCTACACGTGTAGTTTTAATATCATTTTATTCTAATTCCTCATGTATGCCATAACTTTGTTTTTTCTCCTAGGGAGGTTTCAAAGCTTTTCCACCATTCAAACTAAGAACATGTTGAATATTTATCTTAATTTTTCAAGAATCACCAAATAATAAAAATTGTATTTTTTTTTTTAAATTTCTATTATAAATTTAATGTATTTCTTTCTTGTATTTAAGTTTATAAGACCATTTAAGATAGTTGATCAATGATTAGTCCTGACTACAAATTATTTGTTGGCTATGACCTTCCATGAAGTGACTCATTATTGGTGTTTTTCCATTAAATCAATATTTATAAATCTCTAAGAAAATTAAGGTTTAGAAAACTCTTCCCTTCCAACACATATGTAAGTATATTAATATAAGTGTTTAGTTACAACAACACTATAAAATAAAAAGTAACAAAAAGCTATAACATCAAGAAATTATCAATTCATGCTTTCCATTCAAATTCAACATACTACCATGTACATGAACAACTAATTTATTAAGTAGAAAGTTATATACATAACAATAAGCATCTTTACATATCATTAATTAAACATCACATAGAAAATTTAAAACATGAATGTATTTATCTAAAATTGCCTACTACTAACAACCACTATAACAAGGATCCTTTTTCAACTAACCATAGGATCCACTAGGCCCCTACTTTTTATATTTGACAACCCCCTAGCCAGGCCATAATACACAAGGAGAAAATTGTCAAAACTCAAAAATGAAAGACGGATGAAGGAGACTCTCATTCACCATTACAAAAACAACAGAAAACACCTTTTCCGGTTAGACTTGGGGTCTCTACAAATTTTTAAAATGCCGAGAAAATGGCTAGCATAACAATACATAAATCCTTTTATTTCTCTACAGTCACTTAATGATTACCTTTCACATTGATTATGATGCTTGCTTAGCACATATCAATTCCTCACCCCTTGCTTAGCTAAATTGCTTAGCTAAGTTCCATGACTCGGAATTTAACATTTCACATGCAAATTTGTTTGAAAAGAATTCAAAACACATAAATTATGTCCCAATACACGATTGATATATAGACACCCTAAAACTTAATATATAATCTTTGAAAACCCCCCCCCCCCCACCAACTTTCCACTCTCACTTCTACTCACAAATTTTCTTCCCTAGTAGTCATGTACCTTTACTATATCTGAGTATGATCCCTAATGCATGAATGATATTTTCATGCACTTTATGGGTGTGCCTTTACTATGTCTTACTATGATCTCCAATGCATGAATGATACCTTCATGCACTTTTTTTCTTTCATGGTGTCTATAATTGTGTAGAAGTAGTGAAATCACCAAAGCTTCAGGTGAAATCCACAACCATCATCGTTGAAACCGAGTATGTCAAATTCATGTTGCTTCACATGGCATTCACCACCCATAGCTTTGGGGTCTAGTTGATTTCTTTGACATTTTGCCATAGGAAAGGGAACCCAGCTTTTGTAGTTTTGTTGGATGATAATGACATCTCACTGTTCTTTTGTTGGATGATAATGGCATCGCATTGTTTTTTTGTTCTTTTCCAGTTTTGCAGAAAAGAATACAATAAATGTGGTCTACCCAGAGTCAGGATCTTCGAATTAGTATAAGCTTACGTCTTTTTCTACAACTGTTGTCCAACGCTTCCGCGAAGGATAGCTCTTTAAATCTAACGCATTCTGATATAATTTAAAACAAAAATTGATCAAAAATATATTAAAAATAAATAAAAAAGTTTAAATATTAATATTTTTAGGTGTTATTTAATTATTTTGAATTTTGGAATTTAAATTTAAATTTAGATAAACAATTTTTATGGCAATGTATTTCTTTTTTATTCAAACCAATTCTATTAATTTTAAACAAATTTAACAGAAAAAACTCTAACGATAGAACAAGAAAACTGCGACTTATTGACTCTGCTAACCACAAAAGTAATATAATGTAGTATTAATTCGGATTAGGGTATAATATTTTCCAGTCAATACAGCCATCTCACTTATAAGTCCGTGGACAATTAGTGAGATACCACTTTATTCAAGATTGCAAACATCATATTGACGTCACACGGCATGACAAATGCCAAATATAGTTCGTGCGATATATATATATATATTTCTCATTTTTTTCTGCATTATTGGAAATTATTGAAATAAAATGTATTGATATCATTTTTCAATTAACATTTCAGTGTATCTATATTCAAGGACAGTCAAAGAGTTGTCTCTCTCTCTTTTTCCGGTTAAACTAATTTTAAAGAAAATAAAAAAATGGTTTATGATGCTAGCAAATCGATTATATTATGTAAATTAGTGTATCATATTATTAAAAATATTATATTAAATATTTTATATTTTTTTAAATATAAATTTAGAAAATTCAAAATAATAATACTAATAATTAATTAAATTGATTTTTTTAAATAAACTCAATTTTTAATCTAATTCATAAAAAATTTAGAAATTATAAAAAGAATTATTCAAATTATTATCTGATTATCTAATCAATCATCAATGAAAGTATCTTTTCTTGTGATTAATTGTTCTTTACCTTCCATAATATTTTGGGAAGAAAAATACAAAATTATTTGGTTCTAAAATAGTTGAAGAACATTAATAAATAATATTTCCTTATGCCTTCTGAATAATAAGTTTTATTTATTTATTTATATGATGTTATCAACCACAAATATATAGAAAGTTGTCATAATAGTTATATAAATCATAATAATCATGAAGAAACATAGAAATAACATAAGTGTTTGTTTCTTCTTTCTCCCCATTAATAATGTCTAATCATAATGATAGAATACATGGAAAATACGCTTAGAGACATTTTATTGTATGAGTTTTCGTTTCCTTTTGATGACATGACACTTGTACGTGTATTTTAATGAAAATAATCTATCACATCATAAATTTGAATAATAATCCATTCATTAATTAGTAAGACATTGGTCTTGAGTATATATATATAAATACATGACTTGGATTATTAATTAGTAATACCTTGGTCTTGAGTGTATATATTAAATACTAGTGTTTATTTATCTTAATTTTGGGTCTATCATGAATGAAGAGAGATCAAATCCTTATAGGTGCAAGTATTTCCTCAAATTGTGATCTCTCTTTACACATAATAGATCCATAATTAAGATGGATTTATGTTGGCTCTTAATACACTACATGTCAACTCCATGTTCATTATGAATGAAATTACCCATCTTCCTCATACTAAGTAACACTACAAGGAAAAGACTCTCTAGCAGAGGTTATAAAGGAGGTTTTTAGTGTTATAAAATTGGCCAAAATTGTTAAAAATAAATATTTGCTACAACATTTGTTTATGGTTACGGAGGTTTTGGCAAAGCTTTTAACAGAAATTCAACACAACTAAAAAAAATAAGCGATCGGAGGTTATTACGGATGTTTTTTCCATCGGTGCGCTACTAAGTTTTCAACGCACCAGTGCATGTCATCTAGAAGGTGGCCCGGGGCGGTCGAAGGTGCTTGCACTGAGTCGTCAAGGTATAAAACCAAACCAGGCGCAGTGTTGGTGATACAACGCGCAGGGCCGTTCTAATTGGTCTTCGGATTTGTGCGGCGCCCATAGGTTGTCTCAATGCACCTGTACGTAGACTTACAGAAACACACCGGTGCTTCGTATCAAACAAATGCACCAAGATTTATAATTGGTATTGGTATTTGTGCAGTGCCCATAGGGCGTACAAATGCACCAGTGTGTAGTCCCACATAAATGCATCGGTGCGTAGTACCGCGCAAACACATCGATATTTAATTGGATTTGGTATTTGCGCGGTGCCCACATGTTGTAGAAACGCACCGGTGTTCATTTTGTATTTTTTAGAAACATCGACCTGTGACAGTACATGACGCGCACCGGTGTTCATTTTGTATTTTTTAGAAACATCGACCTGTGACAGTGCAATTGTTGTGATTTTTTTAAATTCATTATTCATCAAAAGTCGACACATCTTATAAAAATATTCATTTTAATTAATTTTTTATTAATTCATTTGAATGTCATGTTTGGATTAATTTGTTATATCATATTGTGATTTTTTAAAATTCATTATTTATCAAAAGTCAACACATATATATCTTATAATAATATTCATATGAATTAAATTTTTATTAGTGCATTTGAATGTGATGTTTGGATTAATTTTTTATATCATGTCATCAAATTTCGCATCTCTTCATTATAATGTTTAATCATCTATAAATTTAATCAGTGGTGCTACATTTTACAGCGATAACGGAGAATGCAATAGAATAAATTAAAACAAACACACACACACACACACATATAAGACAATATTTTTCATATAAAATGGGACAGTTATTGGTATCCCTTTGTCTTTCAATTGGGACACTATGTCCATTACATTAAACAAAATGTCTAATTTCAGAGACAAATATTTCAAAAAATACAATGCCTTGTTTTGATATCCAAACATAGTGATCATCATTCTTCGCTTGAATTGTTGTCACTACTAGAGCTACTTCCATGACATGGGTTATTTTCGGGAATGATTTGTTCATGGTGTTGATTGTTTTCTTCTTCTTCACCTTCCATCTACAAACATAAAAATAAACTGTAATGAGTGTATTTACATTGGTGAGAATAATGAAAATTGCAATATTAAATAATATACATCAATGTAAATTGAAAATAAATGGCGTAGCATAGAAAACATTTACTCATAAACCATACACATTCTTTCAAAACCATGTATCATGTTATGTTTCAAGATTTCATCTGTTGGCGCAGTTCCATACTTTGTTTCCTGCAAGTTTTATACCCCGTAACAAATCATATATTTAATATAAAAGTTTTTTTGTTCTAGTAATTATAGACAAAGCTAAGTAAAACAAGATTGATAGATGCTTATAAATTCCACAATTAATTTATGATATGCCAACATATACTCACAACCCATATTTAACCCAATTTCAATCAATTCGTCTGATGGCTCTTCTTTGTATGTTAGCACCTGTTTAAAGACATTCAATGATGATATTTGTAAAACATCTTAAAAAATACAAAAATGAAATCTAGTTAAGTTGTTATAAGGAAGTAACAATTACTCAAAAACTTAGATATCAACCCTTTTCTTCCTTGTCGTCCTATTTTATGTGTTCAATGGGTTCCATTTTCTTTTCTTTTCTGTAAAAAAATACTTGAAAATTAATATTTATTGCTAAATTGATTATTTATTGTACCTAACGACCGAAAAATTAAATGATTACGTATTACATTTGAAGCACGTTGTTGTTGAGATGGCTCCTCCTGCAATGCAATTTTGTCAATTTCTTTGACCATCTCCTTGTACGCCTTTTTGGACATCCCTACTGGCATATTTCTAATATCAGCTCATTCATCTTTTGAATTTTCATAATCTTCCCCAAAATGTAAGATGAAAATAAAATATTTAATTTTTATATTGATATATGAAAAGTAAATATAACAAAACTGATATTTATAAATAATTCTAGATAAACATTTAAAGGAATATTACTTTTTCATTCATTCTTTTTTTTTTTTGTACGTTTTTTCTATTAAAAGTCTAACATGTCTCATTAACCAATTCTCTAGAAACTCTTCCTGTAGTTTAGATAAAATTTGGTTCTTGGAATCATTGGATTGATTTTTGTATTGTAAGTGAAAATAACGTCTATACATTTTTTCCAATAGATCCCTCAAACTTTTGTAAAATATTTCCCCCCTTTCGTTAACCTCCAACACCACTCGAGATTAACTAAGGAGCGATTCATTTTCATTTTGCATGTTATATTCTTTTCTTTTCTTAGAACAACATTAATTTTCTGAATTGTTGGTCCCTATAGCACATTAAATAGATGTGAATTAATATATTGTTTGACATATGTTATCTAATAATTTTAAGTATATTATTTATGAAAATTAAAAAAAGAAACTCATGTTGGATCGATAGTATTTTTTCATTCACCTAATTCATCCTTTTGTAATTTTTTCATCAAGATTTTACACTCTTCTGGTCCTAGATCAGAAATAATATTATCGAGCTTTGTCATTTTAGGCTCTGCATGATACACAGTAAATAATACATATTAGTTAAACTTATATATAGTTCAAAAATAATATTTTTTGTAAAGAATTTACAAAAAACTTGCCTTTTTTGCTTTTCTTGATTTGTTATCAGTATTTTTGTTACTTGATCTCTTGTCAGGCATTTCTTTATCAATCTAAAACATGTACCACATCATTCATTAATATATTTATAAATAAATTGTCAACTTTTCAGGTAAAAAAGAAATATCAAGAAACTGATGTGCCTTTCATGATGTACGCACCGACGTCGGTGTGTAGGGGTCTTATAAACGCATCGCACAAATAGTATAATAGATCGTATGGTGATCTATGTCAACAAGGTGCACCGGTGCGTTACATGTTAACCACTGCACCGACTAACACAGAGAAAATAATAAAAATTGTCCAGTGTTAGTTTTTGTAGCATAAACGCCCTGAGCAAACAAGAGACCACCATACGGTGCTTTCTATCAAATAGGAGACCCAGTGCAATGCGGTATATGTTACATGGTGCAACGATTAACACAATAAAATATTTTTTTGTGAATCATCACATTCGCGGTGTGCCATAATGAAATAGCACATTATCGGTGCAACCCTCATAACCTAGTGCAGTGGTGCCCCATTTTAGATATGCCACACTGATTAAAAAAGAAAATTGTTTTTAAATTTTTTTATTACACAGTACATGCATCATCTTGTGGGATTATATAGTGCATCGGTGCTCCAGGTTATGCAGGCAGGGTGCACCGATAAAAAAACACCATTTTTTTCAAAAATTGAGGCAAGGGCTGATATGGATTGGGATCCAACTATGAAAGTCGTCCCATGGGTTGGATGTCAATCTAAAATGAAAATTCCTAATTCTGAAATCATAGAAACAGGGAGAAGAAAGGGCAGAAACAAAAAGAATGAAGGGTTTAGGGTAAAAATGGAATTTTTTTATTTTTATTTTATTTTTATTTTTTATTTTATTTTATTTTATTTTTTTCTGAAAATAAAAAACAAATTGAGATTTTTTTCTTACTTCGTAAAAACACTGCAAAAAAAGTGAAAAGAAAAGTTAAATTTAATCATGATATCATTTGAAATTCTATTCTACAAGGTTTGAATCACCAGAGGTTTGGAATTTTGATTGTTTGAATACTTCTGTTCGAATGTATTTCGCTGAAAATTTTTGCAAAAATAGTGAAATAATGAAAAGTGTTTATTATTTAAAGAATTGTTTTATGAAATTAGATTTTCGAAAATATTTTTCAATTTACTGCTTCTTTTTACTTAAATAAAATAGAGTTGCACTATTTTTATTTATTGTTATTCATCACAGGTGCATTACTTAATAGCACTGCACATTAAGTAATTTCTGTACATTATCACCTATCTATGTACACCAAAATTTACTGAATTCCATCCATAGAATCTGAGAATTAAAATTTTGTTTATTCTTGATGGAAATATGCAATTAGAAGTATAATTTTTTTTATTCTTGAGAATTAGAAGTAGAATTAGAATTGGATAAATTCTTGGTGGAAATAACTATTCTTCCAATGCATTTTTTTTTGCAGTAGGTCCACATTGATTATGTGGATAGAATGCAATGTGAGGCATGTGATGATGCAATACTATAGGGCCCAAGTGGGCAATTGTGGCATGTGAACTTGTGTTATGCTAAGACCTAGGCATTTTTCACAAATGGTTGTGAAATTTATGTTTTTGAGTAGTACTTTATTGAAGTTGGAGATATTTTATTTTCTAGACATGTAGGAAATTTACATTTTGTTGTGAAAATATTCAGGCCATTTCTTTTCAAAACTACACCTCTTCTTCTTTCAGAAAAAGAAACTTGAACCTTTCCGCAGCCTGCAAGAAGAAAAGGTGCCAACGGGAGCCTTTGACATGCATATCTATTTCTTTTGTTGAGGTCTCGAAGGAATTGATTATGGCCAGTCTACTTCCCTGAGGAATCTGCCTTAATTTTCTTTGGTTCTACTGAAGGGTGAAGTTATTAACAGATACATGATTGTAAACTGCCTCCAACCCTCATTAAATTGTAGAATATGGATAAAAATCCATATAAAACCCTATAATTTGCTTAAAATGTCTCGAAACACAGAATGAAGTGTCTTCTTTTTTGAAAAGTTGTGTGTTATTATGGTGAAAGAAATTATTGTTTCTATTTTGTGCTAATATGGTGAAGAAATGGAATAGTGCTCAAGTACATGACAACAGTCTTCAATCATATTCTAAAAATATATGGGTTCTTTGTTAAATGCATAGCTACAAGATTCGTTCATATCGCTGCTAGGAAAAATTCAATTGAAATACCAATGCGGCAGGGTTAGTATTGTCTAATGTCCCATGAACCCATAAGCCCCACAAAAAATCTTAAAAACCTTTTAATAAAATGCAAAATAGTCCAAAAATGTTTTTTTTTTCTCTATTGCATTCTTGACACTTGAATTCTTCTAAAATCTATTCATAGAATTAGCATCCATAAGATGCAACACAATGGTAATATACTCGAATTCTTCTAAAATCTGTTCTATGGAATTAGTAAATGTGAAATGGTACATGTGTTATTAATTCATCAATATTTATACTTTTTAAAATGGGCTTTTATAAAGAAGATCAGGACTTAATTACCTTATACTTTATAAGACTTTTTTTTTCGAAACATTATAATATGTATTTTGAATTAATGTTAAAATCAATATTTCACTTGATAATTTTCAATTATGTTGATCTCATTAAAAATGGCGTACTCTATAAAGTTTTTTTTTGTATGTAAGATCATAATAAAACAATTATAATTCTAAAGTACATGAATTTATTTTCATTATTTTCTAAACTTTATTATGTTACAAAAATTCATATTATTCTAGATTTATTATTTTACAATTATTTACAATTTTACAAATTTACAAATTTAAAAATTTTAATAAAATCATTTCACATTAATACATTTAAAATTTTACAAATATTTTACATACAATTACAATTACAATTACAATTTTACAATTTCACATACAATTACAATTAGAATTACAATTACACACTTTAGAATTTTACATACAATTACAATTACAATTACAATTTTACAATTACAATCATTTCACATTAATACAATTAAAATTTTACAAATATTTTACATATAATTAGAATTAGAATTAGAATTACATTTACAATTACAATTACAATTTTACAGATATTTTACACACAATTACAATTAAAATTACAATTATAAATAAAATTAAAATTTTAGAATTTTACATACAATTAGAATTACAATTACAATTTTACAATTTGCCATATATACAATTACAATTAAAATTAAAATTATAATCATTTCACAATAAATTAAATATTAAAATTACAATTAAGATTTTACAAATGTTTTACATACATTTACAGTTAAAATTATAGCTACAAATACAAATACAATTTTACAATTTTACATATTAAAATTAAAATTTCAAATACAATCACGACATAATATTTAATACATATCTTGGTCATTTAATATTAAATTAATTAATAAACGTCACGATCATGATAATCATCATACAAACATCATATTCGACTAAAAAATACATTCAAATTCGCTAACATCATCGTGATCATGATCATCTAACAAACCACAATTAGCATTGTATAACGTCATCACAACAAAATATCAAATATACATCTCATGTCAAATAACTCATGCTATCACATACACATCTATCTGCAAGTTGCACATTAAATGAACATATCTAACATGACCTAACTATATAGACATCATGATGATCACCAACATGTAAACTAAGTACAACTGTAACATGAACATAAAATACATGGACCATAATGAAATAGCACGTTATCGATGCGACCTTCATAACCTAGTGCAGTGGTGCCCCATTTTAGATATGCCACACTAATTAAAAAAAAATTTCTTTTAAATTTTTTATTACACAGTACTTGCGTGGTGCGGTGGGCTAATATAGTGCACCGGTGCTCTATGTTATGCAGGCAAGGTGCACCGATAAAAAACACACCATCTTTTTCAAAAATTAAGGCAAGGGCCGATATGGATTGGGATCCAACTATACAAGTCGTCCCATGGGTTTGATGTCAATATAAAATGAAAAGCCCTAATTCTGAAATCATAGAAACAGGGAGAAGAAATGGCAGAAACAAAAAGAATGAAGGGTTTAGGGTAAAAATGGATTTTTTTTTTGTTTCTGAAAATGAAAAACAAATTGAAATTTTTTTCTTACTTCGTAAAAAAACTGCAGAAAAAGTAAAAAGAAAAATTAAATTTAATCACGATATCATTTGAAATTCTATGCTACAAGGTTTGAATCACCAGAGGTTTGGAATTATGATTGTCTGAATACTTCTGTTTGAACGTATTTCGCTGAATATTTTTTGCAAAAATAGTGAAACAATGAAAAGTGTTTATTATTTAAAGAATTGTTTTATGAAGTTAGATTTTCGAAAATATTTTTCATTTTACCGCTTCTTCTTACTTAAAGAAAATAGAGTTGCACTATTTTTATTTGTTGTTATTCGTCACAGGTGCATTACTTAATAGCACCGCACCGGTGTGTCCATTGATAACACGACACCGGTGCGCAGTAACTAAAATGCACGAGTGCAGTTATTTGTACATTATCACCGATTTGCGGTTAAGGCACCAAAATTACTTTTAGATGTGTACACCAAAATTTAGTGAACTCCAACCATAGAAATTGAGAATTAAAATTTTGTTTATTCTTTATGGAAATATGCAATTAGAAGCAGAATTTTTTTAATTCTTGAGAATTAGAATTAGAATTAGATTGGGATAAATTCTTCATGCAAATAACTATTCTTCCAATGCATTTTTTATTGTAGGAGGTCCACATTGATTATGTGGATAGAATGCAATGTGAGGCATGTGATGATGCAATACTACATGATCCAAGTGGGCAATTGTGGTATGTGAGCTTGTGTTATGCTAAGACCTAGGCATTTTTCACGAATGGTTGCGAAAGTTTTGTTTTTGAGCGGTACTTTATTGAAGTTGGAGATATTTTAGTTCTTAGACATGTAGGAAATTTACATTTTATTGTGAAAATATTTAGGCCATTTCTTTTCAAAACTACACCTCTTCTTCTTTCAGAAAAAGAAACTTGAACCTTTCCACAACCTGCAACAAGAAAAGGTGCCAACAGGAGCCTCTCACATGCATATCTATTTTTGACATGCATATCTATTTCTTCTGTTGAGGTCTCAAAGGAATTTATTATGGCCAGTCTACTTCGCTGAGGAATCTGCCTTAATTTTCTTTGGTTCTACTGAAGGGTGCAGTTACTAACAGATACAGGATTGTAAGCTCCCTCCAACCCTCATTAAATTGCATAATATGGATAAGAATCCATAGAAAACCCTATAATTTGCTTAAAATGTCTCGAAACACGGAATGAAGTGTCTTCTTTTTTGAAAAGTTGTGTGTTATTATGGTGAAAGAAATTATTGTTTCTATTTTGTACTAATATGGTGAAGAAATGGAATAGTGCTCAAGTACATGACAACAGTCTTCAATCATATTCTGAAAATATATGGGTTCTTTGTTAAACGAATAGCTACAAGATTCATTCATATCGTTGCTAGGAAAAATTCAATTGAAATACCAATACGACAAGGTTAGTATTGTCTACTATCCCATAAACCCATAAACCCCACAAAAAATCTTAAAAATCTTTTAATAAAATGCAAAATAGTCCAAAAATGTTTTTTTTTTTTTTTCTCTATTGCATTCTTGACACTCAAATTCTTCTAAAATCTATTCATGGAATTAGCATCCATAAGATGGAACGCAATGGTAATATACTCAAATTCTTCTAAAATCTGTTCTATGGAATTAGTACATGTGAAATGGTACATGTGTTATTAATTCATCAATATTTGTACTTTTTAAAATGGGCTTTTATAAAGAAGTTCAAGACCTAATTACCTTATACCTTATAAGACTCTTCTTTTCGAAACATTATAATATGTATTTTGAATTAATGTTAAAATCAATATTTCACTTGATAATTTGCAATTATGTAGATCTCATTAAAAATGGCGTATTGTATAAAGTTCTTTTTTTTGTATGTAAGATCATAATAAAATAATTATAATTTTAAAGCACATGAATTTATTTTCATTATTTTCTAAACTTTATTATGTTACAAAAATTCATATTACTCTAGATTTATTATTTTACAATTATTTACAAATTTACAAATTTAAAAATTTAAAAATTTTAATAAAATAATTTCACATTAATACATTTAAAATTTTCACGTTAATACAATTAAAATTTTACAAATATTTTACATACAATTAAAATTAAAATTACAATTACAATTACAATTTTACAATTTCACATACAATTACGATTAGAATTACAATTACAATTTTAGAATTTTACATACAATTACAATTACAATTAAAATTACAATTATAAATAAAATTAAAAGTTTAGAATTTTACATACAATTAGAATTACAATTACAATTTTACAATTTGTCATATATACAATTACAATTAAAATTGCAATTACAATCATTTCACAATAAATTAAATATTACAATTACAATTAAGATTTTACAAATGTTTTACATACAATTACAGTTAAAATTACAATTACAAATACAAATACAATTTTACAATTTTACATACAATTAAAATTAAAATTTCAAATACAATCACGACATAATATTTAATACTTATCTTGGTCATTTAATATTAAATTAATTAATAAACATCACGATCATGATAACCATCATAAAAACATCATATTTGACTAAAAAACACATTCAAATTCGCTAACATCATCGTGATAATGATCATCTAACAAACCACAATTAGCATTGTATAAAATTATCACAACAAAAACATCAAATATACATCTCATGTCAAATAACTCATGCTATCACATACACATGTATCTACAAGTTGCACATTAAATGAACATATCTAACATGACCTAACTATATAGACATCATGATGATCACCAACATGTAAATTAAGTACAACTGCAGCATGAACATAAAATACATGGACTATATATATATATATATATATATATATATATATATATATATATATATATGTCATGGATCAGCTGGTGGTACAACATGAATAACAATACTAGTTGAGGCCTACTCAGTCAATGGTGCAACCTCGACGGTCGATGGTCCAGCCTCCTCATGATCATGACTACTGCTGGATGTTGCAGGTTGTTGACTAGACATGGCCGATGTTCCAGCCTGCTCTCCATGATGACTACTGCTAGATGCTAGTGGAGGCTGCTCATCGGAAGATGAGTCACTGCTCACATACTATTGATCATGTGTTGCGTCTCGACCACACCTATAACGTGCAATGGTCCTCCTCAACTGCGTAACTAAAGTCATAGCTCCTACGACATGCCGCATCAGGCTATACATGTCACGTGGCATGCCTCTCCACCTATATAATAGCCTACCATCAGCCTGTATGTCTCTCATATTAGCAGGCCTGATGCCCACCTCAAAAATCAATGCAGTGAGTTTGTCACCCAACACCATCTTGTATCTGCTATCAAGTCGACCCTGCCTAGCAAAAGGCGGTACTGGTGCACCAGCAGAAGCAGGTCTCTTTACATCGGCCTCTTGATGATCCTCGGCATCTGGCATGCCCTGATCGTCATGAGGATCCACACCTAGATCATGTGGTGGTGTCGGTATGCCCTCGCCATCAAAAGACCTAATTTCTACAAAATATATACAAGTACACAACAATAATTAGACAATTTCATAACACAAATTAATAAAAACAAGTTAAAGAATATGTTAGAATAAATTTAAATAAAACAACAATATTACCTCTATCATCCAGTGGCTCATCATTTGTGAATAGGATGTTGGCACACCCTCGCCAATCCAAACTAGCATAAGGATAGGGGACCATAATGAAGGGATGCAGCTCATCAACACAGGCTAGCAACTTCATGCATCATGTGATATCCTGTTGGAAACATAGTCTCGCCCCTATTGGGCATCATCAACCCCCACATCTACATCTATGCCTCGAACATTAGCCTACGAGAGTGTCGATCAAAGGAAGGCCTCATCTCTAGAAACCTCTCAAAAAATAAAAATAAAAATTCGGAAGAAAAAGGGAAGTTGAGCCTCCCTTATGCATGAGCATGACATCTATCTAAGGCTATATAGAACTACCGCAAAAAACTGGTAGACCACCTGACAAGTCATGGCTTGTATAATAAAGAATTAACATAATATAGAAGCGAGCAACTAATGTGTTTCTCGTCACTGGTGTTGTGTGAAATGGTCAAAATAAAAAGTGAGACGCACCTAACATCCTCACTACGAAATGCACCAATACGTAACTAACCTCTGAAGACCCGAAAATATGAAGGAGACATTATATCTGCGCTAATATATCTTTGGGAGTACACCAACTGACTCCCTGCTGCATAGCCAAATGGAACCTTTTGGAACGAGGGAAAATCCACCCCTCTCCTCAATAACCCTGTAATGAAATATATGTCCTCCTCAATGGGCGTGTACCACTAGTTAGGACCAACCTGGAAAGCCTGTCGGTGGGCTTTCCACTTGCGGATAAGATGTCTCAAAAACACACCATGGCCCTTTAGGGAAGTAGCCTCCTCATAGAACTTGAGGAGGCCTACCTGCCTTAAGATACCCTAGGTAGTTGTTGTAATAGGGCGAGGGTACACATCTCTCTCCCTCTCTCCTGCCTCCCACAGGCGAACCATGTCATACTGCTCCGCCTGTTGTTGTTGTTGTTCCCCCTCTTCTCTCCTTTCTCATCTTTGAATCATTGACATATTAAATACAATTTTTTTATTAAACAAGACATGTATTTAGGAATATACATATATAAAAAAAAATTGGAAAAAAAACAAAACAGTTGGTGTGCCACAAAAAACAGGCATGCACCAGTTATGGTGCGTCTTTTTTTTTTCGTGCACTGGTGGCAATGCACCAGATGATATTCAACGCGCCGGCTGTAGTGCACCTGAAACTTTTCAGCACAGCATTGACTATGTACAGTGTCAGGAGTGAGGTGCGCTAGCTAAACTCTATGCCCCAGGGCATATAGTTCGGTCAGTGCACCAAGCATCTGACATCATTACATATTCAACAACGCGTTTTTTTACCAAGCCGCATCGTTGACCCTGTCGAAATCTGGAATGTGGTATGCTGACAAAAAAACCCATCGCGGGGTGGATATTTAAGTCAACGCACCACGTTGTTGCTTTTCCACATGGTCAACGATGCGGCTAGGTAAATGACCGCACCACACTTTAAAAAAAAAATAAAATAACACGGTGCGCCTTTTTTTACCACCTCAGAACCGGTGCGGACACCATTAGCACTCGTTGCAGTGCGGCTTGTAAATTTATAGGCAGCACTCTAAATTAGTGTGGCTCGAGCACACTGCGCAAATTTTTTTTTTCTTTTAAATGGTTAATTTTAAAGTTATTTTAAATTCTAATCCACTAAAATGCTTAATTATGGAAAAAAAATAAAAATACCTGTACATTTTTCTGTCGAGGAGGCATATTGGATGTAGAATTTGCAAAAGAAAAATTTCCCACCTTTTTGCAAAATTCAAGTTGGATATTGGTAGGCAATGCACAGCAGTAGAGCGTGCAATGGGTGCAATGGGAGCACCAATGTTAGGGTAGCTCAGACAAGGATAAATTCCACCAGTGCTTGAGTGCTCTGGAGTACTAAGAAAAGTGAAAAATGTGGTTTTTTTGCAGTAATTTTTTTTTTATTTAACCCTGTTCCAGTGCGCGAGGTTTTATAGGTGCACCAGTGTGGTTTCTTAAGACTGCGCTGGGCATTTTTTGTTTTGGCATGGTGTTTTATGAGTTATTGGTGCAGAAGAGTTGTAACGCACCAATGCGCTACAGTAATAAGATGCACCAGGCGGGTGTGTATGGAGCGCACGGTGTCCAGTGTGCCAATGTTTTGTACGCATCGACGCTTTCTCTTATTGAACGCACCAGTACGATTTACGATGATAAGCACACCAGACGAAAAACATCCGCAAAAACCTCCGCCCACCAACCTCCTCTAGTAACCTCCGCTAGAAATGGATGTCTGGGGTATTTTTATAAGGGGTTCCTCAAAAACATCCACTACAGAGTCTTTTACTTGTTGTGTAACATGCCATTAAAATTTTTTAACTAACATTTGTTAAGAGTATTGAAATCCAGAGGTGCATCCTCAATTTTTGATCCCATGAGGCCCCCTAAATTGGGCCTCAAGCTTGTAAAAAAAGGGGGTTTTGTTTCATTTATAAGAAAATAAAATAAAAATTGATTTTAACTATTTATAGAATGATTCCATTCATGTTTGTTTCAACGAAATATTCATCATGTAAACAACTTCTATTATGATAATTCATAATGTAAAGAAAAAAATAGTGAGTTGTTGTTTCACTTCTATGATGTTTCTCACCCTCGCAACTAGGAACTGCCTATCGACCTTCCTAGCTTAAGGAACCTCCACATGTTCCCTATCCCTTTGAGGAAAATTCTAAAACCACATCCCCATTGTGTATTTATTTGTTCAACCACTATATGTCAAGCACCTTCCTAGATTCACTATATTGACCCCCAACTCTAAAATTTCATTGCCAAGTTACCTAAGATTACTCATATACCCTCCTCCACTCTAACATAAAAAATCCCACCCCTTTCCCTTCCCCCTTTCAACCATTCACCTTATCTCTCCCCTCAAAGTGTCCACCTACTCCCTTCAAGTTATTACCAACCTCATTTATGAAAGCCCTTTTAAAATCTCTCGAGACTACCCCCTATCTCTCTCACCTACCTCATTTCCCTTTAGTTAAAGACCCTTGGGTTGTCACATCATTCATATCAATACACTTCTCCATATAATAATAATATAATAAAATAATATAATATTAAAATTATCTCACCTAGCTCATTGTTCTGTTGGATGGATAAATCCCTCTTGTGGACAAGAGCGATCTCCCTAGTATCCTAAGGATATCTAGAAACAAACAGACAAATGTAGACCATTTTCTCTAGAATATTTCACTTAATAATTACTCATTAACTACAAATAGATACTCCTACTTGAAGTCCAACGCTTTCCTGGTCTCCAATCCAGTTTCTCTAGAAGTTATCGATCTAGCATATAATATCTGCAATCAAAGATAGGCAAACCATATCAAAATCATCTGCAAAATATGATAATTCAAAAGAAATAATATATATTAGTGATCAAGGAGTCTAAGAATTAAATCATTCAAAAGATAAATGAACAACTTAATGAGAAAATATAATCCATTTGTATTAACTTTGAATAAAAGAAAAAACCTTAAAACCTTGACGCCTTAATGTTTGTACAGGTTCTTCCGGGGTCCCGAACAACCGTTTTCCTTAGTTTAACAAGACTCCAACTCTCTAAATAAGCATAAGACTATGGCTATGAGTATGTTATCTCTCTCATGCCAATGATTCCAAATGTGGAAAGTATAATTTCTTCAGCAATTCTCTTCTACAAGCTAAGAAGTAAGTGCTAACTACTAAGTACTCTTGAGATTGAAACATGGTCTCAATTTATAGCAGAAGGGAGATAGTTTCAGCTCCAATAAGGAAGGGATAAAGCCCTCTCATCATGGGATTTTGGCTCCAAAAACCAAGGGATAGCTCCATTTATGAAGGGATAAAGGTTCATGAATGGAAGGGGCGAAGCTCAACCAGATAGCGCGTCTAGAAGACCCTAGCCGGGAGAATATTCGACCTGCTGGGCTTCTAGAACTTAATTTTCTTCTTATTTTACCTTTTACGGAGGTACACAATTTTAATGAGCTTTACGTGTGGGATGTGTCGCAGTTTTTATTGAAATTAGCTACGGTATTGCAGGGAATGACTAGGAAAAGTGTGGAGTTAGGCTTTTTAGGATTTTAAAGATTTTTTCTCCAGTTCCAAGACTTGGTTCAGGATATTTATGCTTTTAGACCTCTAAGGGAGCAATAAATAGATAATGATGAACCCATATAGACAGCTAAATGTCATGGTGACAAATTTTAGTGTAAGAAATTGCCCCCTAAAGTGCGAAATATGAAGAGTTCTGAAGAATTCTGAAGAGTGAAGTACTATATCATTCTGAGGATCGGGCTGCAGGCACACCAGTTGAAACCCTGAAAAAACATTCAATGCAAGCATATATATATATATATATATATCTATATATATATATCATCGCTGAGGTAGGCATTCCCATAATCAGATCAAAAATAACTACATGTTTTGATACAGAAATGATTTTAGAATTAGATGAAGTAGTAGACACAACATGGATGTAGCCATCTGTTAGAAGTAGTCTATTGTATGATGAATAGTAAAATTCCTCGCAGCCTGGATGGTGGAAGCTAGATCCGGGGTCTTGATTCCTTCTTCTCGAACTAGTATGATTCTATCCATGCGATTGATTGTGTTGAAGTTGAACATGGTAGAAACCACTTGATTACTAGTCAATGATGTGAACTGTTAAAAAGTGTGAGAGAAACCACCAATAATGACAATGGTCCTCAAAGTACTTAGTACAATCTATGAAATGTGAATTTGTGATCTGAAGTTGAACATTTCACATAATCGTTCGATCAAAGGTCAATGATGCAACCTATTGTCAAAGGCAAGAAACTTGCCATTAAGGCATGAAGATTCCAAGGTACTATTAGGATTCTAGATCAACTTTCTAGATGATGAGTTGTCGTCGATAGAAAGTGACCCGTCATAGGAAATTCCACGACACAAAACTATTAGATCAAGTTTTAAAGAAATTTTTAGCAAGGACTGACTCAACGATGGTCAACGCGAATGGAGAAAAATGTTTGTAATGAATGGTTTATTAAATTGACATATTGAACACATAACGACACTGCAGATGGTGACGATTGACCTAAAGCTAATACCTAGAAACTGGTTGAAGATTTTCAATGTGGTTCGATTAACTGTTTGGTTAAAGGATTTTCCCAACCCAAATATGAATGTGACAAAAGTGTCATGTTCAAGAGTGGTATACAAATTTTTGAAATGAAGTGTGACAACTAGATTCATTTTCTCTATTTTCCCTCACCATTTCTGGCAAGTCCCTCTTTATTTTTGACAAGCTTGAGGAGGACAACATCTTCTTGTTGTATAAGCTCATCCTTCGGATGAGTCCAACTTAGTATTAAAATTTAACCCTAGGAAGGAGTGGTTCGTTCCTGTTTATAATTTACAGGTCCTTTACTGTTAAGTTTTAACAAGTCCAATATAGGTGAAACTCGATGTTTTTCATTTTTAGGGAGTCAGAAGAAAAACTTAAGAAAACTCCGTGGGTGTAATTTTTTGTAAATTTAGTCTCTCAAGCCTGAAAAAGGATAAAATAATGCAAGAGAGAACTCTATTGACCATTATTAGTCAATGTATACATTTTTCGTAAATAGTCCATTTCAGTCCGGAAAAGTGGTAAACTTATACTGAAGGGATGACTGTTCATTTCTTTTACTGGTTTTGAATAGTCAAGTACTTGGCAATATTTTCATATTTAGAGAGTCTAAAAAGGGCTTAAAAGAAAACTCCATGGTTTCGTTTTTTTTTTCTGTAAGTTTTAACGAGTTCGAAAAAGTGATAAAAATGTACTCATATGGTGTCACTTTTTCTATAAGTTTAAATGAGTCCAAAAAAGTGACAAAAATCATACTCATTGCCAAAATGATTATTTCACCCGAAAATCCTGTATTCTGCACAAAAACCCAAAAAAATAAACATGCATGTTTTAGATAAGTAAAAATTATTTGAAAAACAACCTTTCAAAGTGGAAAATAAATAAAATATTATTTTATTTATTCAAAAAATATTATAAAAATTAGTTCAACCAATTCATTTTTACCATTTGGATCCAGAGTGAAATTTGAGAGCTTTTGGTAGAAAAAGTTCCGAAGGAGATATCAGAAAAAACGACTGTTTGAATCCAAAACCGTCGAATCCAGGTAATCCACAACACATTTCTCTTAATTTTTGTCCATTTACATTCTCTTTTTAGGCTTTAAAATCATTTTTTCAGAGAAAAATATGTTCAAAAAATTTCTCTTGGGGTACCACAGGTAATACACACAATACCCACGGACCCCAATAATTTTCCAAAGGAAAATTGTCTGGGTCCCGCACTTTTCATGTATAACGAGTGCGGTAGCTTGCACTGTCTTAGTGCAAAAAGCATGGAGGCACCATGAAAAAAATAGAAATATGATTTCTCTCAAATTAAGCCAAATTTTTGCATTATAATTGGATCTAATCTTTCAATTTGTCTATTGCAAAGTATCCACAATGCTTGAATGGAGAGAACGTGAACATACGACAATAGATGAGGCAGTTATGGGAAGTTTACCCACATTGCATGTATTGAAAAATTGTGGATTATACGAACATTGGGCAATGCAAGGCATGAGGGCTCAAGTAGAGCTCTTGACATGGTTGGTGAATAGGTGGGACGTTTAAGATCAGTGTTTCATTATCGGTGATCACCAGCTCGAAATTGAGCTAGAGGATATATACTTCCTTACAAGTTTGTCCAAAAGAGGAGAACCTATTTCCTTATTTGGGGCTAGGCAAGGTGGCCAGTATATAGCTAGCTATCAACAAGAATTTTTCAACAAAGAGGTTGATCCAAAAGACAACCAAATTGATATAAAAACCATTATCCATCTTGAACTCAAAGTGGTTGCGTTCACAGTGACTAGATTGTGTGGGAGTGCAGCTCCACACGTGGCTACTAAAGCCCAGATGTGGATAGGGGTTGAATGTTATAGAGGCACCATATTCAATTGGTGTGAAGGAGTATTTGCTAATGTAAAAGGCGAATTGACAATAGCTAAGAACGCAAAGTTAAAAAACTTTGGATATGGAGCTATCATAGTTTCTTTTGCTCTTGAGAGGATTCCATCTCTTGCCCCCCAGCTTATCTCAGTTGATGCTGGTAGAATTAGAGAGCCTCGAATAGTCTACTGGGTACTAGTGATGGCCCATCATGGAGAGGGTTTGAGATAGTTCGATTTACACTCACATACTTTCATTGGCTACAGAACCAGATCTTCGCCATTGAATATTTTTCGTATGTCGTGATAGATTTCCACGGTGACCCTGATATGCCTCTTCCTCCAGGAACACAATGGGACGAGTCAGGGAAATGAATCATTTTGATGTGTTTTTAACTCTAATTTTTTTTATTTTTTTTTCAATCGTCTAGTACTGATGACAAAAATTTAAATGCAGATGTTGGTCCACAAAGACCATTCAATCTCCATCACTTCCAGAGGAAGCGAACATATGCTATTGCACTGCTAGAGAACCAGGCAGCAGTGATTTTCACTCATTTACAGCAGAACCTAGAGAGGTTGACTAGAGACATTCCAGAGACTAGTATGGACGATATTCCTCTACGCCTCCAGAGGCATGTTGCTGGTGTTCTTGGCCATTTTCGGAGATATCTGCATAGAGTGGCACGAGCGATAGTGTATTATCATGATCATCACCATGGTTAGTGGATGATTATCACAGACCATTGTGTTTTTTATTTTTTTGTATCACTAACTATCGGATCATAAGGTGTTTAAACCTATGATCCTAGACGATGTAATATTTTTTGAAACACAAACTCTATTTATGATATGACTACTTTCGACGGCTATCTTGTTCAACACTTATCAAATGTTGTTTTAACTTACCGTTTTAATGTCGCAAATGTCTATTTATAACATTATTAGCTAATGCATTAGCCAATATATTTAAATTTCTTGGAATGTGTTGATATTCAATGTAATCAAACTGCCTTTCCAAGAGATGAACCTTCAAGAATAATCTCAGTAACACTGGATTTTTAATTGTGTATACTATGTTTAAATGTAATACAATGAGCTATGAATCCAACCTAATGATCAAATGCCGAATACAAAATTAAATGGCATCAAATAATAACTCAATAACTATGCTATATTCTGCAACATTATTCGTTGTTTGACCAAGGCTTACCCCATGCATAGAAACTAAATCATCGGTGGGTGAATAGATAACCCAGGCTATGGAAGAGATATTCCATGTATTACAATAGGCACCATCAACGAAACCAATGTAGGCTTGAAGGGACGTCGACATCTACAATATCAAGGGTAATCAAGATAAACAGGAATAGTATTCAATGCAAACTTAAACTAGACACACTTATCTAATCTAAAGCAGCTAATATAGAAAAATAACTAATCTGCAGGTGAGATATTCACACAAAAAATAAAGCATAATATCTCTTCATATAAATTCCATTTCTGGGTTTATCTAAAGAGACCCCGTCATAATCAATCAATTCGTAAGCCCCTTTTGCAAGCACTCGCTTGACAATATAAGGACCATGCCACATAGGTTCAAATTTTCCAGCTCCTAGTTTATTGTTAGCTTGGTCATATACCAATACTAGGTCACCTTCTGAAAAAACATGAGGTGTAACACTTCTATCGTACTGAGCTTTAACACGTTTTTTATGAGCTTTGACTACCAATGCAGCAGTGTGCCGAGTCTCATCTAATTGTGCTAAGTACAAAAATAATTTTTCCTCCTTAGAGGTAGCTTGTCGTAACTCTATGGCTAATTGAAGTGATGTTATTTTGCATTCAATCAGTAACACAGCCTCTAAACCGTAGACCAGTTGAAAAGGCGTGAACCATGTTGCATTTTTTGCTTAGGTTCGATATGCCCAAAGTGCTGAGAAAAGCATAGTATGCCAATTCGATTTATGAAGTCCGATTATCCATTTAATCAAAGTGGTTAAAACTTTATTGATGGCTTCAACCTCACCATTAGCCTGTGGGTAATATGGAGTAGAAATATCATGGCACAAGCCAAGTTGGTCAGAAAGTTCAGTCATCATGATGTTTCGAAAATGACTCCCATGATCAGTAATGATAGCTTGGGGTACACCAAATCGAGCAATCATGTGATTGAATACAAATGTTGCTGCACTTTTACCATCTGTGGCAAATGCAGGCATTGCCTCGGCCCATTTTGTAAAATAATCTACTGCGAGAATAATATACCCATGCCCCCCACGCAAGTGAGAGTTACATGTAATGAAATCAATACCCCATTTCGCAAAAGGACCGACAACAATTATGGGGTGAAGAGGAGATGGTGGTGCACACATTTTCCGATAAAAAATTTGACAATTGTGGCATTTTCGGACTGCAAGAATACAATATTTGAATAACGAAGGCCAAAAATAACCAGCGTTCAATATATTTTGGGTTGTGGCATACCCAGACATATGACCACCACATGCTCCAGAATGGAAGTCATTTAAAACTCGTTCAACCTCTTCATGAGTCAAACAGCTTCGAAATACAGAATTCGCACCACAATGTTAAAGTGTGTCTCCAACAATATTTTATTGTTGGGATTGGTAACAGATCTTTCATCGATGTGAACGTGAAAGTTCAGGCCGAAAAGTTTATGTTTGGAGATAAATGATGCTATCCCCATACCAAGGATATAACGTACTGATAAGAAACAAAGATTCATCAACGACCGAATGCTCTACCACAATTTCTGTCTCATTATTTGGAAAGTCACACATAAGTTCAGCGAACACCATTGATTTCTTTGATTTGGATTTTTCAAATTCTAAATCAAACTCCTGAAGGATAACTATCCATTTATATTATTTCCCCCCGAGAAAGTTTTTAGTCAAAATGTACATCATCAGGTTAAATTAGAAATCACAGTTGTTTTTCGTAACAAAATGTAATGATGAAAATGTTGGACAGCTTGAACTGCTGCCAAGGCCAATTTCTCCACATGTGAGTATTTAATCTCTGTGGGATTGAGATTCCGACTGAGATAGTAAATCACGTGTTCATTGTGGAATTCATCTTCCTGAACTAATACCATTCCAATAGTGGAATCAGAGGCTGCTAAGTATAAAAAGTAATCTTGGCTGTAATTTGGTGGATGCAGTAACGGTGCATGGGTCAACACGTGTTTTAAAGCATCAAAAGATCGATCAGCGATCTCATCCCAAATGAAAGGAATATTGTGTTTCAAAATCCTGGTAAAACCTTTGGTTAACTCAGCATAGATATGGATAAATCTAAACAGAAAGTTACTTTCCCCTGCAAACTTTGGATTTGGCGGAGTGAGGAAGGAGGAGGTAAATTGATAATGGCCTCAACCTTCGAAGGGTCGACATGAATGCCTTATTTCAAAATGATAAATCCCAGTAACCTACCAGATTGTACACAGAAAACACACTTGTGTGGATTCAAGAAAATCTTATAATACCTACATCGCATAAAAATCACTCGTAAGTGAGTGGGATGATCTTCCTTGTGTAATGAATGAGAAAGTAAATCATCTAGATAAGGTTGCACAATGTGTTTCATGTCATGAAAATCATAGGACATTGCCCTTTGAAAAGTTTTTCCAACATTCTTTAATCCGAAAGATAATTTACAGTAAGAAAATGTTCCCCAAGGACAAATGAATGTTGTTTTTGGTTGATTGGCAGGGAGTATGTTGATTTAATTGTATCCGGAAAATCAGTCCATAAATGAATACATTTCATTTGCAGCACAATCGTCAATAATTTGGTCGATATAAGGAATTGGATAATTTTATTTAGGACAAGCTTTTTTAATGTCCCTATAGTCAACACATACTCGTATTGTTCCTTGTTTTTTTGTAACAGGCACGATATTAGATACCTAATCCGTTAACGGGATCAGATAAATAAAAACTGTTCTTAGTAATTTCTCAACTTCGGTTTAATGGCAGCAGATTTTCATGGATGTATCGGACGTAATCACTGTCTGACAGGTTTAGCATCTGGGTAAGTATTTATTTCATGAATGACAATGTTGGGATCGATTCCTGGTATTTCTTCATAACACCAGGCAAATATGTCACGAAATTCTTGAAATAGGGCTTTATATGTAGAAATTTCATCTGACGTACATGAAGCACCTATATGAATGTTTTCAATAATTTCGAGTTTCACTGATATGTCAACAGGAATGGTAGAAGAAATATTCCCCAAATTTACTTCAGAATCCAAATTTGTGATTGAGATTGGACTCTGAGGTTCCTGGACATAGTCAGCGGTAAAAATAGAGGAAAAATTATTTTTGAATTTATCAAGCTGAGATAAAAATGATGAACTATGATGGAGATCATCCCATGGTAATTCATATATAGACAAGAATTCACGAATGCTATCATCAGTATGAAACTCTTGTTGAAAAGGATCAGAAATTTATGTTGTAGCCGAGCTTGACGTTGAAAATGATTCTTCGCTGATCACATTCATTGGATAATCATCGATTGATAAATGATCGGAAAATGACTGTACTGCTTGATATGCTATCTCAAAAGGACTCAAAAGCATCATGCCATTGAATGAATCCAATTATGATTCTAAAGGCACTATCCAAGGATCAACAAATGGAATAGTGCTTGATGTAATCATATTGATATTAACAATATTATGCGGTACGTTAGGTGGAGGCATAGAAAAATTTCCCATTAAAGTGGAACCTTTGATTAAACCTACTCCTACATCCTCATAAGGGATAATCATTTTTCCAATGTGCTAAATACTATTAGTAGAAGTTGGGTCAGATGAATAATATGAGAGCTGATCGACTTTCACAATCTTTCCTTTATGAGGAAACATAATTATTTGAAAGACGGATGACACGACAACAGTCATAGCATAAGACCAACTTCGACCCAGAAGAAGGTTGTAATATAGAGGGGCATCAACTACTTCCACATCTAAATTAATGGTTTTTCCTTCGACTTCTATAGGTAGATCCTATAAAATTCCGAATGGATGGAATCCTCTTCCGTCAAAAGCTTTGAGGATTTTTGGTGACTGGTTAAGGGTTGGAGAACCAAGTGATTTCCAATATTTTAACGACATGATACATGTAGATTCTCCTTCATCAATAACAGTACGAAAGCAACGTCTATTTTTGACTAGTACTAGGATCTAAAAAGCCATTTGATGAGGGAGACGAGGTGTAAAATTTTCTAAATCGAAGACCATGGGGTTTGGATCCTAAAGATCTATAGCTCCAATTGCTGATAAGAGTAATTTCCTTTGTGATGGACATGATTGCAGCACTTCCAAGGCTAACATTGCTGAAGGAGATATTGTGAAATCCTCCACAATGTTGTAATTCTGAGCAGCTCTCGCATGTGGATTGAAATATGATTTACGAAGTACACCTTTAGCAGGCGGAACACTGTTACTGGTGAAATAGGTAACCTGACCTCAAAACGGGAACTATAGCCCAAAAAGTCTCAAAAAACATGAAAAGACACCCCAAAAACAAAAAGTGTGTCTTCCAGAATGCATTTGGTTTTTTTTTAAGGTCAAATTTCAACATTTTATAAAATTATGCTAAAAACAAAATTGTTTGTTGAAAAAAGGATTGAAAAAACACCCTCAAAACAAAACGAGTTGATGCTGGAATAACAAAAAAAAAATTTGTGCCATAATTTTGACACTTGTAATAATGGAATTAAAGACAACATATTAGGACATTTTTTAAAATCGTAAATTTCTAACATTTTTGATAGATAATGTTAAAGATAAACAAATACATGTCTGAAGGGCTTATCATTTCGAACAATTTTCATCCATGTTGTTAAACATAAAATATCTTGACTCTAAACAACCCCAAAATTGTAATTATTGTCAACCATAACATTAAAGATAAAATTTGGTAGCACATAAAAACCTTAATGACAAGTTGTAAATCTAAAGTTTTTCAATATTAAGTTTTCAACATACTTGAACAATGAAATTATGGAGAAATTATAAGACTTAAACAATTGATAAAAATGAACAAGTAAATGAAAAAATTATCATTGAACAGAAACAAGTAAGAGTAATTTTAATTTTAAAGGATAAAAAATTATCTTTTTTCAAATCTTAGCATAAGACAAATTTAAATCTAATTTCAACCAAAACCTAAAAATTAAGCATCAAAACAAAGTGTTCCCTTTCAATGACACATGTAATTATTAAAATTTTTAAATGTATCTTATACCAAATGGTAACAATACATAATATCATGGTAATATCACTGCATAATCTAAAAATTCAACATTAGTTTCTATTTTATATTTTACTTATAATTAAAATATCAACATTGGTACATTGAATATAACATAAATTATTTTTGTAATTCATTGTTGCATTGTCGATATTCTAAAGAGATGAATTCTTCATAATTAAAACATAGAATCCAACAAACATAGAAATGTCTCATAACTTCATGAAAAATGAGATGGAAGTCAAAATTTTTATTTCAAGTTACCATGCAAACATCAATTACATAAAAGTGTCTTAGATAGTTATTCAAAATCAACCATAGGTTCTGGCACACCATCATAACCTACATCTTCAAATGAATGGCTCGATGCAAATGAAGATGATCCATATTCTTCTCTTTCATCAGCTTGTGCTCCATCTGAGTCAAAATGCATGTCCACCATTTCCAAGTTCAAAAGTCTTGTAGATCTACGTCTACATTCTGCAGAGTCCCATCTCAACAGTAATTGTTCTGGTAGAAATTTCTTCAAAATATTTATAGTGTGCAACCGAAGAGTTCCTCTCTTTGTCAAATTGAAGTCATACAAAGTATGTGAACATCCTCCAATTTTAAGACATCTGTGCGGCGACGATTTATATTTGTGCCCTTTCTTTTTCTCTTTCTGCCAATTCCTTTTTCCACTACCATCTCTGGCTTGTACAGACCATTGAAAGGGTGGGTACTTGTGGAATACCAATGTACATCAACAGTTGTAATCTCTTCATTTTCATTAATGACCTTTATAACCTTGGCAATCCAGAATGGATAGCCAAGTGGATCTTCATCTGCTAACACTGCTATCATGAAACTCTCCTTAAGATCCTGCATAGAGCCCCTGTAAAGGTCTTCCATGGCTTCACGTTGTGCACTTGATCTTATAGAACCAATATAGATTTCTCTTTCCTCTACCTGTGGGGAATTAATAATAGCTTGAGGCTGTTGTTGTTCAACATTGCGTGTTTCCTAATGTTCATGTTCATTTGGCATATTTTGTGGCAAAAAAAAAAGGAGTCTTCAAAAGCGTATCCACATTTATTGATCTTGAAATAATATCACTTTGATTACTGAATGTTGACACCTAATCCTATGGGATGGGTGTGGATATTTAATTTTGTATAATAAATAATATTGGGAAATAAGGAAGGCCAAGAGTCATTGGGAGATGAATCCCAATAGCCTCACCTCCATGTATAAATGCATGTACATTCTTCAGCTAATACACATTCTAATTTGAGGAGTTACCTCCTGGTTTGACATGGTATCAGAGCCATTCCCACTATTGGCATTTCTGCCTGTGGTGTAACTCCCTCTCCTTTGCTCAGTTAGTTTTTTAATAATAGTTTTTGCTGCTCTACTTATTGCTATACTGTTATTCTGCATTTTTTTATCTCTGCATAGCTCTGAAATTTGCAGCTCTTGCAGCTCCTGAAGATTCTGCAATCCTGCAGTTCCTGAAACACTGCAAATTGCAGCCCCCTCTGCAGTCCTGCAAAGATCCCAGTCCTGCAATTTCAAAATTTTACCTACCCAACACACCTCACATCTTCCCTCTTCCCCAACGCCTTCCCCATCGACCGGCTCCCCTCCCTACCTGCGCTGGCTCGACTCACACACCATACTCTCTCCATCGCTCATACACTCGCGCCCTCTCACTTCTATCTCTTCGTGCATTCCCACATTAATACCATTCTGGCCTTCATAATTCTGCCCCTCCACCAGCATACAGTACGCCTTCCCCGCGCTGTTATTAGCACCACCACTGCATTGGATATATAACAGTTAACTCACTCTCAGCGCCTCTCCTCACGCAGACTGCGCACTCCCCTCCTGTGCTGTCTGTGCACACCACCTGCATACACGCAGGCCCCACCCCTGTCGACTCTCCCCGCTTGTATACTACATTGAATATATGCTGTCACACCATTTATATATCTATTGAAAACGCCTCCACGCTGTTTTTAATACACACCGATTGTAATTCCACCACAGCAAACGCCTCCACATACACACGCCGACATATTATGGACTCAGTTTATGGCATGCGTTTGTCATATATATATAGAACGCTGTCTGTCGATACATTTCCCGTGGCCTGTCATATATAAAACGCTGTCATAGAACGATGTTTGGTTGACTATCCCAGTCACATATATACAACGCTACTGCCATATTAATACGCTGTCTCTTTTATATTTCCGCCCCTCCATACCGCCCTTCATACATTCCATACCGCCTTCACATATATAATACACCGTTTGGTTATATACAATACCGCTCTGTCAACTCCATTATTACCGCCTTCTATACATCTCCAGCGCTATCATACCCATTGCAACGATTCTCTCCCATCTCCTATATGCCCTTCATAATATTCAATACTGCCCATATGCCCTTCCCATCTTTCAATACCACCCACACCATTCTTAACAATACCGCCCACACCATTCGTATACAATAGCACCATATTACCACCCCCTCCCACTATCATATTTAATACCACTTCTTACATTCATAATACCGCCCCATTCATATTCATAATACCGCCTCCACATTTTTAATACATATATATTTTCCTTCTTCAAACACAAAAAATACATATATTTTTTTGGTGCAGAATTCAGTGTTTTTAAGCAAAGAGTTTCTGTCTTTTTAATTCAGAGTATTTTCCAGCAAAGAGTTTTTTTCCCCTTTAATTGACCAAATTTCCAGAGTTGAATTTTTTCTAGCAGAATTTTTTCCTCTTCAGAAGAATTTTTTTCCAGCAAACTATTGCATTCTCTCATCTCTATTGTTGGGGTGGTTCTCTCTGGCAAAGAGAACTATCTTGAATGGTCTCAGAAGATTAAACACACACTCATTTTTAATGAGTTGTGGAAAGGAATCTGTGAAGGACAAGAAGGAAATCCACCAGCAAATCCCACTTCAGACAAAGAGCTCGCCATTTGGGAAAACAAGAACTGTAAGGCCTATGCCTTGATTGCAGCTTCCGTAAATGAAGAGGTAGCCGCCACATTTCATCTTTCTCAAATGCCTATGATGCCTTGAGCAAGCTAAAATAACTCTATGACTCACATTCAGAATTAGAAAATGTTCAATTGATGATTAAGCTATTCAGTCTTGAAATGAAGAATGATGATCCCCTTGCTTTAGCTTCAGAAGTTAGATCTATCATGCATGATATTGAAAACACTGGTGTAAAAATGGACATATATCTTATAGCATATGTTAAGGCATTATATCCGACTTACTCACATTATCTTGAGTCTTTGCAAGCAAGTGGGAACCTTGAGCATATCACCTCTGATACACTTGAGAAAAAGTTTGCAGAAAGAGAGAAAGATTTTTGGAAGATGACAGTCCCTTCATCTTCCGAAGAGGATGCATACTTGGCACATAGAGAAAAGAGTCATGCTCTAGATTCATCCAGAGGAAGAGGTGGCAGAAGAGGAAGAGGAAGAAGAAACTTCACAGAAAGGGGGGGCAGACAATCTGACAAATCCAATCTTCATTGCACACGTTGCAATAGAGATGGACATGATGCATCCAAATGCAGAACACCATGGGAGAAAATTGAGCAGCATAGAAATCAAGACAAATGTAAAACTAATGACAAAGACAAAGGTAAAGCACCTGAATCCGCTCACTATGTTCTAGCACATTGTAACAATGGAGTAACTGAAAACCTATTTGATGTTTCATTTACTTCATGGAGAGATGATTGGTTGCTAGATTCGGGAGCAACATGTCACATGACATTTAGAAAAGATTTTTTTGAAGAATTCACTGACAAAGTTGATGGAGCAGTATATTTCGCAGATAAATCCAAACTCAAGCCATCAGGGCTTGGCACAGTCAGGCTTAAGTTGCCTGGTCTTCCAGATCATATTCTACATGAGGTTCTATACCTCCCTGAGTTGAGGAGAAACTTGCTATCCTTGGTCCAAATCCGCCAGCAAGGACACTCCATTCACTTGTTTGATGGCAAGGCAGAGGTCAGAAAAGCATCAGATCACTCACTTGTCATGGAGGGAATAGAAGAAGGGAGACTCTTAAAGCTGAAAGGTTCATCTGCTCATGCTCAAAACTTTGCATTTAGTTCACATCATGATGAAGGTACATTCCCATCAAGTCTTTTATGGCATGCTAGATTTGGACACTTAAACTATGAAAGTCTTCATTTGTTGAAGAAAAATGGTGTTAATGGACTGCCTAAAATTCCTAGAAAACCTAAGGAATGTGATGCTTGTATTCTAGGAAAGCATAGCAACCAACCATTTCATGATTCACACTCCAGAGCACATAGAAAAATTGAGCTTGTTCATTCAGATTTATGTGGCCCTATGCCTATTGCTTTTGCAAATGGAAACAAATACATGATGACATTTATTGATGACTACACTAGAATGTGCTGGATTTACTTATTGAAGAATAAGTCTGATGCTTTTCAAACTTTCAAGAATTTTCATGCATGGATTGAAAATGATGCACAAACTAATATTGGCTCTCTACGTACTAATAATGGAAAAGAATACACTTCAAACAAATTTGAAAATTATCTTCGTCAACATGGAATCAAACATCAAACAACTTTGCCATATAATCCACAACAGAACGGTGTAGCTGAAATAATGAACAGAACTATTTTAAATATGGTCCGCTCCATGTTATTTTTCAAGAATGTGAAATTGATGTTTTGGGCTGATGCAGTTCTATGTGCTGTCTACATAAAGAATAGGTGTCCTTCAAGTTCAATTAGAAACAAAACTCCTTTTGAAATGTGGCATGGCCACATTCCTTCAGTAAAGCATTTCAGGGTCTTTGGGTCCACCTGTTATGCCTTGATACCCAAGGGTCAAAGGAACAAACTTGGTGCTAGAAGTAGAAAATGTATCTTCTTGGGGTACTCCAATACCTCCAAAGGATATCATCTCTATGATGAAACAAATAAGAAGTTTGTAATAGCAAGAGATGTCATATTCCTTGAATCTTCCAAGAGTGACAAGGTTGTTGAGCGGCAACTTGATCGCTTGGATAGATTCACACATGCAAAGTCTTTCCAAGAATTTGATAATGAGATTCCACATCTTGAAGGGGGGATTCCGATATTGAATCAAACTGTGGAATCATGTCCTAAAGCACTCTCTCCCCCACATGAAGAAACAACCACGAATGACACATTGGATGATGTGATTGACAGAATTGGGAGATTGAATCTTGAATTAATCCCAACTCAGTTAAATGACCAGCCTGGGCCATCTCAGAAAGGTCCTCCCAAATGGCTGACAAAGACACTGGAGAATGTTCATCCTGAGGAGGTTGGAAAAACAGGAACAAGATGTTCCACTCAACAAATCGAAGGTGATGTAGATAATTCTGATTCTCCTGTTGATATGGATATTGCTTATAAGTATGAATTGAGTTTGTCTATAGATCATGAACCAACTTCCTTCAAAGAAGCCGCTTCTCATGATGAATGGAAAGAAGTGATGCAGAAGGAGTATGATGCCTTGATAAAGAATGGCACTTGGAAGCTGGTTGATCCGCCTTTGGGAATGAAACCAATTGGCTGTAAGTGGGTCTACAAGAACAAGTACAAAGAAGATGGCTAACTTGACAAGCACAAGGCCAGGCTTGTGGCAAAAGGTTTTGCACAAAAAGAAGGAGTCGATTATGAAGAAAATTTTGCTCGCACAGCAAAATGGACCACCATCCGGACTCTCTTTGCCTTAGCAGCTCAGAATGGATGGAAAGTCCATCAGATGGATGTAAAAATAGCCTTCTTGAATGGAGATCTAAAGGAGAAAGTTTATATGTCCCAGCCAGAATGATTTGTTGTAAAGGGTCAAGAACAAAAAGTTTGCAAGCTTATAAAATCCTTGTATGGCCTCAAGCAAGCACCACGAGCCTGGTATGAGAAGTTAACCGAGCATCTTCTAAAACTTGACTTCAAACTTTTTGATCTTGATGATGCAACTTTGTTTGTTAAGAAAGTTGGAAAAACAGCTGTATATATTGTGGTATATGTAGATGATCTTTTGATAACAGGAAACAATGAGAGCTATATTGCATCCATGAAGAAAGAGTTGAAGAAAGGTTTTGAAATGACTGATTTGGGTCATGTTCATTACTATTTGGGTATTGAAGTAATTCAACATCCTAAATTCATATTTCTTTCTCAAAAGAAGTACATTGGAGATCTCTTGAACAAGTTTGGAATGGATGAATGTAATCCCTTAACCACTCCAATGGAACAAAACTTGAAGCTCACATCTATTGAAGGGAAGGAATTTGAGGATGCAACTAAGTATAGACACCTTGTAGGAAGTCTTATCTACCTGACCACCACCAGACCTGACATTTCATTTGTTGTTGGAATCCTCTTAAGGTTCATGCAAAAACCTTGTGAAGGACATTGGTCTGCTGCAAAAACAGTGTTAAGGTACTTGAAGGGGACTCAAATATACACAGGTAGGCGACTTCAGCTTGATCGGATACTCTGATTCAGACTTTGATGGTGACAAAGAAATATGGGTGTCTACTACAGGTTACACCATGAGTCTTGGATCAGGAGCTGTCTCATGGAGATCATGAAAACAGTCAGTTCCAGCAGATTCCACAACCGAGCCAGAATATGTGGCAGCAGCTGAAGCAACAAAGGAAATTGTGTGGCTCTGAAAAATGCTAGAAGATTTGTAGATGAAAAAAATGTACTCCACACCACTCATGATCGACAACACTTCTGCAATAAAGTTGGCCAAGAACCCAAAGTTCCATGATCGAAAAAAGCACATCAATACAAAGTACCATCTAATTCGACATCATGTTCAGGCTAAAACCATCCATCTACATCATTGTTCCACAAATGAGCAAACTGTTGATATCTTCACCAAAGCACTTGGAAGAGAAAAGTTTGAAAAGTTCAGATCAATGCTTGGGCTCACCAACATCCCTTCGGATTAAAGGGGGGAATGTTGACACCTAATCCTATGGGATGGGTGTGGATATTTAATTTTGTATAATAAATAATATTGGGAAATAAGGAAGGCCAAGAGTCATTGGGATATGAATCCCAATAGCCTCACCTCCATGTATAAATGCATGTACATTCTTCAGCTAATACACATTCTGATTTGAGGAGTTACATCCTGGTTTGACACTGAAAAAATACTCCCACCAAACTGAATCAAGAACATCTAAGTACTCATATGTATCTCTAATACATCTTTTAATTTCCTCTAGACATTCATAATAATTTATGTCTCTCTTCTGCCTTCGTGCATTATGGAGTTCAGCAACTGACTGTAATAACAATATCTTTGATGAAAATATTGGACGCTCTGGAATGAACTTCAAAAATTCTAAACCTAATGATGGTCCTCATTCTTCAATAGTTGAATACTTCTTGCCCCATATAAGTGTTATCTGATCAATTTTTTTTATACGAAATTGATGCTGGAAGCTAATGTTGTTAAGTTGTTCAATGCATTTCTCCTCACCATGCAATCCAAAAATAAACCTTCGCATGTCAATAGTTTCTTCCAACACATGAAAAACAGGCTCTGGAATGTACGATTTCTTAATACATTCAATTAATGATGGCAGGCTCCCAACACCTTTCCTCCTCAATGTTATTGAAAAACGACTGAAAATTTGATCAATATGATCATGAGTATGCCCAATAAGAAGGAAACCAACCTTTATATTTTTAAAAATCCCCAATTCAACAAGCATGTTTAGATACCCAAAAAGAACTTGATTTTTGTTCTCACGACTTGTTTTTTCTAATTGTAAATACAAAACTTCAGGAAGAATCCCGGACCAATGAGTAACCACATCATGGATTATAGTTATCGTCGGATTTGCATCATTGTGAATATTTGGAGTTGTGAAGAAAACTCTTGGAAACATGTTTTCATTAAATACAATACAACCAACCAAGTGAAACTAAATGAAATTTTCCTCCTGTAATTTTTTTGGCGTGCGGAAAAAATGTGGAAGAAGTGTTTTCTTTTGGTCCATACCATCAATTATCAATCCCAAATATTTATTTGGATGATCATAACACTTCTTTCTATGTTTATACAACTTTTTCCTTTCACTTGTTTGCTGATTGCGATGGTCTTGAAGTTATTTGACAACGGAATTTCTACATAAAATAAAAGAAATATATGAATAAATTTATTTTCATAGTTGATAAGTATCAAATTTTAAAAAACAATGTTTTGAATGCATACCTCTTTCTGCCCCTTGACATTTATCTCTTTTTTCTTTAAGAGAAGCACATGTGCTGCAAATCCCCATCCTTGTCTTCTTAGGAATACGAACATTGTTGAATTCGGTTTTCCATATCCTTGTAAAATAAGAATATGTAATAAAATTACCAATTCCTTCATCAGCTTCTACATAATATTTGTATAACACGAATATTTCTCGTCTCAAGAAATTATCTGGAGTATGTATTGTGTATTTATTTGGCATACACTCTCCATGATTTGAAAAGAAGTCTTTCATCCATGTCTTAGCAGTATTTGCAAATGGCCCCACCTCCCATTTATAACGTGCTTCTGAATAATATGTGGGATCATTTTCCAATCTATCCTAGATTCTTGACAAATGACAATTACCAATTGAATGCAATAATTTGAACGCCTTTCTGCAGAGCAATACATTCCCAATATGATAATCATAACCTGCTAGTGTAGATTGCATGCAACCCACTAAATATGATTTTTTCATGCTTTTATTCATTGACATATATGTTTTCCTTTTCTCCAAAACAAAGTTGAAATCCATATTTTTCAGGCAATCCCTTCGGCAACATTCATTTGAAATCAAATGAATGACAGAACTTCTTTTTTTGAGATATTTTGTCCTCGCCCTTATATAACTGGAATGCTTTGGATTGATATGAAAAGGTCTACTCCTACTCCTAGTTGCAATATTTTCTTGCAACGGCTTCATCATTCCATCATCCTTTGTAAAAGTAGTTTCATCACCATTAGGAGGAATATTATCCCCTCTATCATCATCCTCAACATAGTTAAGAAATTCATCAACATCATTGCCTGGAAAATTTTCTTTACCATCATCAGTTGAAGAAAACATTTCACAAGAATCATGGGCACTTTTGTAACCCCAACTCAAAATAAATTCTTCACCATCTTGATCCATGCTTTCAAATTCTTCCCTAGGAGGATTCAATTCTTCATCACCATGAGTGTCTTTGAAATGGTCACTTGGAGAAAATGCAATATTCAGATCTGTGCCTCTAAAATTATCATTTGTAAGAAACTCTTCATCCTCCCCTTCCTCAGTGGTGCTCTCATAATCCTTTGGATTAGGCATAAGTGTAAGCTTTGAATTTGTATTCACTAGAATTTCTTCATCCTGCCCCTCCCCTTCCTCACTGATGCTCTTATAATCCTTAGGATTAGGAATAAGTGAATGCCTTGAATCTATATTTATTGGAAATTCTTCATCCCCCCCTTCATTAGTGGTTAAATTATAATAGTTATGATTATGATGAAGTGAAAATTTTAGCTTTGGAAATTCATCCCCGTCTTCATCAGTGGTGCTGGCATAATCCTTAGGATTAGGATGAAGTGGATATTTTGACACTGCAAATTCTTCATTCACCTCTTCCTCAGTGGTGCCGACATAATCCTTAGGATTAGGACGAAGTGTGTATTTTGACTCTGCAAATTCTTCATTCCCATCTTCATCTGTGGTGCTGACATAATCCTTAGGATTAAGACGAAGTGAAAATTTTGACTCTGGCATCTTTTCATCGCCCTCTTCATCAGTGGTGCTTGGATAATCCTTAGGATTAGGACGGAATGGATATTTTGACGCTGTAAATTTTTCATTTCCCTCTTCATCAATGGTGCTGGCATAATCCTTAGGACTGGGACGAAGTGGATTTTTGGACTCTAAAACATTATCATTCCCCTCTTCATCAGTGGTGCTCACATAATCCTTACAATTAGGACGAATTTGATATTTTGAATCTGGAAATTTTACATCCCCCTTTTCATTACTGGTGCTGGCATTCTCCTCAGGATTAGGACAGAGTGGATATTTTGACTCTGCAGATTCTTCTTTCCCCTCTTCATCTGTTGTTCTCGCATAATCCTTAGGATTAAGCTGAAGTGGATATTCTTCATCTCCCTCTTCATCAATGGTGTCCTCATAATCCTTGGGATTAGGAAAAAGTGAAACTTTTGACTCTGGAAATTCTTCATCATGCCCTTCATCACTGTTGCTTTCATAATCCTTAGGATTAAGAGTAAGTGGTATAACTGGCGCTCGATTTACAGAAATTTCATTTTGCTGCGCCTCATCAATTTTGTTCTCATCATCTTTAGGATTACGACCAAGTTGATTTTTTGACTCTCTATTCATGGTGAACGAAATCCCGTTATATTCATCACTCTGAATAGAGTTGTTGCGTGACGAAAATGTTGATGTTGTACAAAGAAAAACTTTGCTATCAGAAGAAACCATGGCTTTCAACAAGAATAGGTTGAATGATACAAATTCCTCTTCTACTTACAATATTAGCTTAAAGACTGAAATTTTCCCTCCAAATTTTCCCTCCAAAAAAATTCGCGAAAAAATTTCCCCCCAAAAAATTTCGCAAAAAACTTTCCCTCCAAAATTTTCATTTCAAATATTTGGTACATTAGTCAAAAAATGTATTTAACATTTTTTTAATAAACTGTTTGTGTTGAAATATTTTACCTATATTTATATTCAAAATATCCACAAAATATTTCTATCATGGATGCCTTCCAAACTGAAATAATGCTTTTACTTCAATGATTTAACATTGACTAGATGTAAGTATTAACTATAATATTACTATAATACCTACATGCAAGTATTAACTATTTTAACTATAATGACTACATGTAAATATTTTAAATTTTAAATTTTAAACTTACGTTATATTCATCTAAAATATATTTCAAAATTTATTAATAAACTGTTGGTCTTCAAATATTTCACCATACTTTCTATTCAAAATATTCACAAAATATTCCTTTCATGCATGCCTTCGAAACTAAAATAATTTTCTTATTTGAATGGTTTAAGATCGACTACATGTAAATATTTACAAAAATAACAACATGTAAATATTAACTATTTAAACTATAATATTAACTATAATTAACTACATGTAAATATTTTAGATTTTAAAATTTAATCCCATGATTTTAAACATTGATTACATGTAAATATTAACTATGATAACTAAATGTAAATATTAACTATTTTATCTATAATATTAACTATAATTAACTACATGTAAGTATTTCATATTTTAATTTTTAATCTGAGATTATATTTGAATTATTCAACATTCAATACATGTAAATATTAAATAAAATATTAACTATGATAACTACATGCAAATATTAAGTATTTTAACTATAGTATGAACTATAATAAACTAAATGTAAATATTTTAAATTTGAAATTTTAATCCCACATTCGTTAAACAGTAAACCAATCAGACAATATTTGCTATATAATAAGAATGATTGTTTCTATTCATCACATCACATCAAGTTTTCTGGTATTTGTTAGAGCAAATTTCTGGAGGTGTTGCGTTGGCATTGGTAACTTCGTGGAGGCATTGCATTGGCATTGGAGGCATTGTGTTGCTATTGGTAATTTTGTGGAGGTGTTGCATTGGCATTGGTAACTTCGTGAAGGCATTGCATTGGCATTGGAGGCGTTGTGTTGCTATTCGTAATTTTGTGGAGGCGTTGTGTTGGCATTGGTGACAGCAATTTTCTGCATTTCAAAGGTTAGTTTTTCTTCTATTCTGTCAATTTAAAGACGATTTTGGGGAAAATATGTTTTTCTATAGTTTTTTGTATCCAAAAACTAATTTTTTAAGGTTTTTAGGTTCAAAAACCATAATTTTTTTATATTTTTTTAGTGAAGAAAATGCAAAAAGAACTAAATTTTTTAGGGTTTTAAGGACAAAAATTTAGAAATTTTTTTCTTTTTTAAGACTTATAAGTTCATTTAGACAGAAAAATCCATAAAATGACCATGCACATAAAAAAAATAGTAATATTATCACATTTTTTATTTGTTTTTTTTATCATAAATATATCAGTGGTTTTATTATTTAAAATGTTTTTTTTTTTTTTTTATTTTAGAATTTTTTGATTTTATATTTTAATTTTTTTTTAATTTTAAATCTTAGTTTTATTCTTTTTAATTTTAAATCTTCAATTTTTTTTCTTTATTGTTTTGTTATATATCATTTTTTTTTTAATTGTATTGTTATATAGTTTTTTTTTAATTTATTGTATTGTTATATTAAAACAAATGTTTTTTTTTTTTTAATATATTTATATTGTATTTTTTTCTTTTAATTATATCATATTTAAAAACAAAACATAATTGTTATTTAATAAATTGTTTTTTTTTAATATATTTGTTATATTTTGATATTTTTAACAATTTTTTTTTTAATTAAATAATGTTTTAATAATTATTTATTAATTATGTTATATATAAAAAAAAATAAAAACAAAATTTAAAAAAAATAAAAAAACAAAATAATTTAAAAAAATAAAAAATAAAAAATAAAATAAAATAAATATGCATTGGGCCCGGGGGCCCTGGGGCCGGCTGGGCAGCCCCCGTGTCGCTGCCCACCGGCCTCCGACACCCCATGGGCACCAGCCACAACGTTTTAATTTTTTTTTTAATTTTTTTTTTTTTTTTAATTTGTTTTAATAAAACAATTTTTTTATTTTTTTTATTTTTTTCAAATTAGTTTTTTTTAAATTTTTTTATTTTTAATTTGTTTTAATAAAACAATAAAAAATTAATAAAAACATTGTTATATATAAAAATAATTAAAAAATTGTTATATAATATAATAAAAACATTGTTATATAATAATTGTTAAAAATATCAAAATATATATAAAAATAAAAATAAAATTAAAAAAAAACAATTATGTTTTGTTTTTAAACATTATATAATTAAAGAAAAAAACAACACAATATATTTATATATAATAATTAAAAAAAAAAAACAACAACAACAACAACAACATCATTTGTTTTAATATAACAATACAATAAATTTAAAAAAAAAAAACTATATAATACAATTAAAAAAATAAAAAATATATATAATATTATAACATTTGTTTTTTACATTTAAATATTTAAATATTTTTTTATTTTTTATTTTTATTTTTTATTTTATTTTTTATTTTTTTTTAAATTTAAGTATAAATACAACATTATAATAAATTTAATTTTTTATTTTATTTTGTTTAATTGCTTTTATTTTATTTTGTTTATTTTTATTTAATTACTATGTAATGTGAAATAGAAATTTGTAATTTTCAAATATATTAAAAGATTATATAAATTTATAAACTTTTATATTAATTTTTTATAATTTTAAGTTTATAATTCTTCATTTAATTGCTATGTAAAGTAAAATAAATTTTTATTTTATTTTTATTTTGTTTATTTTATTTTTATTTTTGTTATAAATAGTTAGTAATTTTTTTGTTTTTTTTTTAAATATTAAACAAAAGCTGAAGTTTGAAAATAATAGTTTATTTTTTTTAAATTGTTTTATTTTTTACTGAAAAATGGGAACTGTGGAGATTCCGAGTTTTGAATACAAACATTTTTAATTTTTTTATAAAATGTATTCAAAACATATTATATAGATATATATACATATGATTTATAATATTTTGTTTTTAAATGAAAAATTTTATAGTTAATTTTACTGCTTTAATTTCAAGCTATTTAGTTTTAGAAATAAATTTTGTTTATTAAATTTATTTTATCCGCATTATTTTTCCATTAACTTATATATATATATATATATATATATATATATATATATATTATCAGGAAAATGACATCAAAAAAGATTTTTGTGAATGTTTTTGCACCTAGGGCAGCAGCTCCCAAATCTACTGCTACAACTCGATGAACTCTGGATACAACTCCCAAATCTAAAGTTGCAGCTGGACACACTATGGACACTGTTGGACACAATAAGGACATTGTTTCACACACTAATAAAATTCAAGCAAGTCGGGCACCAGGTTCATTAAAGCTTATTTCTGATTGGAAGAACACCGAGGAAATAGATAAAACTGATTTCTCATGGTATCTTGAAGACAGTCAAAACGGAGGCTGATATACACATCTATCTGCTTTGTGGTATGATTGACTTAAATGAGCCATATGATGTGATGGGCAGAGTACGAGACATATGTGTGGTCCCGAATACAAACACTATTTATGTTCTTGCAAGGAAGGCTCAGAAACATGAGAAGATTAGATATCGTCTATCAATCATCAAGTATGACACAGATGAAATATCTTCAAAATTTTCTGAAGAAGTATCAAGCAAAATTGAAAATAACATTGTAAGTATGCTTATTTTTATTTCCTCTATCCATTATTATAAGGATGATTCAATTTTTTATAAATTATTGATTATTGACATGTTTTATTTTGTTTCATAGGATTTTGTTCCAAGTCTTTCAAACATGTTTGAAGGTATTTATATGTTGGTGCCAAATTTTATGGATGTGATCAACACTTTCCACAATGACAAAGCAGAGGAAAGGAGATTGAAGCAAAGATCAATAGCTCGTGACACTACAATAGTACAAAGAGGGGATCAACCAAGAGTCACTAAGGTGGGTCAATCTAGTAAACTTAAACATGTTTCTTTTGAAGGTGTCAAACATGAAACATAAAATTATGATAGAATTAGTGAGGAGGAGAATAGAACTATTGTGCAAAGGGAGAAAAAAGGTCAAACACGAAAAATAAAAATCGCCAAAGATGTCTTTCTTTTACCTCATGAAGGCGAGCTTGTTTATAAAAAAACTGATATGTTATCCAATAAGACTAGGAAATCAAATATTGGTGAACCTGTAAAGGTCATGAGAAGCAGTGAAGAACAAACTGAAAGCTCTCACGGAAGCAGAGAAATCATAACACCAGGTGTTGAGTTAGAGGATGGCATTATTAAAAAAAAAAAATGCTATTCGACAAGAGTTGAGGAAGAATAAATTAATTCTTGGTGGCCAAACATTTGATCTTAATGTTAACCAATTTTATAGCCCAGATGAAGGACAATCTCAATATCAAATTAGAAAGACCCATCACCTACATGTACATAATCTGAAAACATTGTTCAGGTTCAATCCATATGCGCATGTGGTGGATTGTGTGGTTCTTGCCGATCCACATCAGGTTCCCAACAAACAAGCATTTGACAAGACAAAATGTTTTGATTATAAATAATTTTTAATTGGAGGGAACCATTCAATAGAGGCTAAGAGAAAATTGATTACAGAATATCCCAATAACTATCTTTTTCAAACAGTGAAATGCATCATTTACGCTGGCTTAACAGAAATAGAATCAAAGTTATTGGCATGGGATCATAATGCAGATAATGAGTATAGAATGAAAATGACTTTCATCCAAAGGGTCATATTTATTCATAATGAATTCATAGAAAAATGTCGTGGGGATAAGACACAAGTTAGTGTAACATTTCGAAAGAAATGTTTAAGGGAAACATGTTATCAAATTGATGAAAAAAAAGCAAAAGATGGAAAATTGAATACAAATTTATTTAGAGGCATAGATAACATTTTTCAGTTGTCATTTAGAACTGGGGAGGTATGGGTTTGATTGATGAGATTTTTGATCGGTGGGAGAATATTTCCATAAAAAATCAAAAGGTTAGAAAGAGTAAACCCATAATATGTACCAACAGTAAGGTGGGTCTTGAAATGAAGCAGCTTCCAGAGGATATGACTATCACACCTTGGAGAACAATGCAAGGTGTGAAGGATGATAAATTAGTCAAATCAGTATTGGCCCGTGTGAAGTCTGGTGAATTATCAATGGAAGAAATGTGTGCAGAATTTCAAAAGTAAGTTTCTTGAATTATTTCTTATTTTTCTTTCATTATAATTTATTTTAAATAAAACATAATGATGTTGGTATAATTTGTTATACATGTCAGTATATTAACGCTTTTAACTTGATTTATTCAGTCAGAATTTTTTTATGAAAATACAAGAACACATGGTTAAAATGTTGAATGAAGACAATTGGGAGATGTTGTATGCAACTACCCAGAAGCAAGTTCTACATCAACACTAAAAGATTTTTATATTGCATTCAATAAAGTATGTTGATTTATAAATTCATTTTATTCATATTTAAACTATTTTTATTTTAGTACTTATATATATATATATATATATGTGTGTGTGTGTGTGTGTGTGTGTGTGTGTGTGTGTGTCATTAAAGATGTCGAAGAAGGATGGAAATGGAGTACTAGATACTTTCAAAAGCTTTATTGAAAAAATTAAGATGGAGAACATGAGAAGGAAGTGTCTTATGAATGTTGAACTTGATCCTACTCTTAATCATTACATTTGGAATGGGCTCGACAGTGTCCAATATCAAATAATACAAGGTGACTATGAAGACATTGCATCACTAGTACCTAAAAGGGAATATGGCCTAGTTATTGCAGATATTCCTCATGGTTTCAATTTCCCAGACATTGAATATGATAGAGAACCATATACTTATCAAGCTTTTAGTAAAGTGGTTACGGGTTTTCAAGAAGTGACAACATCACCACATTGGTGATTTGTGAAATTTCAATCAGACACACAGTTTCCAATGTTATTAACAAGCTTCAAAGGTAAATCAAACTCAAAGATGCAACTTACATGGTAAGACTTTGAAATTGTATGTTTGATTACTCCTAAATTTTTTTGTTCATGTAAAATTTAATTGAACTTTTACTATGTTATGTTACAGGAAAAAGTCAAATATTGTTTCTTCTGAAGACCAGCCTATTATAAATGATTGCGAGTTCATCCATGTTGAATTTTGGACAAAAGATGATAGCTATAAGCATATTATTATGAATCGAGTAGATGGGAAGAGTCATAGTCAAGTATTGGTTTATGATGCAGTGGTAAGAAAACTAACATATGAGGATAAAGATGCAAAAGGAGATATAGTTAACATTTATCAAAAACCACAAGCATTAATTAACTATCTTATAGATCTATGTTCAAATGAAGGAGAATGGGTTTTGGATTTATTCTCAGGTTCAGGTAAGTTTTAATATACAAATTTAAATTTAAATATTATCTTTTTTACTTTTTATGTCTCCATACTAATTTTCTTACTTATTTTTTTTGTGCTTGATGATTAGGTACAACACTAGCATGTTGCCTACTAAAAGGAAGAAATTGCATTGCCATTGAGAAAGATCCAATTCAATGCAAATTTATTCAACAAAGAATTAACGCTCTTAAATTCCTTCCAGATGCGAAGCAAGAAGTTGGTTTGAGGAAAGGAGATTTTAATGAATCACGTGTGGCAAAAAAAGCAAAGGAATCTCAACCACCATTATATGGAATGATTGGAAAGGGACACTTTGGAAGATTTGTTGACATGAAAGATCCATTAGAAGACGACAATGATCAAAATGAAGAAGAAAATGTTGCGGAAGAAGCCATCAATGTTGTTCTAGATGATGTTGAAGATGTATTAGTTGATATTGCTGATGATGTTTAAGTTATGCTTGCAAACAAAGCTTATTTTTGAGAAATATTAATCAGTTTTACTTGTAATGTTTAGACTTTGATATTTTATGAGAACAACCCTTATTTTTTGCAAAAAACATGTGATTACTATTATTTTTTGACATAAAATTTAATAAAAATGTTATTTTCTTAAGTTTTTTTGTTAAGATTCTCCCAAAAAATTAGTTTATTTAACATGTTTTTTCCAACAAAAATTCTGTAAAAGTGTATTTTTTGCATTGTATTTATATTGAAAAATTGTATTTTTTTGTCATATGGTTCAAAATATTGGTTTTTTAGTGAAAATTATTTGATGTGCATTGAAAAATTATTTAGCAATACATAAACATGTAGAAAATATAAAATTTAGAATATTGACCCTTTTTCCATCTTTTATCTATGTGAAAAAGTGAAGATATCATTACAAGTTTTTATTTAAAAAAAATATATATATATATATATATATATATATATATATATATATTTTTAAAACACAAGTACATAAATGCACTTAAAAATAAACATCTCACGGAAGAAGAAGACATTAGAAAATATATAGTGTCAAAATCAATCCTTTAAAAAAGCATTGGTGATGATACACCACCACTATTCAAAATCGACATAAAAAACATCACATAAAAAAAAAAAAATGAAAAAAACTTAAAGTGCCAAAAACATGCTCAAATTTTTTTTTCTTCATTCTGCATCGCCACTTTTTCAAAATCAAGTGTTTTTCTTGATACTTCAAAAAGTAGGTAACAATGAGGTTACCTATTTCATCGGTAACAGTGTTGCAGTTTGATTACTAAATCAGGATTCGGTTTCTCGATATGAAGTGGATCAGAAATTGAAGGAGATGTAGCTTGTGCAAAACTAGAATTTTCTACTTCTTTACCAGCAACAGGATTTTTACTACCATAATCCTGTGATCGAGTTGCAACCATCAAAATATATGTTGATGCATTAGAGGAAGATCAAATCATTTTTATATCTTGAACAGGAAAAGGATCCTTCAAAACAGCAGGGGTGGATGAACCTTTGACAAATTTAGATACCTCGGCTTTATGCAGACATTCCTTGGTGAAATGATCCTCATCACAGATAATACAAGGATAACGAGGTTTCCGTTTATCATTAGTTGATTCATTTTTATCAGTTTTTTCCTTGGGAGATGAAATCCAGATTTCGACTTTGTAGTTGATGAATCTGCAATGTGAATATCGGCAGAATTTTCCAGGGAAGATTCTCCTTTTGGTGAATCAGGTAAAGTTATTATAGGAGAAGTAACCTTTGAATATTTCTTCTTATTCTTAGTCATATTAACTACACCGATTACACCATCAGTGACATGAGATCCCGAAGGAGTTGTTGTTATCTGACCAGGACATGATAAATCAGGAATTTTCTCATACAAAGTACCTAACTAGGTGTATACCAAGTCAAGATACTGAGCTTCAGCAATAACTTGTTCTTCTGTAACAACTCCTCCTTTAGCTACATCTTCAATGATTTTTGGTGGCAATGATTTAATAAACCATTATGCCAATATTTGATCCGGGATAAAAACTTTTACCAAATGTCTTCTACATCTCCATTCATGTATATGATTTGATATGTACGTAGATGTAGATTGTTTTAGTGAAGTTAATAATTCTGTGTCGTTTTCGTATCTGACTAGAAACTGAAAATGAGTTAAGAAAGCAGTTGCTAGAGCATTGAAATTGGTAAATGAGCCTCGTGGTAATTCAATGTACCACTTGGCAGCTAATCCTATTTACGTTCTCTGAAAGAGTCTAAGTCGAATGGAGTCGTAGATTAATGAGTTGATGCACACCAAAGGTGGTAAGTCATGACATGGTTAGAAGGATCATCTCCTGATTTTCCTTCAAACATAGGGATATCACAGGGCAACTTATGCGGCATAAGCGGCCAATACAGATGATAATAGATAGGATCATTTGTAAGGTGAGATAAATTAGGTAAATATAAAGTTTCTATGAATGGTAATCGACGGGTAGGATCTTGTTGATAACCTTGTGAGACTAAACCAGTCCCAGGAGGAGGATAACCAGGATATCCAGGAATAGCCAGTGCATTGGGAATCGGAATGCCTCCTGGGTAACCAGGAATAACCAAACCATACTAGGGTTGAACAGGTGTCTGATATGTATAACCAAGGTATGGTTGTTGCGGGTAAGCTGGATTTTGAACAGGTCCATTTTGATACGGCCCATGATACGATTGATAAGTAAACTAAGGTTGACTTGTTATAACTGTACTTGTACCAGGTTATCCCGTTGGCATCTGAAAAATAGTATGAATTATAGGTCCAGACTGCAGAATAGAGACTTGAGGAATCTGTATCGATGTTTGAGGGGCAGAAGTAATAGGATTTTTAGAAAGTCCAGGAATAGGTGCGGTAGGTTGAACAGAAGTCTAAGAAGCAGTTTGGGGTGGAGTCGTAGGTGTACTCAGACCAGGCTGTTGAACAGGACCAGATGTAGGTGTTTGAATGATAGGTTGGACAGGTTTTTGGGGTTGATTATAACCAACTTGTTGTCCATCTTGATAATAAGGTACTTGCATATTTGGTTGTAAATTCTGTTGGACTTGAGATGAATCCCACACCATTCCGGGATATGAAGGTCCCAATTAAGGTTGTATATAAGACGAACCGTAACTTGGTTGAGCATATGGGTGATAATTGACTAGATAATTTCCACCTCCTTGTAATATTTTATATTCTGGATAGAATTGTTGTCCTAAAGGAGGTTGCAATCCTTGAGCTGGGTACTGCCCTTGAGGTTGATATTGACCTTGAGGCATGTGCTAACTTTGAGGCATATACTATCCCTGAGGTTGACCTTGGGGTATGTACTTTCCTTGAGGTTGATACTGACCCCGAGGTATGTACTGTCCTTGAGGTTTCCCCCCAGAATGTATTTGACTATTTTGAGTTTGCCCCCCAGGCAATAAATTATTATCTTGAGAACTGGGGTTTGGGATATTTCCAGACATCATATAAATTTTCTCATTCTTCAAAGTTCCAGTATTTGTTATATTCGTGCTATATTATGACATTGGTTTGTTAGGAAGAGGATATGCTCCCGAGAATGTACCAGAGAGCGACGGATAGCCTACAAGAACGACGGACCACCATACAAAAATGTTTCTGGTGATTCAGTAAACATAGATGACTCACTAGACATGTTTAGCGGAGGTCTATAACCTATTGGTGTAGGGAAAAAGGGAATTCGGGGTGGCGAATACTCTAGACCTACGTTTTGTAGAAAATCTGTTAATGAAGAGTACCAAGCGTCTTGTCTGAAAGGACTGTAAAAAATTGATTCACATTCTCTGAGATTTAAAGATTCCTGAGTTGAAGGAAGAAAAAATTCTTCTTCAGTATCAGTAATTTCTTCAATACTAATGAGACCAGGAGGAAGATCTTCTGTGATCTGGTTTCTTACTCTGGGTGAATCAGGATGACCAGAAGTTGGAGGAGTGAATTTTAAAGTAGGTTCATATGTAGCAGATTTAGTTTCTGGTTCAAAAATTTTAGGTTTTTCAGCTGATAACTCACTTGTTGCAGAAGAAACTTTAGTTAATTTGGAAATTGAAATTGTTTGTGGAGTATGTTCTTCTATTTGCGTTTGATCTACTTCAAAATCAGGATGAATAATTATAGATGATTCTCCATGCTCTGTCAATCCAGTTCTACTAATAACATTTGGTATCAAAGATTTAAGTTTTTCTAATTGGCTTGGTGTATACTCAGGGGGTTTCCCCTGAGTTCTACGCGACTATCTTGGTAATTCTGCCACGATTAAAACTTTTAACACATGCAAACAAATAAAATTTCAATCAAATGATCCTAAGGTCACTAAGAAAACAATCGAATGAATCACACACCTATAAAAAATCTAAGAGATCAATCCACACACAAATAGTAGATTCTTGCACTAAAAACACTAGTTGGTGATGAAATCCAACATCGTAGAATTTTGATGTAGAAATGGCAGTTGGAATAGTTACCTCGACAACCTGATTAATGAAACATACCAGTGCAATTTTCTCCACTTAAACCATCTCGAGTGAAGATAACCCTCCGGAGAGTCCAAGTGAGTATAGTCGATGTCTGCTCTAGGTACAGTGGGACCTACCCTCCACCGTCACCTTGGGAAATAATCCTAAATTTTATTACCACTAAGGTCACCAACGGGAACACATACACCTGGGGGAACAATCTACGATCCGATATACACGCAAGGGTAGAGTAACAAGCTCAATCCCCTTGAAGGCTCCTTGACATAATCCAATGTTTATCGACAAGTGATCCCAGGCTCCTCGACAATGGCCTATCAGAGGCTTACCATTTTTAATATGTGCACATCTTCTATCGTTCCCAGTGAGATAACTATGATTACCTCACTGGTTCGGATATGATCTCGTGCTTGACTCCTTTAGGAGGAGCTTCCCAGGGCATACATGCTACAATTGGATTTTCCTACCGCAAGATCAATTACTTGTTTATTTTTACTGTCTTGGAAAGTTAACTAAAACCTATTCCAAGACACTAGCCTAAGCTATGTTGGTGGAAAAGAGCCCTACAAAATATAAAAATTTTAGATTGATTTTAATTAAGCGTTACTTTTAATTGGCAGTTTCTTAGGACAATAGGTACAGAAATGAAACTTTGATGATGTTTTAATGACCTGACTCAAAATTCACTATAATGCATATATATGATAAAAAACTCATTTATTTTCAGTGAAATCGAACTAGAGGAAAGATTTGAGAGATTTTCAGAAACTTTCAAAATATCAATTCTTTATTTCCTATATGAGAAACTTTGAAAAGAAGACAATTCAGAGATTTCAATTCCAAAAAGATCTTTTGCTCAAAATGAAATTCCCTATATCATTAAGATCATAAACAAAAACAAACTTCTTCCAAAAGAAAAAGAAAAAAGATTTAAAACTACAAAATTCAAAACTAAAAGAAATTTCTAATTTTGAACTCTATCTAAAAGTTACAGGATTTCTTAACTCAGTTTGTAATCTAACTAAGATCTTCCACTTATTCCAGCGAGAAGACAAGCATCCAATAACAGTTTTAAAAGTGTGATTCATACCTTATCTATGAAAAAGGTTTTCTAAGTTTGCTAATGAAAACAAAATCAAATTTTCATAAGAGTAATAATTGCATCAAGTTCAATGGCTCAAAAGAACAATGACATACCAAATAGTTGAGGTATATAGAAGTTTGTGATTCAGAGCAATTGGAGGACAAGGAAACATTTACTCATAAAAGAAAACTAATTGAAAAGATCATTTTAAACATAGAATTACTATAAGAAATTTTCACAGAAGTCTTTGAAAGTCAAGAAAAATTTTGTAAAGAACAAAAATCAAGTAATGGGATGCCAGAAAACAAAATTTCTAGTTTTTCTAAAATTTTCCAGAGGTCTGCAGTTTTTAATGGAATAAGGTGCAATACCGCACTGTATTCTACTAAATATTGCGGAGTCTACCACTCTATTTTAAAGAAAAAAGTATGGAAGGAAAGAAAAGTAGAGAAAAAATAAAAATACAGATTTACAATCAGGGATCCTATTGAGTTTTCTACCCAATCAAGTTTTGAACCAATCTCAGTAAAATAAATCTCAAAGAAATCTCAAAAATAAAACTGAAAATAAAAGAAAACTAAGTTCAGATAATTCCCCAGCTGAGTCGTTATTTTGTTGGACGGACAAATCCCTCTTGTGGACAAGAGCGATCTCCCTAGTATCCTAAGGATATCTAGAAACAAATAGACAAATGTAGACCATTTTCTCTAGACTATTTTGCTTAAGAATTACTCATTAACTATGGATAGATACTCCTACCTAAAGTCCAACGCTTGCTCGGTCTCCAATCTAGTCACTCCAGAAGTTATCGATCCAGCATATAAGATCTGCAATCAAAGACACGCAAACCAGATCAAAAGCATCTACAAAATATGATAATTGGAAAGCTATAATATATCTTAGTGATCAAGGAGTATAAGAATTAAATCATTCAAAAGATAAATTAAAAACTCAATGAGAAAATAGAATCCATTTGTATTAACTTTGAATAAAAGAAGAAATATTACAACCTTGACGCCTTAATGTTTTTACAGGTTCTTCCGGGGTCCTGAACAACCATTTTCCTCAGTTTGACAAGACTCCGACTCTCTGAATCATCATAAGACTATGGCTATGAGTATGTAATCTCTCTCATGCTATTGATGCCAAATGTGGAGAGTATAATTTCTTCAGCAATTCTCTTCTACAAGCTAAGAAGTAAGTGCTAACTACCAAGTACTCTTGAGACTGAAACATGGTCTCAATTTATAGCAGAAGGGAGGTAGTTTTAGCTCGAATAAGGAAGGGATAAAGCCCTCTCATCATGGGATTTTAGCTCAAAAAACCAAGGGATAGCTCAATTTATAAAGGGATAAAGGTTCATGAATGGAAGGGGTGAAGTTCGACCAGATAGCGCTTCTAGAAGACCCCAGTTGGGAGAATATTCGACCAGCTAGGCTTCTAGAACTTACTTTTCTTCTTATTTTACCTTTTACGAGGGTCCATAGTTTTAATGAGCTTTACATGCGGGGTGTACTATATTTTTTATAGCAATTAGCTGCGGTACCGCAGGGAATGACTAGGAAAAGTGCGGAGTTAGGCTTTTTAGGATTTTTAAGAGCTTTTCTCCAGTTCCAAGACCTGGTTCAAGATATTTATGTTTTTAGACCTCTAAGGGAGCAATAAATAGGTAACGATGAACCCATATAGATAGCTAAATGTCATGGTGACAATTTTTAGTGTAACATGTTCCCAAGTCAAAGAGCCTCGGGTGGTCAAATCATTCATCTAACTACCCTCTACCATATAATAATTACATAGTAAAATAATACAATCTCAAAAATCTAATCAAAATCAATGGATTACATCAGAACCCAATTTAGCTTTAATATAAAATTAATCGTAATAAAATATACACCATTAATTAATTATTATTCAATATTAAGAGCTAATCATTTAGTTAACCACTAATCAAGCTTAAATACTAATCAAATTATTATATTAATCAATCTTAATCGAACTTTAGTCTTAATAATTTAAAGTTATATTATGATTCAAATATCATAGTATACCATTGAATACCAGTGTATTCCCGCGAGATATGGGTACATAGTGTTAGCCACCTATAATATTTTGTCAAAGTGAACAGGTGGCTAAATATGTTTCTGAGCCTTCAAGAGAGATATATCCTTTGTAAATCTATCGTTCTTCAAGCCTCCATGTGTTTTCTATCCTTTAGAATTATCTTCACTACTATTTCCATTAATGAACCTTGTTGTCTATGAAAAAAATTATTTTCAAAGGCCTCCATCTTCCCCATTTTCCCTCATTCATACTTCATTTTCCTTCATTCCCTTCATAAATTACCTTTGATAAGGTTTAAAACCTATTTTTTAATCTTATTGGAACCCTCAAAACCCTTTGAAAAACCTTCATTTTGGCCTAAAAACCCACTTTTCAGCATTTAGGCCTTAAGCCCCTTTCGGCCTAAGCCCTAGCCCCTTTTGCGCATGTGGCCTCATCTCACGACCAGGAGCTAGCCCCCATCGCACAATCACAATCGAGGTTTATAGTTTCTTTGTTAAACGTTTATTTTAAAACTCTGATGCAATGAGCCCCTTTCATGCCGATCCATCGATTTGATCTGGACCATTAAATCCTCAAGAACCAACGACCAAGATTCAATCGCTCTTCGCTCACAGCCCCCCGTCATCGCATCTACCAATTTGATCTGGGCCATTGAATCTACAAGAACCAATAGCCAGGATTCAATCGCGCTCTGCCCATAGTCCACCAACATCACACCCACCGATCCACTCCTGACCATTGATCTCCCCTTTGATCTGACGGCTAGCGCTTAATCGCACATCGCAAATTCAAAGACCTCGGTGCTTTGGCCTCTTTCCTTTTCTCTGATGCGATTTAATCCCAGTCGTTCATTCCGCCAGATCCGACGGTTCGTGCGTCATCGCATCACGCTCGTCTCTCACGTAATCCTCCACCATCCCGACCTCTGATTAAATCTCCACCGTTGATCAAGTTCGATCGGACGGTCCACATTACTTCCGCTCTTCAAACCTCGCCCTTCTCATTCTCTCCTATCGATAGATCTCGACCATCGATCCTCACAATCCAACAATGGACCCCACCTCCTTTCACCCGTGCATCTAACCTTATGTCGCGTTTCTCCCGCACCATCAGATTTCTTCGTCGATGATCCAATGGCTTAAAATCAATATCACGTAATTTTTGCACCCAAGAGTTAATGTTTTAAAATTACGCGATATGGGCAGTTTTTAAAGGACAGGTGTCGTGCGATGTATGGAATCGTGTTCTTTTGGCCAAAATCTTAAACCGCTCGAACACTGCGTGAATACCACTAATGGTTTTCCGCTATACCCCCCCCGCCCCCCCCTCCGCAATGTAACTCCTGATTTAATCTCAACCATCGATCTCTGAGATCAGATGATCCTGACTTAATTTCACCCCCATTTGTTTGCCCACCATCTAACCTCCCAAATGACTCCATCAAAATATCTTGATCGTTGATTGTTCTAATCTAACGACCCATGTTATATCACATTTTCATTTCATCCACCACTAATCTAATCTCCCAACGACTTCATCGAAAAATCTCCACCGTAGATCACCATGATCTGATGGCCCACGTTCATCCTCACACCCAAACTCCCACAAGACCTGTTTTCACCTTCCGCCATGGTTTTTCATCACATTTTCCGTTGCATCCATTTTTTTCCATCTTTTCTCCTCCATCCTCATGAGCCTCTGAAGCAGTCACCCCACTCCCCCTGGTTTTTATAACACGTTTCTCGTTTTTTGCAGGTTTCAAAGCTGAAAAATTCACACTGTTTTCACAGTCACAGTCATCATGAAAAACCATCGTAGAGCCAAGATTGCAGAGGAAGAAATATCTAAGAAAGGTTAAAGGCATAATATTGAAGATTAAGAATCCTAATCCACAGTCAGCACAGATTAAACACAAATCATTGATCGTAGCAGCACAGAGGATATATCAGTAGGACATTCCTTTTACTGAAGAAAGGACCAATCACTACTACACATTCCCTGTTCTTCATCGAGCTCCAGAGTAGTTAATGTTCTGACAAAGAGTCCTAAAAACTGTCAATTCATTAGTAACAAAGCATGGAAGACCTGAAAGACAAATCTTCGCATTTCTTGTCTTAGAGTACAAATAGAGTACTACAGCCAGGAAGGCACTCCAAGAACATACCCTTGGAGTTATTATCAATCTGATGAAGACCCATAATTCATCTAAAGGGTACTGAAAGTTAATATAAAGATATTAAAATAGAATGGGCTTCGAAAGTCACTTCTCCCTCTTTTTTAATGAATCATTTAAATCCTATCTACCACTACTATCACTCTTTCACCTATAAGAACTCATGAGAAATACATTTTAAATGTTGGTTGGTCGTTAAGAAAAAACATTGATTGTAAGTTGTTTCACTGAGTTAGAGTTCTATGAGTAGTAGTTGTAAATAGGCTGGGAGATGATTTCTGGATGATATCAAGTTGTTGGACAAGAATGTATGTGACTGGTTTTGCTCTACTATTATGACAAGCATGTTCATTGGATCCTGATCTAAATCAGTGGTGATGTGTTCTATCTTTGTTATTGTTTTCCCTCTGTTATACATCATGTTTCATTTTCTCTGATAAGGATCAATAATTTTAGCTTAGGATATACTGCTGCAAGTACCCTAATGCCTCCTGCACTTTCTTATCTTTTACGTCTTTTGCTATTTGTGTATCTAATAACAAATTCAATGCCCTATCCCTAGATTTTCTATGGACTGGTCACCTTGGAAGGTTTTCCTTGTCATTCCCATTCATTTCCTTATTGTTTCATCCCATATTATCATCTTAAGAGATCCTCTGATATAGATGACTAGCCCTTTGAAAGCCTTGGATATTTGAATTGCAAGTAAACCCTTTCATGACCCCATTGCCCAATGGACTTGTGTTTTCTTTGAATTATCTCCCCATTGCCGAAAATCCTTCTCTCCTCACTCCTTTACCTTACATTGAACGCTTCTTTCACAACAAAATCAAAAACCCTTGTGCCCTATAGCTAGCCTAATACCTTAAATTGAACTTCAAAGACATATTATTCTTTGCTTGTATAGAGAGATCCCTCTCTGGATCCAGGAGGACTAGATCCTGAGATCCAAAAGTGCTTTGATGTTGTCTTGTCATTTGGTATTGCCAAATCTGCCAAATCACAGGAACCCCAACATAATGGCGACTCCACTAAGGAATATTTGAGTAAAACACTCCTTAAAACATATATAAGAACTCAAAGAAGACCAATTAGCCTCGGTTTCATATATATTGCTGATGGTGGATAGTAACCTGCTTCAAAAAAATTTTAACCCTCCACCTGGCGACTCCACAATTCCTAAATGACCAAAAGACTACACTGGTGATCAGTAGGCCTGCTGATTATCTCTGTTATTCAGAAGACTCCACTGGGAGACCAGTTTCATCACAACATCATCCATACTAAAGGAAACACATAGGATTAAGCTTCTTTGTTTAAGGATAATCTGCCTCTTAAATATTGTTATACTTAGCATACTGGCTTCAAGAACAATCCATACTAGAGCTTATCCTGATCCAAATCCTTCTAAGATAGTTGACAATATAGAAAGAATTCTTCAGAATTCTCTCACATCTAGGGATCCAACTATTGTCAGACCCATTCATAGAGCTAACTCAGCACTTGAAAACCTTGGAGCTCTATTAGATACTCAAGCTGACTTAGATTTACCAAGTTACCAAGAACTAAGTCATTTAGTGGTATATATCAGACAGACTTTGAGCCTCCAAGTTCACCACAGCATAGTTGTCAACATATTAGTGATAGAGGAACCCCTCCATCAACACCTCCTGACATCCACTTCATTCATAACTTGGGTCTCTCTCACCCTAAGTCTGCTCAACAGTTTATGGTTGGTCCAAGAATTTCTATCATCCACATACTTGTTGTCCAAGTCAATCCTCTCTGCCCACAAAACACTATCATGGCAGCATGGTATGCTCCTCTAGTGTTGCCACAGCCTCTGTCTCCTTTACCCAATGACTATTAGTCTAAAATTCCCCATTTCACTGGAAAATAATCTACCATAGCTGAACAACATGTAGATAGGATGTAAGATGATTTTGATTATATGGAAATAGGAGATGAGACCATTAATATGAGAATCTTTGCTCAAATTTTAGGAGGAGAAGTAAAAAAGTGGTTTAAAGGCTTAACTCCTAATAGCATCAATGACCTTCCCTCTTCACATCAAGCTTTCATAAACAAATGGGAAATCAAAAGAAACCCTCTCCAAATATTAGCAGAGTATAAAGGTCTTAAAAGAAACCAGGGGGAGAGTGTTCATGATTATTCCACTAGGTTTAACAGTGTCTGTTTGGTCTCAATCTAGTCTCCTAAATTGAGCTCATTTAATTGTCAACCAGGGTTGGTAAACTGCTGAAGTGAAGTGTACTGTATGTACCTAGGTGTTTGTTTCTTAATGCGTTGTGTGTAGTGTTTTGTGATGTTTTTGGTCTTTTGTGATGGATTTATGATGTTTTTGATCTTTTGGTGGCTTTATGTTCACAAGAAAAATGACTAGAAAGCTAATGGAAGGAAGCTAATGATTAAGAAAAACAAGAGGAAGCCTAAATTGGCCGATGTCAAATGGTAAAATGAAAATGCAATACTATAAAACAATCAAATCTAAACTATGACTACAAAAACAAAGCTTGATAATGACTTTTAAGCAAATGATTCAAAACACAAACTCAACTTGTCAAATTCTTTCATCAAAGGCATTTTGAGAGAGAGATTGAGACATGGTCAACTAAGTGTGCAAATCCTCCTAACTAAATGCAAAATAGTTTAAACAACTAACTTATAATGATGCAACATTTTATCCTTGATTAGAGATTTATCAGCTACATTTGGAGCAAAACATTGATACCATCATAAGGTCTTCTACTCTAAGACTAGTTCCTAACTCTATTCGCAACTTAGTTTGATGACACTACACTTCACTCAAAGGTTATAGATTTTTGAAATAGTATTTTGAGGAAATAAGCTGTTTATGAAATGATAAGGAAGCTGGGTGTATACTTCGTGCCTTAAAATGATATTGTCTTATGTTCATATGGTGAGGAATCAATTATGGATTTTAGAACAAGAAGAGGTTTGTGAATAATGAAGGTTGTTTTGTTAATTTTAACAACTAAAGTAATCTAATATGGCAAGGAATGACAACCGAATATGGAGTGTAAATGCGATGAGTTAAGCTAAAATCAACTTATAAATGTCACTAGCCTAAAATGCTGTTGAACTACAGTTACACAAATCCTAAAACAAAATAATCAGCAAGAGTTAAGTGCAATTAAACTCCGTGAGTATCCTAACTTGTGCTATCATGCATTATTCTATGGAATTATGTTCGTTTGTTCATCATGATTGGTATTTTGGAAGAATTTTAGAACAACTTAACCGTACAATTCAAGGCAAATGCAAATGTAAAGACTCGAAAGCAATGAAAAAACTAAGATATCATAGCTATCTCCTACCCACTTCATTATGATATTTTGGGAAAGCATTTTAAGAGCAAGAACAATGATGGTACTTAGTAAAAACAATAACCGAAGCATTCAAGATCACAATCATGCTTAAGACATTATAAGGATTTTTTGGAAGAGTTTCTTCTTTTGGAAGAGTTCTTTAAGTATAACTATGATGGTGAACAAAAGAGATTACAATTAAATCCTACAACACTATAGCCATATCCCATTCATCATTATAATCTTTTGGAAGAGTTTCTTCTTTTGGAAGAGTTTTTAGAAAGAGTATAACTATAGTAGCTAATGAAAACAACTATGAATTCAACTTCAAAATGTAAAGGCAAACTAGAATACTTATCTAAATTACGCAAATAAATCCGCACAGGCAAAATTTCATCAAATGTAGACGTAATCTAACTCCAAATCAAATCAACGCTTTCAAAACAATATTGTCTCATTAAAGGTGAAATAACTTGAACAAGAGTAATCAGCCTTCTTCAAATGTAGCACGAATCTAAGAAAACTGGAAACAAAAATCTAGCCTAGCTCTCGGTTTCCCAAGTGTTTATATAACAAATGTACATAACAAGACTTGCAACAATTCCAGGATCATTGTATTTCCTTATCAACCACATTAGGACTCTTGAAGTGGCTGGCGTAAAAGGAAAAGGACATCTGGACTAAGACAAATTCTACTAGAAGTCTCATTTTAAATGTGTTCCCACGTACCAAAACCATATCCAGAATTCGTTTCTTCCTTCATGGTGAGCAACGAACAATGTAGACATGACGTGGAATATGCCCATATACATTTTTCTTGAGAGGCCACCCGGAACATACCCAAACGTGAAGATAGCCGCAGAATTGTTATTAAACATTTAATGTTCGCATTCCGCAACCTAGTTCCGGTCAAAATGCATTACAGCTGCAAAAATCACAAAACTTAGCAAGTCACCATGTTAATCATTCAAAAGTAATTTTAACTAAATTCATTGATCAATTCAGATCCGGAATAGCAATGGACAAAGGAAAATGAGGTAAAGTAGAATGAAAGGAAGCACAATCTTGAGGCCTGGACATACTCCCATCACGCCGACTTCGCATGTCCTCATGCAACTTATCCTATAAACTCAGAGGTATTTCGCAAGAACATCTAATCCTCTCCTTCTCCTTGCCCGGAAGCTAAAGATCTTTTCCGGGTTTTTCGATGACAAGTTTAAAACCTTAAGCTGGTAAGTACCCCGATTAGCTTCTTTGTTCCTCTTCTTCAACTTTTCATTAGCCTTTTCCACTTTCGTCTATATGTAGGGATAAGGTTGAGTTCATATCGGTTTTGAGCTTCGACTTGTTCCTTCAAAATTTCATTCTCATTTTTGATGTGTCTATTAAGTATCTCCAAATTTCATACCATCCCTTCTCTAGCACATCTATTTTCCGGGATGCTGGAGGACTAGGGTTCTCTCTCTCGCTCAAGCTTTCCTTTTCCAAAGTTTCAACATAATCATAAACTTTTCACGAAAGGTAGTCAATTTCCGGGTTTCTTCATTAAAATCCTCTTCAACATCTTCTTCAATAGATGTTTCCTCATCTTCTATATTAATCACCCATGTTTGTTTGATTTGAGTTTTCCTGGGCTTTAGTCTATGGCTTCTTCTTGGCCGAGAAGATCCCTCTCCTTTCTCTCGTGCGCATTTCCCCGATTACCTTATATTTCTGTTGTCTCTTGATTTGAGTCAACTTCTCCGAGATGATTTCCTCACTACTTGGATCGTTTTGTCAATTTCAGCTTTTGAAGTTCTCCATTTTCTACTTCTCCTTTGTGGGCCGTTGTTCGTGTGAGGGTTCTTTTGCTCTTTCAAAATGATTTCTTATCAAGAAATTGTCCCATGTATCATTTGTTTTGGCTAAATGGTGTTCAATTAAAATCTTCACCAAGCCATGATGGTATAGAGTTGTCTCTAAAAATTGAACCCTTCTCTTGAACACAAGAAGCCATCTTTTTCAAACTTTTGAAGCAAGAAGTAGGGTAAGTTTAAGTCTGCCCTTAAAATGCATTATCGCCTAATGTGGTAAACATAAAATGTGCCATATCTACCCTCACATGTAATAATTTTTTGGTGCATTGGCAGTATGTTTCTCCATTTATTTTTCAATGCGTAACTTGGAATTCCTTTCTTAAAGACAAGGGATTATCCATACCTCGGTGATTTTAGAATTTGCTTCCAGGATTCATGATGGAATTCTCTCGTTTGAACCATCTTCCCATTTCTAAGCAACCCCGTAGCTTCGCAATGAAAACTTCAAGGATGCTGAATTTGACATCTCTTACTTCAACTTCAAACTCTCCTTGAAATGATTCAAGAATGTTTTAGTGACTTCTTTGTGGAAGCCATTAAATTTCTCCAAAAATTGTAACCATCCTATCTCTGCTGTAACATTTCTTTGCATCGAGGGTAGCCTTCTAGGTATTTTGTACCCACTCGGTTCAGCTTCTTACAATGAAACCCATAATTTCTTCTTCAATGTTCGCATTAATACTCTTTCTACCCACCGAAATAATAAATTTGACCTTCGAATTGAAATGGCTTCAGTTCTTAATGACAATGGCTTCAAACTTCTAATGACATTCCTCTCGGTTGATAGTGACAATGTACTTTCAAACTTCTGGACCGATATGCCTCCGGTTGACAATGAAAATGGCTTCAAATTCTACTACACCGGCTATACCTCTCATTTACCGGTGATAAATGGCTTCAAATTCTTCAATGCTTATACCTCTCGTGTTTACAAGATAATGCTCAATCTCTACCCATGGTAATAGTGCTTTGATATCCAAATCGATATACCCTTTTCTCTCGCTCTCGATAGTGTTTATCCAAACTCGATATACCCTTTTTTCTCTCGCTCTCGTGATAAGGATATCTCGTTGTGGAATGAAGTGCCGGCGATGTTCGGAGTGATGGAAGTAGTTACTTTAATAAGGTAATGGAGTGAGGTGGAGGAAACGAATTAATGATCAAAAGACAATGGAGATTTACAACGGAAAATAAAATCATCATTGAATGATTTCAAGTTGGGTGACGTGAAGAATTCAAACACTCCGACCATTTGAAGCGCTTAAATGATATCGAGTATAGAATTTGAAATGAGAGATTTTAATCCAAAGTTTCGGAGGGTTTATTGGTCATGATCAATAAAAATAATTAAAAAACCTTTTCGAACAATTCATAACTAAAACTATGCTAAACTTTATGAAATTACTATAATATAAACTTGTTACTCGCTTTTCATTTGATTTTTTGTAGTCTTTGTCTTCTTTCTACTCAGTCTTTTGGAAGAGTCTTCATAATTCTTCTTGATTCTTCTTATTCATGGATACACTGATCATTTTGTTGCAATTCTTAATGTCCGTCGATTAATGTCTTCAGATTTGTAGCTGCCGAATGACCGTCCGGTCATAAAGGCCGATCACTGGCAGAATGTTTGTTAAGCCGTAGAATGTACCAGAGTATTTTAATCATGGAATGGAGCAGTTCTTGGAATATAGGTGAAATGTTATATGGTATGAATGAATATGGATGATGAGACATGATATGTATGAAGTGGATGATGAAATGGAATGGATTCAGTTTATGAAATGGAGTGGAAGAACATAAGAATCATTTCCGCAATCCATACATTTGTTATTCATTTGCGCAGTTATCATCGACTTTAAATTTTGACATGAAAATGAGATGAGTTTATATGGAATGAGATGAATGAAATATGAATGAAGTAGAATATGAATGAATGAATGAAATGGAGTATGGATGGATAATTGAATGGAAATGAAATGAAATGAGATGGATCATAATCACTATGGATCCGAACTTATGATTTTGTAATAAATTTCATTGTAAAAAAAATGGAAAAGTTAGAGTGTCAGAGAGACTCTGATTTTCACCCTATCTTTTCTGTATAAACATGCCAATCAATGATTGGTTTTCATGTTTATACCTTTATTTTTTTATTTTTATTTTTATTTAATTTTTTTTTTTTTAAAAGAGAAATGCTTCAGAATATTTAATCAAGTTGATGAAGAAGAGAGATTATTATTCATTAACTTCACATCATTGCTTTCTTGGAACTTCTTGACAAATTCTTCTCTTGAGAGTGGTTTATGATATAGCTTCAATCTATGACCATTCACAAGAAAAGTGACCTCTTCTTCATCTATAGTTCTGATTTTTATCGCCGCATTATCAAAATTTCAACAATTTCATATGGCCCAAGCCAATGTCCGAAATTTACCTTTGAAAATCCTTGAATTTTGAATCAAACAAGAGAGCCTACTACCTTCTTTGAATTTATTCTCTTTGATGTACTTGTCATGCCATCTAGCCCTTTGTTGGACTAGACTTGTTTTCCGAATCGCATCTGTCCGATCTCATCCAATTCATTAACTGGGCCTGGGCCTATGCTTTTGTGCCTCCGTCAAATCAAGTCCTACTAACCGCCATTTTGAAAGTTTGAATTTGGAACTCTATGGGAAACAAAACTTGATTTCCATAAACAAGCTCATAAGGAGTATGGCTTATGTGTTTCTCCATGTAGGTCTATAGGGCCCACAAGGCTTCAGAAGCCTATCTACCCAATCTCTTCTATGTAAATGAACAAATTTTGTTAGGATTCCTTCAATGACCTTATTGGTAGATTCCACTTGACCATTTGCTTGTGGATGATAGGAGTAGATTTTCTATGCCCGATTTTGTACCTCTCCATCATTTTCTCCACTAGCCTTGATGTAAATTGAGCCTCGTATCCGTAACAATTTCTCTTGGGACACCAAAACGAGTAAAAATATCCTCTAAAAAGAAAAGTAACTACAGATGCTTCATTAGCAACAAATAATGGCTTAGCTTCTACCCATTTAGTAACATAATCGTGAAAACTAATATATATTTTGTCTTCAACATGGAGGACTAATAGGTCCTACAAAACTAAAGTCTATTTTCTTCAAAAGGTTCAATATGTACCGAGGTTGTAATGGCATCCTCACCGACTCCGAGAAGGCTCTCTACCTCTTTAAGTAACCGTCACACCTTTTGACATACTCCTTAGCATCTTTAAACAAGGATGGCCACACATCCTAAATTAAGGATCTTTATAGGTCAGTCTCTCTTATCCGCAAAGTGTCCGCCACAAGGTTCATCATGACATGCCTTGAGAATCTCGTGCATCTCATCTTCACGAACACACCTTCTAATGATCAACTGATTCCGTCTTTGCATAACCTATTAGCGACCCATGAATATTTTTCACTATCACAAATGATTTTTTCTTTATCCCTTGCATTCATAATTGAAGGAAATTTTCCCGAAACTAAATAATTAGCAATATCAAGAACCATGGAGTTTGAGTAGAAATTTCAAAAAAGATATTCATCGTGAAATTGATCTTCAACCTGAAAATAATCTTTGATATTTGGAGTCTAGATAGGAACTACCATCAGAGGAGCCAGGCCTATCTAGAATAGTAATGTTGAATTCTCACAGTAAGAGCAATAACCATCTTATAACTCGCCATTAGTGATTGATTTGTTCATTAAGTATCTAATTGCGTAATGATCGTTGTGAATAAAAGTTTCATAGCCTGTTATATAGTGTCTAAATTTGTTTATGGCATGAACAACAGCCTAAAACTCTTTTTCAGCTTAAAGTATAGTTTCTAACTCGGCAGAGTGAAATTTATCGATATAATAGATGGCATAGGGAATCAAGTCTTTCTCGCCCACACGCTTCCTAGAGCCGTATCGGAGGTATCCGTCGAGATATGAAAAGGTAACTTCCGCTAGGGTCCCTTAATATAGGTGTCAATTTTGGTTTCTGTGGTTTCCAAAACCTAACGGCAATCGAAGTCCATTTGAATTCACAATCTTTGGTGAGTAATTTGAAGAGTGGAGATGCTATTTTGGTGAAGTTTTCTATAAATCTCCGATAATGTCCCGTAAATCCTAGAAAACTTCTAACATCTCTTTGACAATTTGGAATAGATAAAGTTAGAGATGACTTCGAACCTTGACTCATCAACTCTAATCCCATCCCCCGAAAATGTGGTGCCCTAAAACAATACCTTCTAGTGAAACATCATAAAACATTTTTCATGACTAAGTGAAAGGTTTGTTTTCTGACATATTTTTAAAGCTTTTTCCCGTTGTCTAAAGCTTCTTCAAATGAGTTTCCATAAACCGTGAAATCATCCATGTATACCTCTTACACAATCATGTATTAGATCCGAAAATCTTAATACCGCCTTTGAATGTTATGTGTGCATTGCATAATCCAAATGGCAATACTGCAAGCATAGGTACCCCAAGGATGTAAATGTGGTTTTGTCTTGATCTTCAAGCGCTACTTGGATTTGATTGTAACCACTAAACCCATCTAGGAATGAAAAGTACTTTTCGCTGCCTAATGTATCTAATACTCTGATCTATGAAAGGTAAGTGAAAAATGGTCTTGCTATAGCTTTATTTAGTTCTCGTAGTCAACACACACCCTCCATTTTCCATTTTTTCTTTGGCACAATTACCAAAGGAGAAACCCACCGACTATCCGAAATAGATGGGGAGTGAAATTAACATTTAACAATTTTTGCAATTCTTCTTTAACAATTTCCCTAAGATTTGGATTCATTCATCTTCGAGGTCGTCTCGATTGGTTTGCAATTTGCTCTCTATATAGATGTGATGAGTACAAGTCTGGGGGGCTTATCCCTTTCATGTCGGCAGTATTCCCATACATGCAGAATGTCTCCGTAATACTTTGACTAACTCTTCTGTTGAAATTTTTCTAGGTTCTCGTTTATGTTCAAAGTTTTTCCTGAAAATTTCACTTGTAGAGTCGCCAGTAAATTTGTCCATAGAATGAAGAGACATCTCGCCTTGATGACAAAAACTCAATGTTGATCCCTCTGAAATGATTCATGTTTATGTTCTCGAGAGGATTCAAAGTTTTCTAGAGTATTCAAATTTGATTATCTTCACTAATTCTCGAAATTGTGAAGAGAGGTTGTAAATCTTCCTCATCCTCTATCCATTGAGTGTCATCTAGATCCGTAATTTTCCTAGCCGGAGGATATAAAGGAACTTCTTAGTTGAACTACCATCGAAATATACATATCACCGGACCTACAACTAATAAAAGCATCAGCCGTAGCCAACCAAGGTCTTCCTAATATAACAAAGATGGCCTCCTAGATTATTCTTAGGAGTTAGATCATGAAATCCACAGTGTATTCCCAAGAATCTAGTGGACATTGGAATGTCTTCTATTACCCCATCCGGTTTGATCACAAACATCTATTCAATTGTAATAGTGTGGTGTAAAGAGAAGATTAGGATGTTTCATTTGTCCATGATTTTTCTACTCATGATATTTATTTGTCATCTCTAAATCAATGAGTGTGTTTTGAATTTCAATTCCATTGATGTGAATTTTGAAACTGATTTCCCCGGGTCAAGATACTTTGGATTGTTAATCTTGCCCATCATAATGCCCGCTATTTGTCCTACTCGCTTGAATTTTCTTCAAGCTTTATTCTTTTTCTCGTTGTCTTCATACTCAACTCCTTTATTGTTTTGGCTAAAATTGGGATTTCGATGGCTTGTAATAATGGAATTTTAATGCAAACATTTCTCGGCCTCATCTAGAAATCATAATTAGGCACCATGATTTGTTTTTCTACACCTCTATCAATTTTTAATCTTTCCGGAAAGGGAGGTATAGAAGTAGATGATGTGGATGGTTGCTCTAATACAGAGTTGGATTTATTGGATCTTGCTTAGTTTTTCAGTTAGTTTGGGTCTTGAAAGGATGTGCCTTCCTCAAGACTTTTATTCACTCATAGAAGAGTCTTCCTCAGAGTTATCTTGTTCTTGTATGGTCACAGAAGGTTTCCTCTTTTCAAGTATTCTTCCAGACCTAAGTTGAACATCACTAAGGTCTAAAGGAGTAATTAAATAAGTTGGAAACTGTTGGCCTTCTATCATGTATGTGTTCTGAGGATTTTATTATTGGGGTTTGGTATGGGTTGAGCAGGCAATTGATTTGATTTTTGAGGGAATGGTAATGGAAGTGGTCGATTTTGATGTGGTAGGTTCTGATGATGTTGTTGAGGATTTTGTTGAAAATTTTGTTAAGTTTGAGGATAAAAATGTGGATATGATGGAATAGGATGATTGAATCTTTGATAGCGTCTTGAAATTATCTTACGTAAGATTTATCACTCATGACATTACCCCGAGTTTGAGAGAGATTTAAATTGAGGCTGAGTTCTTGCGCCAATAATCCAAGGTGGAGGTTAGTTATACATTTGATCATGGAATCCTTGTGTTTGAGGTCCTTGCAGAGCCTTAAGACCAGTGGGGCTCATGTGGAATCTGCATGGAGTTAGTCTTGAAGAGCATTTTGAGACCAGGAAGAGAAGGACAATTCTTGGTCTCATGTTTCTCAGAACAAATAACACAGGTTTCTACAACTTTTACATCCAAGGGGCACTCTCTCAAGGCATGTTTCTTCCTACATTTGGGACAAAAGATTGCCAAGGCATCAGATTCAGCCTTTTGCTTGTTTTGTATCTTGAGGGTGTCTATTTGTTCACTAAGACTCCCTAAGATGTCAGATTTAAAATCATCAAGCATATGTCTTATTTCTGATCTACTTACTGTCCCAGAAGCAGACTTACTTGCCCTTGCAAGAGCAGGATCTCTTGGACCTTTGACAGTTTTAGATTTCCCTCTTGAAAGGTTGATACATAACTTAGATATTTTAGGTAATGTGAGTTGTGATATATCCCCTTTTCCCATCATGTTAAGGATATCCAACCATTCATCCCTAATTGTTTTCAACAAAAGAGCTTTTAAGGTGTCTTGATCTAAGTTTTCCATTTTTTCTCTTTTGATGTTGTAATGAAATCTCTCCAACAAGTCTTCCAAGTTTTCATCTTCTTTTTGTAACATCTTAAACACTTCTTCCTTATGATTGACCAGCATACAATAATCCAAATACCTCTCTAGAAATGCTTGTTTCATGTCTTCCCATGTACTATAGAACTGTTGATAAAACTCATAAACCACTTCAATGTTGCTCCTTTCAATGTTGAAGAAAATAGTTTAAGTTTTTGAGCATCTTGTAAGTAGTCATAAGTTCTACACAGGATTTCAAATTCAAATAGGAAGGTTTCAGGATCTTCAGTTTTAAGTCCATAGAAGTTTGGAAGGACAGAGGGTGAAATGTTTTTCATGGTTGTATTAGTTTCTTCATCTATTATAGGAAACCCAAAGGAGCTTTCCATTTCTCTTCTACCTCTTCCTCCTTCTGCACCTCTACCTCATTCTCCTCTACCTCTACCTCTACCCCCTCCAAATAATGTGTGTTATCCATTAAAGACTCCTCCTCCCCCTTCTTCTGCCATGGTTGATTCTCCTGTGGAAGTGGAAAAGTTTGTGTCCCTAACAGGAGTCTTTGGATCTTCTTCTAAGGCAGGTTCAGTGGATGAAGTGGAAGGTTTCTCTAATGGAATATATGATCTTAGGTCTTCTAGAAGTCCAGGATCAGTAAAGGATGGAATGTGGGTCTGAGTTGAAGGTGTACTAGCTCTTGGTCTAGGTGAAACAAGTGGTGTTCTAGGAATCAAACTTCTGCTTCTGCTGCTTATGAATCTACCCCTTGATTCTCTCTCTCTACGCATATAAGCATTTTTGCTCAGAAACAAAGGTTGCCTAGTTTTACTTCACGACAGCGCGCCAAAATGTTTGGTCTCAATCTAGTCTCCTAAAGTGAGCTCATTTAATTGTCAACCAGGGTCAGTAAACTGCTGAAGTGCACTACTCATGGCCAGCCTAGGTGTTTGTTTCTTCTTGCGTTGTATTGATGTTTATGATTTTTGATCATGCTTGTTGGTTTTATGTTCACAAGGAAAAGAACTAAATGCTAGTGGAAAGAAGCTACTGGTTAAAAACAGAGTGAAGCCTAATTTGTCGATGACAAATGACAAATGCAAATGCAAATACTGAAACAGAATCAAACCTAAACTATGACTAAGTAGAATACAAAGCCTGATAATGACTTCAAGAAAATGAATCAAAACATAAACTTAACTTGTCCAATTCTTTCATTAAAGGTATTTTGGAAGAGCTTGAGAAATGGGCAGCTAAGTATAAAAATTCTCCTAACTAAACAATTAAACAATCAGCTTATAATGATACAATATCTTATCCATGATTAAAGATTTGTTGAAACATATTTGGAGAAGAACATTGGTAACATCATAAGATCTCTACTCTAAGACTAGCTCCTAATTCTATTCTGCAACTTAGTTTAACATTACTAAACCTTACTCAAAAGTTATAGATTTCTTTTTAAAGTAGTATTTTTAGGAAAGGATTTGTTTATGAAATGGTAAAGAGGTTGCAAAAGTACTTCAGGCCTTGTGTTGATACTGTCTTCTATCCGGATGATTATGGGTTAATATAGGTTTGGAACAAAAGAAGTTTTGTAAATAATGAAGGCCGTGGTGTTTAAGTTTAACAACTAATGTAAATTAATATGCAATGGATGATAACTAAATGGGGAATGTACATACAGTGAGCTAAGCTAGAACTGAACTAAAGTGCTACCAGTCTACAGTAAACAATGCTAAACTAACAAGCCATTATCAAACTTAAAACGAAATAACATAGCATAAATTGAATGCAATTTGACTCCGGAGTACCCTAACTAAGTTATCATGCAATTAATCTATGGGATTCTACAACCTATTTTGTCCATCATGAATGGTATTTTGGAAGAGCTTGTTAGAACAATCCTGGCTGTACAATTCAATGCAAATGCAAACATGAAAACTGAAAGCAATTACAATTAAAAACTAAGACATCATAGCTATTTCCTACCCATTGTTATGATATTTTGGAAGAGCTTTTTAAGAGTAAGATCAGCTATGCTACTTAGTGTAAACAAGCAACTGAAACCTTCAGTATCACAGTCATGCCTTAGTCATCATAATGATTTTTTGGAAGAGTTTACTAGAATAAGTTCAACTGTGATAATGAACAAAATAAATTGCAATTAAAATCTATAACACTATAGCCATTTCTCATTCATTATAATGATCTTTTGGAAGAGTTTCTTAGAACAAGTATAGCTATAGTGACTAATGAAATTAACTATGAACTCAAACTTCAAAAACATGAAAACGAACTAAGATACTTATCTAAGTTACGAAAGTAAAGTCGTTCAGGAGGCAGGGGCCCTCTACCACCAGACGGAATCTAACTCAAAATCAACTCAACGCGTTCAAAGCAATGTTGTCTTCTTCATTAAAGGAAAATAACTTAAAATAGAGTATTCTCGGTCTTCAGAAATATAGCAGTCAATCCATGAAATCTAATCAAAATCTAGAGCTTGTCTCTTGGTTTCCCGAGTACATTTATAACAAATCTTCGTAACAGAACTTGCAACAATACAGGGATCATTGTCTTTTCATATCAAAATCGTACTAGAACTCTAAAGATGGCAGCGTAAAGGGACAAAGGACATCTGGACTGTCCTTGTCCTATTAGAAGTCTGCCTCCTTGAATGAGTTCCCACGTACAAAACCACGTCCAGAATTCGGTTCATTCTTCATGGTGAGCAACAAACGTTGAGGACATGATGTGGAATATACCCATGTGTGGATTTTCCTGAGAGGACACCTGGAACATGCTTGAACGTGAAGACAGCTGCAGAATTGGCGGTTAGCTACGGAATGTCTACATTTTGTAGCTAGTTTCAGTTCAAAATGCATTACAATGACAAAATCACAAAACTTAGCAAGTTAGCCATGTTATTCATTCTAAAAGTAATTTTAACTAATTTCATTGATCATTTGGGCCTGGGATAACAATGGAAAAAGGAAAATGGAGTGAAGTAAGATGAAAGAAAGAAAAATCTTGGGGCTCAACAATTCCTAAAACTACTTTTCCTCTTTCAAGCATGGTTGCTCCTGCTAGGTATGCACCACTTGTACTCCCTGTTGTTTTTCATGATATTCCTGGTAAATATGCTGCTAGGATCCCTACTTGGGGTGGTGATGAAGAAATTATAGCAGAGGAATATGTAGATAGATTTAATGATTTTATAGACAGGGAAGAATTTGATGATGAAGATGTGAAATTAAGGTTGTTTGCATAGAGTTTTATTGGTGAGGTTAGAAAATGTTTTAAAGCCCTTGCACCAAGAAGTATTAGAAATTGGGATGAGTTTGAAGATAAATTTTTGAAGAAATGGGGAAACAGAACCAATCTAGTTCAAGCACTTACTGAATATAATAGCCTTAGAAGGGCAGTTGATGATTCTATCCAAAACGTTTCAAAGAGATTTAATAAAGTTTTTGATTCAATTCCAGCTCATTTGAAACCTCCGAAAGCCTTGGCACAAATGAGATATACTGAAGCATTTAATTATGAATTTTCTATCTTGTTAAGAGAAAGAGAATCACCTACACTTGATGAAATGAAAAGTGATGCAGTTAAAGTGGAGGTTAACATGATAGCTGCTAAAATGTCAAAAATGGGAAAAACCAAGTTGAAAGAAGAAGAGAAACCTTCCACTTCAACTTCTGAAGATAAATTTGATTCAATGATGAAAACCATGGAGAATTTGATGGATAGGTTAGCTCTTGGAAACACTTCAGCTCCCCCTGTGAAAAATGAACCTCAATTTAGAAATCCTCAATTTAGGAGACCTCAAAACCAACAAAGGCCAAGAGAAAATAGAAATCAGCAGCCTGATCCTCCAGTGAGACCTCCTTTTCAGCAAAATTTGGTAGATGAAGAAGATGAGCCTGAAATTCTTGAAGAATCTATCCATTGTGTTGACGAAGAGATTTCAGGAATTTTCTTGACTAAGGAAAAGCATGATGAGTCAGATTTGGCTAACCAAGGGGGAGAATCGTCGGATTATTTTAAGGGATATCAGCATGCCATTTTTGAGATGCAAAAGAAATATAATCTCAGAAATAGAAATGTACCTATCATCGCAAGAAAAACAAAGCCTAAGAAAGATGCTCCAAAGGCTGCTGAAGCTAGCAATGATACCCCAAAGATGGCTGAAGATAAAAAGGACACTCCGTTTGGTAGGAAAGACACTCAACTTCCTTCTCCTATCAAAGACGCTGAAAAATCTGTTTCTGTTTTCAACCTTGAGAATGAAATTTCAAAAATTAAAATATCAGTCCCATTTAACGAGATTCTCAAGGTAAATGAATATAAAATAAAGATTGTTAAGTTGTTAAACTCACAACCAGGAGCTGCTGATATTTTTAATGTTCAAGAAGATAATCCTACTATATATTTGGGTCCAAGGTTAGAAGATGAACAAAATGAAGAGTTTCCTCCTTTTTATGTAAGCATTAGTATTCATGATATGACTTTACATAATGCTATGTTGGATTCTTGGGCTTCACATAACTTTATTCCCAAAGTATTCATGGAAAGGATGGGATTACAAATCACAAGACCATATAAGGATTTATTTTCCTTTGATTCAAAAAGAGTTCAATGTATTGGTCTAATTAAGGATTTTGTTGTTGGTCTAACACAAATTCCAGCAAAGACAGTTGTTATGGACATTGTTGTGGCTGATTTTCCTCAAAATTTTGGTATGATATTGTCAATATCATGGGCAGCGAAAATCAAAGGCACAATGTAGATGGACCTTACCTACGCCACTATTCCAGTATTTGGTGAACAAAAGAGATTGTATCAGGAGAATAGAATGGCTTACATGGTAAGTAGCAAAGATAAGCCTAAGAATTTGCCTATTTATGCCTTTGATACTGAGCCTGGATCTACCATTATTTTTAATGAGTTAGATGATAGTTTTGATGAAGAAATAAGAGAAAAAAATTAGCAAATAGAAAATCAACAAGTAAATGACAAACAAATGGAAGAATGGTGGTCACTGTAATTTTATGGATTAGCAGGAAAAAAGGGGGCAAGAGCAGGGATTTGTATTACAAGTCAACTAATGAGAGTAATTTTTACTCTTACAAACTGAATTTTGATTGCACAAACAACATGGTTGAATATGAGTCTTTGATTTTGGGTCTAGAGCTTCTTAAAAAAATGAAGGCCCGAAATATTTCTGTTTTTGGAGATTCTGAATTGGTTATTGGAAAAGTGTAAGGTGTTTATCAAACAAAGGATGTAATAATGAGAGCTTACAAAAATTTCTTTTTAGACATGTTGGAGAATTTTCAAGATTTTTCCTTCATAGTCAAATCTAGAGATCAAAATTCCATTGTTGATTCTCTTACTGTCTCTGCAAGTCTCTTCATCATTCCTATGCATTCAACTAAAAAATATGAGATTGAAGTTTGTCATAGACTAGCCATACCGGAAAATATCACAAACTGGCAAGTTTTTGAAGATGATCAACAGGTAAAGAATTTTATTGAGCTGAAAGAAGAGTTTCAAAGTACTCATGTAGATCAGCAAAATATGTTTGTTGAGTCTAAAAGAAATTCTGATGTTTTTCAATTGAAGAATAATGCAATACCAAAAGGTCTTATTCCTCTTGAGAAGATTTCTGATCAAAATGGTGCTTTTAAAGCACCAAAATTACAAGCTGATCAAGAGGAAGAAGAGAGCTGTAATCTTGGTATATTAGCTTTTCCTAAAATGATAAAGATTTCAAGGTTTCTTTCAGCTGATATGAAATTCAAATATATTGAGATGATGAGGAGGTTTATGGATGTTTTTGCTTGTATTTACGTTGATTTAAAGCAGTATGATCCTTCCATTATTCAGCATACTATTTCTATCAAAGAAAATGAGAAACCATTCAAACAGAAGTTGAGGAGAATTAACCCCCTTCTCATTCCATTGATTGAAAGGGAGATCAAGAAACTCTTTGATGCAAAAATCATTGTCCCAATCAGATTCTCTAATTGGCTTGCAAATTTGGTACCGGTTATAAAGAAGAATGGAGAAAATCAAAATTTGTATTGACTTCAGAAATTTGAACAAAGCATCATTAAAAGAAAACTATCCTCTTCCTAAGATGGATACAATTCTGCAAAATATTGTTGGTCTCAAACAATGTCAATGCTTGATGGTCTTTCAGGTTACAACTAAATTCTTGTACATCCAGATGATCAGGAGAAAACAGCTTTCACAACACCATGGGGCACATTCATGTACGCCAAGATTCCTTTTGGTCTCATGAATGCAGGAGCTACTTTCCAAAGAGCAATGGACATTGCTTTTTCTGAAGAAAAGGATAAGTCGGTGGTTGTTTATCTTGATGATAAAATAGTCTTTTCAAAGAAAGAAGAAGATCATTTGAAACACTTAGAAAAGGTTCTGTTGAAATGTAGAAGGTTTGGTATTTCCCTTAATCCTACTAAAAGCATTTTTGCTTTAACTTCAGGAAAATTACTCGGTCATATCATTTCTGAAGATCAAATTAGGATTGATCCTAATAGAGTTAATGCAATTAAAAAGGTAGATTTGCCAAGAAGTAGGAAAGAGATTCAATCATTTCTTGGAAAAGTGAATTTTGTTATATGCTTCATTACTAACTTTGTTGAGATTGTCAAAGATATTACAAGGATGTTAAAGAAAGGAGTTGATATAAAATGGATATTTGAAGCTAAAAAATCTTTTGAGCAAATCAAGAAGGCACTCAAACAAGCACCATTACTCATCAGCCCAGATTTTTCCAAAGAATTTTTGGTTTTTACTTTGCTTCTGAAAACACAATTGTTGGAGTTTTGCTACAAAAAGGAAAGCAAGGTACTGAAGAGCCTATTTATTTCTTTAGTAAAAAATTAAAAAATGCTGAGCTGAAGTATAATATTCTAGAAAAACAAGCCTATGCTTCAATGAAAGCTATAAAAGATTTCAGAATTTATATTGTGCATTCTCACATCATGACATATGTTCTAAGTGTTGTGGTAAATGACATTCTAACTCAGGAAGATCCCGATGGTAACAGGGGAAAATGGATTGCCAAATTGCTGGAATATGATATAGACATCAAACCAACCAAGTTGGTGAAGGGACAAGGCTTGGAAAACCTAATGACTCAGCCAAATCTGGACTGTCTAGACATAAATTTGAATGCAGAAATATCAGAAATTTCTGATGATGAAGAGGAAATGGTTGAAATTGAAGAGAAATACATCATTTCTGAGTGGTATAAGGATGTGGTTTTTGTCCTACAACATCAAAAAGCTCCCGTTGATCTAACAAAGTCCAAAGCAAGGTTTGTAAAGTTGAAATATTTAAGATATTTTGTATATGACATAAATATGTTTTGGAAATATACATGAGGAATTTTGCTGAATTGTTTAATTGAAGAAGAGGCAGATAAAGTCATTGAAGAATTTCATAAAGGTGATTGCGGAGGACACCATTATTGGAAGGCTACAACAAATAAGATTCTCAGAGCGGGATATTTTTGGCCAACAATGTTTAAAGACATTTATAAAAGAATTTTTGTAGGTCACGAATGCCAAATTTTTGAAGGAAGAAGAAAGCTTGGACCTCTACCTTTGGTTCCTATATATGTGGAATCTCCTTTTCAGTAGTGGGGGTTAGACTTTATTGGAGAGATACATCCACCATGATCAGGGTAGCATCACTGGATTCTCACAGCAACGAACTATTTCACCAAATGGATAGAGGCGACGCCAACAAGGCAAGCTAATGATTCTATAATTATTTATTTTCTAGAGAATAATATATTGTCTAGATTTGGCTATCCCATGAAGATTATAACAGATAATGCTCAAGCATTTAAGTCCAATAAAATGATAAATTCCTACCATCAATACCACATCACTCTTGGACACTCTACTGCATACTATCCACAAGGGAATGGTCTTGCTGAATCATAAAATAAGAGCATTGTAAGGATCATCAAAAAGATATTGCAGGAAAACAAAAAAGCTTGGCACTTAAAGCTAAAGTACGCCTTATGGGCTGATAGGATTTGTACAAAGAGGTCAATTGGGACTTCGCCATATGAACTTGTCTATGGTGATGAAGCTATTTTTCCGAGGAGGATCAACGAGCTGATAGCTTTGCAGGAAAAGAGAAATGAAGTCCATGACAGCTATCAGCAAGTTCAAAACAGAATCAAGAAAACATTCGATAAGAAGATCAAAGAAGAGAGTTTCCAACTAGTACAAGACAAAGTGCTGAAATGGGAGGCTAAAATTAAGAAGAATGGAAAGCATGGTAAGTTTGAGAATTGAAGGGTCCTTTTAAGATTGCTTGTTTTCATGGGAACAACAATTATATACTACAGGAAATTGATGGAGGATTATATGCTGGAGGGCCCATTAATGGCAGGTTCCTAAAGCATTATTCTTGTTGAAATTTTATCAGTCACTCATGACATTGTACATATTCCATCTTTTTCAGTTTTATTGCTAATAATGACAAGTTGAAACAGAGATCTTAAGCCCGAACTGAAGGCCCAAACAGTTTGAAGAAGATGCTTCTCAACACAAATTTCTATTTTTTATAAAAAATGGATAGCACTGGAGCTACAGATTCTTAGCGTACCACAGGGGCACACTATCCCAAGTGGTATCATTGTTATCACTATAATTTTTTTTCCAAATTTGGATAGATTTCTTGGTTCCTAGTCATGGTTTTTAGATAGGTGTGAATTCATGTTAAGTTTTTAGGGATTATGTGATAGGGTTAGATTTTCATTTCCATTCACAAAATAAAGTCTAGCAACCTTATTTCATACATTGACAGTCTTATACCATGTTTGGAAAGTCAAATTTTAAACCATTTTGAAAAAATTTTGATTAAGCCACGAAACCACGTTTTCGTAGCACAGATAGTCTAAAAAACTACTTTTGCGCTACGAAAACGCTCGTCATTTCGTAGCACAAAACCCTAAATTTGCATTGAACGCACTACGAAATCGGGGATTCATAGCATGTCTTGTTAGTTATCAAATCCACCAGAATTCCATTAATCATTCATGATTAGGTGTCAGCCACGAGTATTTTCTCACGCACGCAACCATTCATAGCCATCATAACATTCACTTAAGCTCATTTGTCTTATGTCATTTTCAAATTTGAAAGGGGCTAGTTTTGGTTTTATTGTCTCATGGAAGAAACACATGATGCATACCCTCTTTTGAATGTTAAGCTCATGGTAGGTAGAAACCAAAGCTTATTTTTCACTCATTAAGCGAGGAAATTTATCAAGTGAGGTAGTTTACTCTGACATCAAGCGAGGCTGTTGGTTACAGGTTTTCAAAAGCACACAGGAAATTCAAGGAAAGGATGATAGAGGAAAGGAAGAATCACCGGTCAGGCCACTGTTTAAGGATGGAGCCTGAAAGCATTGAGGCTCTAACCAAAGACAAATTAGTTGAGGATGCCTTAAAGAAGACAGGATGTTGGAAGTTCTGTGAAAAATTATAGGGAGGTCATAATCAAGTGACAAAAGAATTTTCTCTTCACTTCATAGGTTCAAATACAAAGGTTGGTCTCTTAAACTTGACAATTTCCCCTGAAATTATATCATCAGTGACAGAGATTCCAAGGGGAGAAGAAATATGGTTCAAAAACAATATTCTGTTTCTATCATTCCTAAAACTACTTTTCATCCTTCAAGCATGGCTGCTCCTGCTAGGTATGCACCAATTGTACTCCCTGTTGTTTTGCATGATCTTCCTAGTAAATATGCTGCTAGGATCCCTACTTGGGGTGGTGATGAAGAAATTACAGCAGAGGAATATGTAGATAGATTTAATGATTTTATAAACAGGGAAGAAGTTGATGATGAAGATGTGAAATTAATTTTTTTTTCATAGAGTTTTATTTGTGAAGTTAGAAAATGGTTTAAAGCCCTTGCACCAGGAAGTATTAGAAATTGGGATGAGTTTGAAGATAAATTTTTAAAGAAATGGGGAAACATAACCAATCCAGTTCAAGCACTTACTGAATATAACAGCCTTAGAAGGGCAGTTGATGAGTCCGTCCAAACTTTTCAAAGAGATTTAATAAAGTTTTCGATTCAATTCCAGCTCATTTGAAACCTCCGGAAGCCTTGGCACAAATGAGATATGCTGAAGCATTTGAAAGAGCCAAATATTAGAACACCAGTGATTATTCAAGAAACCCCTCAACCTACACAAAAGAGGACAACTAAAGGTAAGGAAACAACACAGGAATAGTCAACCAGCAAGTCAGCCTAGAAAAGATTGACTAGAAGTCAACTAGCCAGGGAAAAATGCAAAACAGTGGTTTTAGAAGAAAATCCAAGTTTAAAGGGTAGTTTGAATGATATTTTACAAGCTATTGATATTGAGGAATATCCTTTAGTTCAGGAAGATTTATAAGTTTGGATGAAGGGAAATCTAAGAAGATCAAGTCTTCCAAAAAGCTGGATTTTAATGATGAAATTTCAGAGTTTGTGTTTAAGCCCAGAAGGCCTCTAACTAGGAATTCAAAAAAATTGCAAGGGCTGGATGTGGAGTTAGATAAATCTGGAGAAGTTTCAAATGTTTATGAAGAGCCCATGGACCTTTCATCACCTATGCCTAAAGATGACAGAAACAGAGTTTTCACTACTCAAAGAGAAAAGAGCAGTTATGAAGGAATTAAAGTAAAATTTAAGACTAGCTAATCTTGAAATTGCTAAGCTTAAGAAGAAAGCAAGAAAACATGTTGTTGAGAAGACAAACTTCAATAGAATTAAGGCTTTGTGGGAGCTTGAAAGAGTCTCAAAACCTCAAACATTCAGTAGTGAAGCTCATTATTTTACCTAGACTCTTCCTGCAATCAAAGAGGCTAAATTTGTGAGAAGGATAAATGTTAATTTAAGGGATACTAACAGAAGGTTGAAGAGGTAGATTGAAGATCTTGAAATTCAATTAACAAACTCTAAAGGTCAGCTACAGCAGAGGTAAGGCAATAAGTGACAAATCCCTAATACAGTTTTGTTTTGGGAAGGGCACCACTTTTTGAAGCCTTTGCAAAGTTGACTTTTGTTGATTGTTAAGGTCTATTAGCATCAAGGAAATCATTAAAGGGCTGTAAATACTCTTAAGATCTGAAGATTATGAAAATACTGTGTAAAAAGGAGTTACACAGTAGTTTCGTAGCGTGATACGAAACTGCTGTACGTGCATTTTTGAACAATTTTGTAAACATTTTGAGAGCTGAAAAGTTTGGTTTCCGAATTGTATTGCTTCTGGTGGTTATAAAGCGTTCACAAATGAAATACCAAGTCTCAAGGCAAAAGAAAGTGGATGGTTAAGAAATTTTTACCAAGATACAAATTCTGAGCTACAAAAACAACTACTCATTTCATAGCGCAATCATACCATCTCTCCTTTTTACTTTTTCAAAGGCTCAGTTTCTATACAGGTGGAAAAGCATGGTTCCATGGAAGTGATAATACATGTCACTTATCTTAAAAGGTCCATACTACAAGCAAAAAGGGTTCGAAGATCATCAAAGAAGGAAAAGGATAAATTATAGGAAACATATTCCTTGTTTTGTAGGGCAAGTAAGACATGAACCAGCATGATAGCATCACAAGATTGGAAGCATCATCAAAGTCGAAGATATGGAGGAAAAACTGTCAGAGATATCATTTAAGTTCTAGATAAGGTTTTTTAGGCATAATAAGGAGTTTTAATCCTATTTGGTTAGGATTTCTAGAAGAGACAGTTAACTGTCAGATGTAATTAATAGTCAGTTTTAGGAGCAAACAAGTGTCAGTTTAAGATAGAATTCGAATTCCTCTAAGGATGGATCATAGAATCCAAAGTTTTAAAGACTCTATATGTAGCATGAGGTTGAATTCCAGAAGGTTGGAATTTTTCATTAGCAAGAAAACTATGTTATTGTAGTAGACTGTGTGTTTTAATCTTAATACAAATATTGGCTTACTACTTAGGATTCAAAAAGACTTTTTAATGTGTGATCTTCCTATGGCTTTCCTTATCTATCTCTTTATAGTGGTATAAACATATGTTACTTAGAATTCTCTAACTTCCATGATAATCCAAGTTTGATGTTTTGTGGAAACATTCCTTGACTCCATAGCCCAATAGATGTTTTTTGATCGGTAATTCAAAATCTTAAACCTAGTGAGAGAGCCCTCTTAGGTTGAGGAGGCTAAGCCTCAACTAAAATTTTGGTTTGAAATAGTTACTCTGAGGTAGCCCGACGAGAAGCCTATCAGATCCTATTTTGGTGATAACGTTTTGGTGTGTCTTCCGGAAGCCTGAAGATTTCTCATTCCCGAAATCAATAAAGCTAAACTTCTAAAGGTAGTAGGAGCTCAAAAAGTTTTTCGAGGCTGCAATCTACCTTGGTGACTCCATACATTTTCGAAGTTTAAAGGCGGCTCCAAGAAGGAGATATGCACAGATAAATCCTGATCCTAATCCACCTACCGCTGTGGACAATCCAAACACTATTTCAAGAGGCAGTCAAAGAATTTCAGAAATATCAGGTACTCCATCTCATTCGAAATATTTCTCCTCTGAAATATTAAGAATTCATGAAGAGAAAAGAGTTGATGATAAAATTCATGAAGTGTTGTTTAGGTCGGAAAGTGAAAAGGAATTCATTGATATTATCTTAGACTTGCAAAGGAGAGGAATTGACACTTCATCCCTATTAACCCAAGAGGACAAAGAGGAATTTTGGGGAGTTGTTACCTCTAAGCTATTGTTAGAAAAAGAGTCTTTAGATAAACTTAAAGAACTTGACCCTTTTGAAGTCCTACTAAAATCCAAAGTTGGTTTGCCCCTTCCAAATTGGAGCTCAATTGTTAGCAGCTTACAGAAACCAAGTAGTCCTCCTCATATCAGTTCTTCATCTTCTGTTTCTGTCATTCCTAAAACTACTTTTCATCCTTCAAGCATGGCTGCTCCTGCTAGGGATGCACCACTTGTACTCCCTACTGTTTTTCATGATATTCCTAGTAAATATGCTGCTAGGATCCCTACTTGGGGTGGTGATGAAGAAATTATAGCAGAGGAATATGTAGATAGATTTAATGGTTTTATAGATAGGGAAGAAGTTGATGATGAAGATGTCAAGTTAAGGTTGTTTGCACAGAGTTTTATTGGTGAGGTTAGAAAATGGCTTAAATCCTTTGCACCAGGAAGTATTAGAAATTGGGATGAGTTTGAAGATAATTTTTTAAAGAAATGGGGAAACAGAACCAATCCAGTTCAAGCACTTACTAAATATAACAGCCTTAGAAGGGAAGTTGATGATTTTGTCCAAAACTTTTCAAAGAGATTTAATAAAGTTTTTGATTCAATTCCAGCTCATTTGTAACCTCCGGAAGCCTTGGCACAAATGAGATATACTGAAGCATTTGATTATGAATTTTCTATCTTGTTAAGAGAAAGAGAATCACCTACACTTTCTGAAATGCAAAGTGATGCAGTTAAAGTGGAGGTAAACATGATAGTTGCTAAAAATTAAAGAATGGGAAAAACTAAGTTGAAAGAAGAAGAGAAACCTTCCATTTCAACTTCTGAAGATAAATTTGATTCAATGATGAAAACCATGGAGAATTTGATGGATAGGTTAGCTCTTGGAAACACTTCGGCCCCCCTTGTGCAACATGAACCTCAGTTTAGAAATCCTCAATTCAGGAGACCTCAAAACCAACAAAGGCCAAGAGAAAATAGAAATCAGCAACCCAATCCTCCTATGAGACCTCCTTTTCAGCAGAATTTGGTATATGAAGAAGATGAGCCTAAAATTCCTGAATAATCCATCCATTGTGTTGACGAAGAGATGTCAGGAATTTTCTTGACTAAGGAAGAGCATGATGAGTCAGATTTGGCTAACCAAGGGGGAGAATCGTCGGATTATTTTAAGGGATATCAGCATGCCATTTTTGAGATGCAAAAGCAATATAATCTCAGAAATAGAAATGTACCTATCATCGCAAGAAAAAAAAGCCTAAGAAAGATGCTCCAAAGGCTGCTGAAGCTAGAAATGATACCCCAAAGATGGCTGAAGATAAAAAGGACACTCCATTTGGTAAGAAAGACACACAACTTCCTCCTCCTATCAAAGAAACTGAAAAATCTGTTTATGTTTTCAACCTTGAGAATGAAATTTCGAAAATTAAAATATCAGTCCCGTTTAGCGAGATTCTCAAGGTAAATGAATATAGAATAAAGATTGTTAAGTTGTTAAACTCACAACCAGGAGCTACTGATATTTTGAATTTTCAAGAAGATAATCCCACTATATATTTGGGTCCAAGGTTAGAAGATGAACAAAATGAAGAGTTTCCTTCTTTTTATGTAAGCATTAGTATTCATGATATGACTTTACATAATGCTATGTTGGATTTTGGGGCTTCACATAACCTTATGCCCAAAGTATTCACCGAAAGGATGGGATTACAAATCACAAGACGATATAAGGATTTATTTTCCTTTGTTTCAAAAAGAGTTCAATGTATTGGTATAATTAAGGATGTTGTTGTTGGTCTAACACAAATTCCAGCAGAGACAGTTGTTATGGACATTATTGTGGCTGGTGTTCCTCCAAATTTTGGTATGCTATTGTCAAGATCATGGGCAGCGAAAATCAAAGGCACAATGCAGATGGACCTTACCTACGCCACTATTCCAGTTTTTGGTGAACAAAGGATGTTAGTATGAATCCTCTGTCGAAGTGTACGACAAAAGACCACTTTAGCTACGCATAAATAATAGCCCTATCATCAAAAGTGGCTGCCAATATCTTCAGATCTGCAGTTAGTTGATCAAGACAAGAGCTGCAAAAACCAGATCTATGCATAGAAAGACATTAAGCAGTAAAAAGAAGGGTTTGCTCCATATATCCAATAAATAAAGAGATAAGAACTAATTTTGAAAAATTTTGTATTAAGGGCACACAGGAGGGGAAAACAAGAAGATGTTTCAATTCTCCTCAATGGGATGGGTTCTTGGAAGTCCTCGACACTTCAGATCTAGCATTTCTCTCTCCTGTTGGTGTAGAAAACCCAGACAAAGATAGAACTCAAAGGGAGCTCACACAACAAATAATGGAAAATATGACAATGATAATGGCTCAAAGTCAGACCAAGAGTTTAGATCCAGAGTGATCTAATAGGCAATAAAAGGTGAAGAATGGTAGGAAAAACCCTCCTATTTATAACAAAATATTGGGTCATTCTAGATCTTGGTGCATGATTAAAATAATGTTAACCAAATCTAGATCCACCTTTTATGGAATATTTTATTATATTTGTTGGAGGGAAAAAGTATTTGACTTGGGTCAAATCCCTTTATTTATTAATAATAAATAAATAAATGATTTATTTATCTTTTTAAGGAAGTGGTTGAAGGATAATCAAATAAATAATGATTTATTTAATTATTTGTGAGTGATTTGGTCATATTTAATAAGGAATATTATCTAAATAAGATTTAAATAATTATTCCTAGAAAATAATAAGATAAATAAAGGTTTATCTAATTAATTTCTTTGTTTTTGGGTTAAACATGACTGGGAATAATAATTAAATTATGGTTTAATTAATTATTCCATGAGGAAAAATAAACAAAATAGGTTTGTTTAATATTTCCTTTTGGGGTTTCCTGTTTAGACCATAAACAACCTAATAAATGTGGTTTATTAAGTTATTTTACATAGTGAAAGAAATTTTACTTAGGGTAAAATTGGTCTTACATGGTGTACTTGGGTCCATCTAATGATAAGAGGTTAGATGACCAAAAAATGGTGTAACAGATTTCCCCCCAGCGTGCGAGTGTCAGGAGCAAATCGTATGACCGAAGTACGTTGTAAGAACACAATCACTAGACAGCAAAAAGGGATGTCAGAGAGAGAAATGTGAGGTAGATAGGGTGCTGAAGGACTAGACCCTGAGGAGACGAGACTCGCAGGTGCAACAAGTCTCTTTTATGAGAGGGTACCTGTGCTGAAGGCGGCGGGGGAGGCATACCTATGCCCGCCGTGACAAAATACAAAAGAATAGTGTGTCCAGTAAACAAGGGACCGAACCATAGAGTACAGCTGGCATAATCAAGGGCCAGATAAAAATACAATGAAGAGTCTCACATACATGCTGTGCCTGGGATAACAGCCATGACTTATACAATAATATCTGAGTACATGAGATACAAATACAACCCAAATGCCCCCTGTAAATGGGGAAGGGCTCACAAAATCTGACTGATACATGCAAATCAAAGAGGCGCTGCAAGTGGCTAAGGCCAACATCATCAAATATCTGGAGCTGCATCGAAGGCTGCAAGGAGGAGGTCATCAGGGCATGTGGGGGGCTACCTGCAGGGCCACCCCCTCATGAGGGTTGAGACATCTCACACACACCCAGGAATCATCAAGAGCTGCTGCTGTATCACTGAACCATCAAGTATACGGATCTCGGTCATGCTGAAAGGAGCTGGAGTGGAGAAACAATCAAGTCAAAGGGAAATGAGAGATCCCTTTGCCTGATCCGAGGCACCGAACAAGAGTGGAAGATGGAACCAAGGTACACCGCCCTCTAGACCTGTCTTCTGGAATGAAGGAGATGATGTCGACAGAAGGAGGTCCGCCATAGGTGATGCAATGAGAGATCCTCAACTAAGGCACGAGAGAAAATAGTAGA
>CM076581.1:256350470-256618150 GCA_034641835.2 Pinus albicaulis
TATCCCCAGTGGAGTCGCCATTATGTTAGCACCCTGTAATTAGCAAGATTGGCAAAGTCCAACTGCAAAGGTAACATCATACCACTTTGGGATTCAAGGATCTAGCCCTCCTGAATCAAGAGAGGGATCTCTCTATAAATGAGTTAAAATATGTGATCTTCAAACGCTGAAATTGTGATATTAGGCTAGTTATGAAGAGAATGGGTTTGATTTGTTTGTTTTTGGTTGGGAAAAGACATGATGAAGATGAAAGGCAGTTCTAAATAAAGGGTGAAAATGTCTACAATGAAGGAATGATTCAGTTGACAGAAAAGGGCAAAGACAGTTTTAACCCATTGGGCTATGGAGTCATAGGAGGATTTAATTGGACAACAAGATTCAAGAAGGATCCATGGGGCAAGTTACTTATATCAAAGGATATTTTAAAGTGATTTTATGGAATGAAACAGATAAGAAGTGAAAGACCAAACAAAAGGAAGAACAAAGCATAGTCTAAGATCAAGTAAGTACATTTAAACTAGCTTGCTTTCAACATGTACTTAAGGGGAAACATAAAATTATTTCTGTTGATCAGGTAAGTGCTTTTAAACTAGCCTGCATTGAAGTAATTTCAATCAGAAACATTTAAAAAACAGCTCGAACTGCTTAATATCAGGTAAGTGCTTTTAAACTAGCCTGCTTTCAGCATATTCGATAAGGAAACACAGATGATAATCACAAAGAGCAATCTAGATCAGGGAAGTACTTTTAAACTAACCTGCATTAATATACTCTAAGGAAAACACAGGGAAGGCTTGTTTTAAAGAGAAATCTAGATCAGGGAAGTACTTTTTAAACTAACGTGCATTAATATACTCTTCAAAGAGAACATTCAAATGAAGAAAACATAGAAGTAAAGCTTTCAGTAAGAGTAGGGTACCGTGGAGAGTACATCCTAACTCTATGTTTGCTGCTCTTTATCAGAGAAAGTGAACAGAGTGAAAACATTAAGCAAGATAACAATTAACAGTAAGGAGCACATCACCATTGACATAATTGAGGATTCCATGAATCAGCAGCTTGTATTGATGTTCAAACCAGTTACAATCTACAAGCCCGGTGGGTCTCTACAGCTTTGAAATTATCATATCAGCTTGTGTATCTTTCAGTTACAAGAAAGGGCATCAGTAGCTTTAGAATAACCATTACATGCATTCAAATGTCCAGAGACCAACATTTTCTCATCTTCTATAGCAGTATTTATAGAAAAATGGAGAGGTGGGAGGATTTCCCAGGGGTCAAGTATTATCAATTATGCAATTAATGCAATTCCTGGCCTTTGGGAACCAGGCAAGGCATAAGGTGGGAATATAATCATTTATAACTCTATTTCACAACTCTGTTTGTGTCATTCAAGGCCAAATGATTGAAAAGACCTGCTTCCCGACTGTTCTTCAACTTCCAGAATGGTTTTTCCGACAATTAGAGATAAGATTCTTTGATTTGCATTAATTGTTCAGCGATCTTTAATTTCTGCGAGGCTGCTGGTGTCTTTTGGAGCTATGGAGGGTTCAATTAGCCTCTTTTTATGGCAGTGGAGGCTTTCTCAGCTTGACATATGTCTTCGTCGTTCCCAAAACACCTTTAATTAACTTGAAATCTGTATTTTGGGTCTTCAATCTCCAGTTCTGATAAATTTTGTCTTCGGCGCTGATACTCTTTAACAAATGATGAATTGTGCTTGTCTTCTGGTGCGCAGGGTAGTAGCGGGGTCGAATGGCATCAATGGGTCATGAATTCACTGATAAAATGTAAATATAACACCCTTCAAATGATTCTTTATGAACTCAGAAGACAGAGGATCATCACCCTCGGCCTTTGTGGTTTCTTCAAAATGGCGAAAAAATCATTTGAAAACCTGCAAAATACAAACAATTTGTTATAAAATCCTGCGTATTTTGCTGATTACTTAGGAGGCGTGTGCGGAGGAGCGTTGGATCATGGAGCGGGGGCGCAGATCAATGACAGAGATGCAGCGGCAGAATGTAATGAGCAAATCCTTTGTAAATCACAAAATATAACATTTTCGACTTTACAAAGGGAAAAAGTCCTTTTTATATGAATGGCGGGGGTATCGTATGGTGGGCCCGACGGGACTAATCGCAAATCGCAAAAAGTGGAAAACGCGATGGTGGATTATGCGACGGAGAGAAACTGCGATATGGCGATAATGAGACATTGCGATGGGCGGAAAACTGCGATGGGTTTGATCACATCACAAATATTTGCGATGGATCGATTGACCAACATATGAAAATGCGATATTGCGATTATGCGATTTGTGATGGATCACAGCGCATATTTTTGCGATCAGAACTTTTAAAAACGAAGCTGCAATTTGGATTTTGCGATTTGTGCTTTACGATATGCGCCAAAGGGTTTAAAACTTGGTTCCAGGGTGCAGGCGTATGGAAGAAAAGGGGGTTAAAGACTTAGCCTAAGGGCTTAAGTCCAATACTTATGAAAAATACGTTTTTAAATGATTTTCAAAGGAAATGGAGGGTTTCGGTAAGGTTCAAGAGTGAGTCTTTAACCTTAATAAAGTGAATTTTCATGAATGGAAGAAGGGAACTCATGAAAAATAGAGGAATTCATGGAGAAAAAGGGGAAACAAATGAAGGTTAGTTCTGAAGTGGGGGAGGGAAAATAAAGCGCTGAAGTGATGCGCTTGGCTCGGCGAGTTTACGAGTCTTTTGAAATGTAAACAGCAGTGTAGGATCTGGACAGAGGGAAAAAGGCAGGAGGCCTTAAAGAGACTTCAAGAGCCAACAAATTTTAGTGATAAAATTTGTTCCTTGGAGGCTCCAGAAAGTTTTAGCCACCTTTTGGTATAAAAAAATATTATAGGTGGCTAACAGGAGGTAAATTTATGATGGCCTCAACCTTCAAGGGATCGACATGAATGCCAGATTTGGAAACAATGAATCCCAGTAATCATCCAGATTGCACAAAAAAACACACTTGTGCGGATTCAACCGAATCCTGTAATGCCTACATCTCATAAAAATTGCTCGTAAATGAGTAGGATGATCTTCTCTGTGCAATGAGTGAGCAGGTAAATCATCAAGAGAAGGCTGCACAATGTGTTTAATGCCATGAAAAGTGTAAGACATTTCCCTTTGAAAAGTTGCACCAGCATTCTTTAATTCGAAAGGTAATTTACAATAAGAAAATGTTCTCCAAGGACAAATGAACATTGTTTTTGGTTGATTAGTAGGGAGTATGTTTATTTGATTATATCCGGAAAATCCATCCAGAAATGAAAAAATCTCATTTCCGGCACAATCATCAATGATTTGGTTGATATAGGGGTAGGATAATTGTCCTTTGGACAGGCTTTATTAATATCCCTATAATCGACACATACTTGTATAGTCCCTTGTTTTTTAGTAACAGGAACTATATTAGATACCCAATCTGTTAATGGGATTGGATAAATAAAACCTGCTCTTAGTAGTTTCTTAACTTCAACTTTAATAGCAACAACTTTTCGCGGATCCATTGGACGTAAATGTTGTCTTATAGGCTTTGCATCCAAGTATGTTTTTATTTCATGAATGACAATTTTTGGATCAATTCCTGGCATTTCTTCGTAGGACCAGGAAAATATATCGCAAAATTCTTGAAATAGGTCTTTATATGTATTAATTTTGTCAATCGAACAAGAAGCTCCTATATGAATGTTTTCAACAACTCCAGGTTTAACTGATATGTCAATAGGAACAATTGTAGAAATGTTTCCCAAATTAGTCTCAGAATCCGAAATTGTAATTGTGATTAGATTCTGTGGTTCCTTGACATAATCAATTGTAAAAATAGACAAAAAATCATTTTCAAATCTATCAAGTTCGGGCAAAAATGAATATTTATGATGTAGACCATCCCAGGGTAATTCATCCATAGACAAAAATTCACGAATATTTTCATCAATATAAAACACTTTTTGGAAAGGATCGGAAATAGATGTCAAGGCTGAGCTTGATAGTGAAGAAGACTCTTCGGTGACCACATTAATTGGATTAGGATTAGTTGAATATGTGTTAGAAAATGATTGTACCGCTGTATATGCTATCTCAAAAGGACTCAAAGGCATCTCGCCATTGAAAGAATCCATTTCTGACTCTGAAGGCACTATCCAAGAATCATCCAATCGAATAGTACTTGATGAAATCATATTGATATTAGAAATAGTACGCGGTATGTTGGGTGGAGGCATAGAAAAATTTCCCATCAAAGCAGAGTCTTTTACTAAACCTACTCTAACATCTTCATAAGGAATAATCGATTTTCAAACATGTTGGTTACTCTCTGTAGAGGCTAGGTCGGACGAATAATATGACAATTGATCGATTTTCACAATCTTTCATTTATGAGGAAACATGATTAACCAAATGATGGAAGACACGATGGAAGTCATAGCATAATACCAACTTCGACCCAGAAGAAGGTTTTAATCTAGAGGGGCATCAACTACTTCCACATCTAGATTAACAGTTTTTCCTTCGACCTCTATAGGTAGATCCTATAAAATTCCAAACGGATGGAATCCTCTTCCATTAAAAGCTTTAAGGATTGTCAAATATTGGTTAAGTTTCAGAGAACCAAGACTTGTGCAATAGTTTAACGACATAATGCGCGTGGATTCCCCCTCATCAATTACAATACAAAAAATTCGTCTGTTTTTTACTGATACTGGAATCTAAAAAGCCATCTGATGAGGGAGTCTTGGTGTAAAATTTTCTAAATCAAAGACCATAAGGTTAGAATCCTAAGAATATATAGCTCCAATAGCTGATAAAAGTAATTTCCTCTGTGCTAGACATGATTGCAGCACTTCTAAGGTTGACATTGCTGAAGGGGAAATTGCCAAGTCTTCAACAATGTTGTAGTTCTGAGCAGTTCTCACATGTGGATTGAAAGTTGATTTCCAAAGTACACATTTAGCAAGCAGTTTAATTACTAGATCAAGATTAGGTTTCTCGACATGAAGTGGATCATAAACCAAAGGAGATGTAGCTAGTGTTGAATTATAATTTTCTACTTCTTTACTAGTAACAGGGTTTTTACTTCCATAGCCTTGTGATCGTGTCGCAACCATAAACTCAGACATCATTAAAATATCTGCTGATGAGTGTGAAGAATATCCTATCATTTTTCTATCTTGAGTAGGAAAAGGATCCTTCAAGACAACGGGTGTGGGCGAACCTTTGACGAATTTAGAGACCTCAGAGCGATGTAGACACTTTTTAGTAAAGTGATCCTCGTCACAGATAAGACAAGGATAATGAGGTTTTCGTTTATCATCAGATGGTTCAGTTTTTTTGGTTTTCTCCTTGGGAGATGAAGTCTGTTTTCTTTTATTCTTACCTGTCTTCTTATTACCGGTTTTTTATTTAGTTGTAGATGAATCTACAATGTGAATGTCGGCAGAAGTTTCAAGGGAAGAATATCCTTTCGGTGAATCAGGCAAAGTTATTATATGAGAAGTAGTTTTTGAGGACTTATTATTACTTTTATTTGTGTTAACTAAACCAATTACACCATCTACAGCATGAGACCCTAAAGGAGTTGCAGTTATTTGACCAGGACGTGGTAATTTAGGAATTCTTTCGTACAAAGTACCAGACTGTGTATATACAAGGTCTAAGTACTGAGCTTGAGCAATGACCTGTTCTTCAGTAACAACTCCTCCCTTAGCCACATCTTTAGCGATCTTTGGAAGTAATGATTTGATGAACCATTCTGCCAAGATCTGATCTGGGATAAAGACTTTCACCAAACATCTTCTACGTCTCCATTCATGTATGTGATCGGATATGTACGTAGACGTAGATTGTTTTAATGAAGTCAATAATTCTGTGCCATTTTCATATCTGACTGGAAATTGAAAATGTCTTCAGAAAGTTGTTGCTAAAGCATTTAAATTGTTGAATGAGCCACGTGGTAGTTCAATGTACCATTTTGCAGCTAAACCTATCAGTGTTCTCTGAAATAGTCGTAACCGAATAAAATCATCAATCAAATATTTGGATGTGCACCAGAGGTGGTAAGTCATAACATGGTTTGAGGGGCCCTCTCCTGATTTCCCTTCAAATTTAGGGATATCACTGGGAAAATTATTTGGCATTGGCGGCCAATACAGAAGATAATAGATGGGATCATTCGTTAGGCGTGACAAATTGTGTAAATCCAAAAGTTGCTATGAATGGAAACTGACGGTTAGGGTCTTGAGCAATTTGATAACCTTGTGGAACTATACTAGTATCAGGAGGAGGATATCCAGGATATCCTGGAATAGCCTATGCATTTGGGATTGGAATACCTCCCAGATAACCATGATTAGCCGGACCATATTGGGGTTGAGCTGGTATCTAATATGTGTAACCAGAGTATGGTTGATGCTATTATACTGGATTTTGCACTATAGGCCCATATTGATACTTCCCTTGATATGGTTGATAAACAAACTGAGGTTGGCTTGTTATAATTATACTTGTACTAGGTGGTCCCGTAGGCATCTAAAGAATAGTCTGAACTGTGGATCCAGGTTGTGGTGTAGAAACTACAGGGATTTGTTGTGATACTTGAGAGGATTTATAAATAGGGGTTGTAGAAACTCCAGGAATAGGTGTGGTAGCTTGAACAAAAGTTGGTTTATCAGTTTGAGGTGGATTTTTAGGTGTACTTGGAGCAGGCTGCTAAACTATACCAGATGCAGGTACCTGAATCATAGGTTGAACATGTTGGACAGGTTGTTGGATTTGAATGTAACCAATTGGCTAACCAAGTTGATAATAGGGTACTTGCACATTAGGTTGAAAATTATGTTGAACTTGGGATGGATCCCACACCGTGTTTACTCTAGGATATGAAGGTCCCATTGAAGTTTGTGTTGCATGAGAAGGACCATATCCAGGTTGATAATTTGGAACATATGCTTGATAATTAGCTAGATAATTCACCTCCTTGAAACAATTTTTGTTCTGGGTAGTATTGTGGCTCTAAAGGAGGCTTCTATCCCTAGAAAGATGGTTGCCCTGGTATAGGGTATTGTCCTTGAAGAGGCTGCGGACCCTGATTTGGGTACTGTCCTTGAGGTTGATATTGTCCCTGAGGTATGTACTAACCTTGAGGTATGTACTATTCTTGAGGTTGATATTGTACTTGAGGTATGTATTGTCCTTGAGGTTTCCCCCCAGGCAATAAATTACCACTTTGAGGTTGCCCCCCAAGTGGTAAATTACTACCTTGAGGGTCAGGGTTAGTAATGTTTCCAGACATCATGTAAATGTGTTCCGCACTGAAATTTTTGGTATGTGACTCATTTGGACCAGATGATGGTATATTTTTGTTGGGAGAAGGAGCTACTCCTGAGAAACTACCAGAAAGCGAATGGTATCCTGCCGGAACAGACGGACCACCATAAAAATATGATTCTAGTGATGCAGAATACATGGATGACTCACCAGACATGTATAATGGAGGTCTGTAACCTCTTGGTATGGCATACAAAGGAATTTGGGGTGGCGAATAGTTTAGAATAGTATTGTGTAGAAAGTATGTCAACTAAGAATACCAAGGATCTTGTTTGAAAGGGCTATAGTAAATCGATTCATTTGGCCTAAGATCTAAAGAGTCCTGATTTGAAGGAAGAACAAATTCTTCTTCAGTGTCAATAACTTCTTCAATACTAATGAGACCAGGAGGAAGATTTTTAGTGATACGATACTTCACTCTGGGTGAATCAGGACGATGAGGGGTTGGAGAAATGAACTCAGAAGCAGTTTCAGATATAGCAGGTTCAGTTTCTGGTTCAGAATTTTCAAGATCAGTAGCTGATAATTCACTAGTTGTAGAAACAAGTTCAGCTAGTTCAAAAATTGAAACTCTTCTTGGAGTACTCTCTGTTGTTTGAGGTTGATCTACTTTGTATTCAGGATGAATAATTATTGATGTTTCTTCATGTTCAGTTGATCCAGTCCGTGATGTTTTTCCTTTCTCAGATTTAAATTTTTCTAACTGGCTTGGTGTGTACTCAAGGGGTTTCCCCTGCATTCTACATGATTTTCTAGGTAATTCATCCACGATTAAAATTTTTAACACACGAAATCAAAGAAAATTTAAACAAAAATGTCCTAAAGTCTCTAAGGAAACAATCAAATTGATCACACGCCTACAAAATATAAGAGAGCAATCCACACAAAAACAGTAGATTCCCACATTAAAAACACTAGTTGGTGATGAAATCCAATGTCGTAGAATTTTAATGCAGAAATGGCGGTTGGAATAGTTACCCCGACAACATGCTTAATGAAACAGTCCAGTGTAAGTTTCTCCACTTAAACCATCTCGAAGTGAAGAAAACCCTCCGGAAAGTTCAAGTGAGTCTAGTTGACGTCTGCTCCAAGTACAGTGGGACCTTCCCTCCACCATCACCTTGGGAAAGAATCCTAAAGTTTATAGCCACTAAGGTCACCAACGAGAAAAAATATAAATGGGGGAACAATCTATGATCCGATATACACGCAAGGGAATAGTAACTAGCTCAATCCCATTGAAGGCTCCTTGATATAATCCAAGGTTTACCGAAAAGTGACCCCAGGCTCCTCGACAATGGTCTATCCAAGGTTTACCGTTTTTAATACGTGCAGATCTGCTATCTTTCTCAATGAGATAGGTACGATTACCTCACTGGTTCGGACATGATCTCGTGCTTGACTCTTTTAATAAGAGCTTCCCAAAGCACACATGCTACAATTTGATTTTTCCTACCGCAAGATTACTATTTGTTTGTTTTAACTGTCCTGGAATGTTAATTACATCCTATTCCAAGACACTAGCCTAAGCTATGTTGGTGGAAAAGAGCCCTAGAAAATGTAAAAATATTTAGATTGATTTTAATTAAAGCGTTGTTTTTAATTTGGCTGTTTCTTAAGACAAAAGGTATGGAAGTGAAACCTCAATGATATTTTATGACCCGAAGCAAAAATACTCTAAATGCATCTATATGAAAGTGAAACTCTTTTCTTTTCAATGAAATATATTTAAAGGAAATATTTGAGAGATTTAGATAACATTCATAGCACCAACTCTTTCTCTTATAAACAAAAATATTTGAAAATAAGATGATTTATTTGAGAACTCAATTTCATACGATGATCAATTGCTCATTCAAAATGAAATCCTTCATCAATTAGATCAGAAACTACAAATTAGTTAACAAACTGTTTCCAAAAGGAAAACCTTATCGAAAACTCCTAAAAACACAAAATTCAAAACCAAAAGAAAACATTAATGTTGAATTCTATCTAGAAAGTTTCGAGGATGTTTGGCTTAGTTTGTGATTGAACCAAGAAGAATTTTTTCTTATCTCAGCAAAAATAAAAACATCCAACAAATGGTTTAAAGTGAAATTCATGCCTTAGTAAGCTTAAGACTCTTCTAAATTTGCAAATGAAAATAAAACTCATTTTTCATAAAAGCAAGGGTTGCAACAACTTCAACGGCTCAACAAGAAAATAACAACATACCAATAAGCTAAGTTATATGATGGTTTCTAATAGAGAGCAACAAGAAATTAGGGCAAACACTTACTTATAAAATGGAAATCATATGAAAAACCACTCAGACACAAGAATTGCCGAAAGAAATTCACACATAAGACTTTGATAGTCAAGACAAGTTGGGGCAAACATAGAGATTCTATAATCTGACACTTGAAAAGGAATTCTTATTTTTTCTAAAATTTTCCACTAGTCCACAAGTTTCAATGGAGAATAGTGTGGTACCGCACTGTTCTGAACTAAAAACTGTGGAGGTTACCGCACTGTCTTTAAACAAAAACTGTGGAGGCCAAGGAAAACAAAGAAAAAATAAAAATTCAGATTTACTTTTCAGGGATCCTGGTAAGTTATCTACCCAACCCAGTTTAAGACTAATCAAAATAAAAAAATCAAATTGAAAAATAAAAAGAGAAGCGAAGTTCTATTCCCCAGTGGAGTCGCCATTTTTTTATGCATATAAATCCTTGTTGCGGACAAGAACGATCTCCCTAGTATCCTAAGGATATCTAGAAACAAACAGCCAAATGAAAACCATTTTCTCTAGATAATTTTTGATTCATAATTACTAATAAAAAAGTATGAGGACATGCCCCTACCTGAAGTCCAACGATTGCCGAAATCTTCTATCCAGTCACTCCAAAAGAGGTCACTTTAGCATGTGAAACCTACAATCAAAGATAGATAAAAGGATTAAAAGCACCTACAAGATATAATAATTGAGAAAACACTAATCTATCTCAGTGATCAAGGAATCTAAGAATTGAAATACTCAAATAGATACATGAACAATTCAATGAGAAAATGGAATCCATCTGTATTAACTTGTATAATAAGAAGTAACCTTACAACCTTTCGCCTTGATGTTATACAGGTTCTTCCGGGGTCCTGAACAATCGTTCTCTCTCAGATTGACAAGCCTTATTATCTCTAAACTAGCATGTAGTCATCGACATGAGTGTGTGATCATTCTCATATAAAAAATGGCTAGTGTAGAGAGTATGCTCTCTCAGGAATTTCTTCAGCAACAAATATGTATGTCTACACCATTTACAAGCTACCATCTACCGTTGAGACTGAAACGTGAGCTCAATTTATAGGTAAATGGAGGTAGTTTCAGTTCCATGAAGAGGGGATGGATTCCTCTTATGAAGGGATTTGAGCTCCATATACCTAGGGATAAACTCCATTAGTGAGGGATAGAGCTCATGAGTATAGGATAAAGCTCGAATTGAACGCGCTTCTAAAAAGCTTCCAGTTGGGAGAATATTCGACTAGCTGGGTTTCTAGAACTTACTTTTCCTTTTATTTGACTGTTTATGGGGGTTCGCAGGTTTTATAAGAAAAATGTGTGGGATGTGCTGCAGGCTATAGAGAAAATATCTGTGGATCTGCAGGTAAGGGCTAGGAAAAGTGTGGAGTTAGACTTTTTAGGGTTTTAATGAGCTTTACTCCAATTCCAAGACTTGCTTTAGGAAAATTAGGATATTTGACCTCTAAGGGAGCATAATATAGGTAGTGATGAATCTATATAGACATTCAAATGTCATGGTGACAAAATAACATGTAATAGGCAGGAAAACATCTAGTGTATTTTCTAGCTTATTTTCCTATGCTTAATGTTTTTAATTCTATCTTTTTTAATGTGAGGGTTTTAAAAGAAGAAAAAAAGAGTATATTGTAGAGGTAACACCCTTAATAAACCTCTATACTTCTAGCCCATACAACCCTAGTGCTATGCTAGTAGCTATAATACCATATTGTAGCATACCCAATACCTCTCACACACTTTAAGGAGATAGGGTACTTCTTAAAACCACCAATTTCACTTCAAATTGTTTCTATGATACTTTTCCTCACTAGCATGTTATCAATTTATTAACAAATGAAAACATGCAAATGTAGATTTATGCAGGAATAATTAATTATTCGATCAACAATTGTGTTATAAACTATAATTATAATCTTATACACGTGAGTAAGACTAAACAAACCATAAAGCAATAAAATCCATAACATAAGTAGCTTTAATTCAACATAATTGACCTATACATTCATGAACACTTATATATCTTGAATTTTCCACCAATTGGCTATATGGGAAGGATATTCAACCCAACCATAGGTTCCCTGCTATACCAATTCTCTACATAAAAACTTCCACCCTCATGTTGAGTTTATCAATCCACAAGGGAAAACATTTCCTATGGATGAATCTAATTCTCTTTTCACAGCCTACTTCTTAGGGTAAGAATCAATATTTATTACTAAAATATTCCCAATTAATAACTCTCTTTTCCCAATAACTTAAATATTCTAATGAATTATATTGTGTATAAAATTCTTTAATTGTAGTAATTATCATTCCATTGAGTCGCAATTCTCTCAGAATTCAAGGTTGTATCTTTCTATACCCCATTTATACACTTATGCATATTCTAACTGAGGGAGTAACTCTCCATAATTTCCCTAATAGGATGAAAAATTGAGCTCTCTCAAATTTGATAACTAGAATTCTTCCACTCAATGATTACTTCAACAACATGAACAGTTGAAATGGAATGGTAGTTCAAATTAATTGATCTCTCAAACCCTTAGCACGTTGAACCTTTGAGAATTCATATCCTCCATTTATTTGAAAGATAGCTAAAAACATATGAAATCTTACCTAAAACCTTCCAAAATCTCTTTCCTTACATGACCAAAAAATGCATAGCTAAAATTACATATAAGTAAGAAACCGTAAACATTCCTAAAACACACAATTCTCCTCTCTTATTACTAATCCCAAGGATTAGGCAATACAAATAATTTTTTTTTAAATAATTAAAGATTATCAATAAAATAATATTATTTATTTTTTCTCACCTTAAACCCTTTAAGTCCCATTTCCTTCCCTTCTTGTGAAATTATAGCCCCATGTTTTTGACACTCTTCTTCAATATGTAATGTACCTTTTAATTATCATTTATTATATAATTGTACAATATGTAATCTACTTTTTAATTATCATTTATTATATAATCTTATATATTACATCATTTGAATTTTTCATATTCACGATATAAGCAAGAAATAATAATTTGATAATCAAAATTAAAGCACTCCAATGAGACTATTTCCACTATTACAAAAATATCTATTAGCACAACCACATTAATAAATGTGGTTGATATGCGTCGATACACGTATGTCAATCATATGCACAATCACATAAGCAAATGTGGTTAGCACAAATCAAATGCACAAGCGCATAAGCAAATGTGGTTGGAAAACACCGATGATAATGATAATGATGATGATGATAATAATAATAATAATTTTAAATTAATTTTTGTTATTACTCATAAATTATTAAAATCATTTTAAATTTATTATTTTTATTACTCATTAATCACTATTAATAGGCTATTATTATTTAATATTACTAATAATATAAATACTACTTTTATTATTAAATAATAATAATAATAATAAATTATTCATAAATGGTATAATTTTTATATTTTTGTTAATTTAATTTAATAGCATATTAATTAATTGATTAATTATTAATAAATTATTAATAAATTATTTAATAAATATTAATTCATTCATCAATTAATACTAAATTATTAATTAATTCATTATTAGTAATTAATTCAAAATTAAATTATAATAATTTAGTTATAAAAAATTATTTATTGATTAACTATTTAGTTAACAATAATTACTTAATTAATTCGTTAAGAAAATGATTAATTGATGAATTCAATATTAAATATATCATTCATTCATTATTAATAATTAATTCAGAATTTAATAAGAAAAATCTATTTATTTAAAAATTATTTAATTATTATTAGTATTTACTAATATAAATATTGATTTTATTTATAAAAAAATATAGATATTATTTTTTTTTTATAATTTGTATTACTTATTATTAATTAATTAAACATACAGATTTATGTTTAACCCAAGGAATAATATTAAAAGTCTCATGAATAACATTATAACCTATGAATATGAATCTTTAGATTAATAAACTCAAGGAATTGATGTAATAAACTCGAGGAAATAGTTAACCCAAAGGTTTTATTCTAAAAATCTAAGGGATCAATATTATAAACTCAAGGTATATAAACTCCAATATAAACATTTATACCCTAAAAAAATCATGGTTGCAGATATTTGATTTTAATATTGATACAATATTTGTTACAATGTGACGTTGGACCATGGTTGACCATTGTTGACCATGAATGGTTTTCATATGGAGGTAATTTTTGGAACACTGCATCGTTGGACCATGGTTGATTTTCATATTGAGAAAATATTTGTAACAGTGTGTCGTTGGACCATGGTTGACCACGATTATAAACCCAATGGATTTATATTAAACCCGAAGATTAATATTATAAACCCTTTGAATAATATTATACCCTAGGAATATTAACCCTTATATTATTAAATCTAAGGGGTTAATATTATAAACCCAAGGGAATAATAAATTGAAGCGATTAAACCCAAGGGATCAATATTATAAACTCAGGGTACTGATATAAATATTATAAACCCTAAAAAAATCATGGTTTCCAACGGTTGATTTTCATATTGAGACAATATTTGTTACAATGTGAAGTTGGACCATGGTTGACCATTTTTCACCATGATTGATTTTCATATGGAGACAACCTTTGTAACAATGCATCGTTGGACCATGGTTGATTTTCATATTGAGAAAATATTTGTAACAATTTGACAATGGACCATGGTTGACCACAATTATAAACACAATGGATTTATATTAAACCCAAATATTAATATTATAAACCCTTTGAATAATATTATACCCTAGGAATGTGAACCCTTAGATTAATAAATCTTAGGTATTGATATTATAAACCCAATGGAATAATAAACTAGAAGAATTAAAAAAAAAAATCCCTAGGGATTAATATTAATGTCAAGGGATGATATTATAAACCCTAAGATAAATGTTATAAATCCTAAAATAAACATGATGATTGACCATGTTTTACCATGGTTTATTTTCATATTGATATGATCTTACCATGGTTGAAAATGGACAACCATGGTTGTCATAATGTAACATTGAACCAAGGGATTGATAAACTGAAGGGATAGAACCCTTATATTGATAAACACAAGGGATTGATATTATAAACCCAAGAGATTGATTCTAAAACACCATGGTATTATAAACCCAAGGGATCAATATTATAAACATAATCTTTGTCAAAATGTGATGTTGGACAATGGTTGACCATGATTGATTTTCACATTGAGACAACCTTTAGCATATTGCGACATTGGAAAATGGTTGGTCATGGTTGATTTTCATATTGAGAAGAGCTATGTCATAATGCGACGTTGGATCATAGTTGACCATGGATGACCATAACTATCAGAATGTGACATTGAACCAAGGGATTGATAAAACGAAGGGATATGAACCTTTAGATTGATAAACCCAAGGGATTAATATTATAACCCTAAGGCATATAAACCCTAAGATAAATAATATAAACCGAAGGGATTAACAACGAAAACCCAAAGCCCGTTGGGGTTTGGTCTAGTGGCAAGCGAACGTGTTGCTAAGACGTTCGTGCCGTGGTGCAGGTCACGAGTTCAAGTCCCGTCTTAACCGAGGGGCTGTTGTTGCGGGCTCAGAAGTTTCCTCCTAGGAGTATAGGGGTAGCCAGCGAGATTCGACCCCGTGTCACGCGAGTACGATACCGTTGCAGTTGCCGATTCTCCTAGTCACAAAAAAAAAAAAAAAAAAAAAAACAACGAAAACCCAAGGGAATAATATTTAACCCAAGGGATAAATATTACAATCCCAAGGTATATAAACCCTAAGATAAATATTATAAACAAAAAAAAACATGCTTGACCATGGTTGACCACAATTGATTTTCATATTGACAAAATATTTGTCATAATTCCATGTTGTACTATGGTTGACCATGATTAATTTTCATATTTTGACAACCTTTGGCACAATGCTATTGGGTATGTGTTATATTCTTTCCACGATTAGTCGCACATGCGGGGGGGTCACAGGGGGGGTGATAGCCTGCCATGTATGTTGCGACAGGTGCAACAAGGGGGTCACAGGGGGGTGGCAACCCCCCCTGTTCGGGGTCCGAGGCAGTGACCCGGGAAAATTTTTTTGGACCCTATTTTTCGGTGGGAAAACCTGCCCATGGTTTTGTGCATGAGTTTGCACATGGTTTTGGGGCATGATGATTTTCGGCCCCTAGTATTTTGTAGATCCGGTCAAGGGAACTATGATTATGTTCTAATCCAGGGTTAATGGATTGGGGTTTATGTATGATTGAGCATGTATATATATGTGTTGTAACACTAAAAGGAATATAATGGAAAATCAAGTTGGTCGTCCCGATTTGGGATCCAGGGGAAAATCTCTGTGTATATCTGTTTTATGTTTTATGCTCTTGCTATCGTTTATTTCCTGTTTTTAAGATTCGTTTGTAGATAATTTCTATACAGGGTTAAAACCTACATTTGGTATCAGAGTTGTTTCGGCTTCAAGGGGATGCCTTTGCTGCTGAGGGGTTTTTTTCTCAGGCCTGTGGTAGACCCTGTTCAGTGGGAGATCTACGGGATTGATTATTGTGGTGAAAGAAGATGGCAAGCAATGGAAAGATAAAGATTGAGAAATTTAATGGTCAAATTTTTGAGTTGTGGAAGCTCAAGATGGAGGATCTACTGGTGGATAAAGATCAGTGGATCATGGTAGATGCAGGTACTAAACCAAAGACAATGTCAGATGAAGATTTGAAGAAGTTGGATTGGGAGGCGAAGAGCATAATACGGTTGTGTGTCTCAGACTCGATATTGTTAAATGTATCTGGGGAAGCTACGGTGAAGGATTTGTGGGACAAATTTGGGACTTTGTACACCAATATAAGTCTCTGGTGAATAAATTGTTCCTGTGGAAAAATATGTATAACTTGATGATGAAGGATGGAGACTCCATGACAGAGCATCTAAACGCCTTCAATACTGTGGTAAGCCATTTGTCATCTGTTGATATTAAAATCTCAGATGAAGATAAGTGCATTAGTTTGTTGTGTTCTCTACCAGATTCATGGGAAAATATGGTTATTGCAATAGGTAGCAAAACAACTACCTTGAATTTTAATGACATTGTCTCAGCCTTGCTGTCGGAGGAAATGAGACGGCGAAATATGGAGGGAAAAAATGGAGATGCATTATCTGTATGAGGAAGGTCCTAGAACAAAAAAAATAATAAGGTTTCGAGTGGGAGATCTAAATCTCCAGGAAAGTTTGCAAAGGTGTGCTGGAAATGTGGAAAGGAAGGGCACTACAAAAAGGACTACAGATCTAAAGCCGTTGAGAAAGGAAAGGGATCTGATGATGCTCCTTCTGTAGAGGCAAAAGCCAACTTAGATGAAGGTGGGGATGTGTATTTGGCTTCTTCTTCAAATACACATGTATATCATGAGGCATGGTTGATTGAATCGGGTGCATCCTTTCACTTCACTCCCCATAGGGAGTGGTTCTGTGAGTATGACAAGTATGATGGTGGTGATGTCTTATTAGAGGATGATAGGAAGGCCAGAATCGTCAGACGTGGAAAAGTCAAGTCGAAGCTACATGGTGGAAGGATGAGAACACTTCCTGGTGTTCTGCACATTCATGCATTGGCTAGAAATTTGATTTTTGTAAGCAAGATGGATGATGCAGGTGTAAAAAGAGTGTTCGAGAAATATACCTGCAAGATGGTTTGGGAAGCACAGGTATTAATGCGGGGAGTTCGGATTGGAACTCTGTACAAGCTTCAGGGTATCATTTTTATTAATGGGTGCAATAGTTCTATGGGTCTTGAAAGTGGAGCAGAAAGCCTAGCGGTCTCTAGAGAAAATACCATGCTATGGCATCAAAGGCTTAGATATATTGGAGAGAAGGGCCTCCAGATACTGCATGGAAATGGTATGGTAGAAGGTATGTCTAATTTCTCTCTAGATTTCGATTTCTGTGAACATTGTGTATATGGGAAGCTGAACCAGGTGAGTTTTCCTTCTGGTGCTAAGAGGGCGAACAAGATATTAGAGCTTGTTTGCAGTGATGTGTTTGGACCTGTGTCGGTTCCATCACTGGGAAATTCTGTGTACTATGTTTCATTCATAGATGAATTATCAAGGAATACATGGATATATTTCTTGAGGAAGAAATCTGAAGTCTTTGATAGATTTAAAGAATTTAAGGCTTTGGTGGAAAACCAGACAGAGAAGAAGATAAAGGTTTTGAGGATAGATAATGGTGGAGAATTCTGTAAGAAGTAATTTGAAGAGTTCTGTAAGAAGTGTGGTATAGCACGACAAAAGAATATTCCATACACACCTCAGCAAAATAGAGTTGTAGAAAGAATGAACATAATGCTGATGGAAAAGGCAAGAAGCATGCTCAGTGGTATCGGGTTAGGACAAGAATTCTGGGCAGAGGTAGTGAAGACTGCATGCTACTTGGTTAACATATCACCTTCATCAGTGTTGGAGGATAAGACTCCACATGAGGTATGGACTGGTAAGAAACCATCTCTTTCACATCTCAAGGTATTTGGATGTGATGCATATGTACATGTTCCAAATGAGAAAAGGACCAAGTTTGATAATAAATCTAAAAGGTGCATCTTTATTGGGTATAAGGATGGTTTAAAAGGTTACAAGCTTTGGAACCCAGAAAAAAGGAAGGTTGTGTACAACCGAGATGTGGTGTTTAGAGAGGTGAAATATGTTGTTAAACATGAAGTCCTACCAGAGGAACCTGAGAAGATAGAGTTTGATCTAAAGGAGGATGAATCAGACTCTACAACAGAAGAATATTTAGAATAGGAAGAGCCACACACTCTAGTTGTGAGAAGATCAGTTCGGGAAAGAAGCCGGCCAGAAAGGTATAGTCCATCTACTTTCTGTTCAAATTTTTCTTTAACTATCACTGATGATGATCCCAGAACTGTCAGGGAGGCAGTGGATTTAGAGGATGGAAAACTCTGGAAGGAGGCCATGGTTGATGAAATGGCATCCTTGTACAAAAATGAGGCATGGGATTTGGTGGAGTTTCCGGTTGGAAGGAAGCTCATCGGGAGCAAATGGGTGTTTAAGAAGAAGATGAATGTAGAAGGCAAGGTGGAGAAATACAAAGCTCGGTTGGTAGCAAAAGGTTATTCTCAGGTGTCGGGAATTGATTTTGGTGATATTTATTCTCCTGTTGCCAAGGTTACTTCTATTAGATTACTCTTATCTATTTCTGATGCATTTTATTTTGAGGTAGAACAGATGGATGTGAAGAAAAAATTTCTTCACGGGGATCTGGAAGAGGAGATATACATGAAGCAACCTGAAGGCTTTGTGGTGAAGGGTAAGAAAGAACTAGTATGCAGGTTAAAAAAGTCTCTATATGGGTTAAAAAAGTCACCAAGGATGTGGTATCAGAAATATGATACCTATATACGGGGACTTGGCTTCACTTGAAGCAAAGAGGATTACTATGTTTTTTTTAAATTAATTGGTGACTATGTTATTTATTTGGTCTTGTATGTGGATGATATGTTGTTGATTGGAAATGACAAACAAATTATCCAAGATTTGAAGACCCAATTGTTCTCCAAATTCGACATGAAGGATCTTGGTTCTCCAAACTATATTTTGGGCATGGAAATTAAGAGAGAGCGAGAAAAGAGAAAGCTCTAGTTAAACCAGAGGAAGTATGTTGAGACTATATTATATAGGTTCAATATTCAGGATAGTAAACCAGTGAAGGTTCCTATTCCTGTAGGTGTAAATTTGTCTTCTGAACAGTGTCCCAAGACACAAGAAGAAGAGGAGGATATGTTCCGCGTTCCATATGCAAGTGCAGTGGGTAGGCTGATGTATGAAATGGTTTGTAGTAGACCAGACATTGCACATGCAGTGGGAGTATTGAGCAGGTTTATATCAAAACCAAGGAAGGAGCATTGGACAACAGTGAAGCGGGTTTTAAGATATTTGCGTGGAACTATTGATTATGGTTTGTGCTACCAAGGAAGGCTAGGATTGGACAGAGTTTTGGAAATCCGTGGTTTTTTTGATGCAGACTGGGTTGGAGATCTGGACCAAAGAATATCTACAATTGGGTATGTGTTTATCCTATTTGGAGGTGCGGTCAGTTGGATGTGTAAAAGACAGTATGTAGTGGCTCTTTCAACTATAGAGGCAGAATACATGGCAGCCACTCATGCAAGCAAGGAAGCAGTTTGGTTGCAGAGATTGTGTTCAAGTCTGGGGTTGGTCCAACGGGCTATAAGGATAGACTCTGATAGTCAAAGTTCAATTTTCTTGGCTAAGAATCCTGCTTATTATTCAAAGACAAAGCACATTGATGTTCAATATCACTTTGTGAGAGATATGGTTGAGGATAAAAGCGTATTGTTGGTAAAGGTGGACACTTTGGAGAATGTTGCAGATGCATTGATGAATTCTGTGAGCACTCAGAAGTTCTCTTGGTGTAGAGAAAAAATGGGTGTTACAGAGATGGTCTAATGACTAAGCTCTCTTGTGGCCCCCTGCAGAAAGAAAACAACAAGTGGGATACTGATGGGTATGTGTTATAGTATTTCCATGATTAGTCGTGTGCGCGGGGGGGCGATAGCCACACCATATGTTGCAGCGGGCGCAGCAGGGGGGCCACAAGGGGGCAACAACGCCTTGGGAAAAAAAAAATTGGACCCTATTTTTTAGTGGACGGACCCGCCCATGGTTTTGTGCATGGGTTCGCTCATGGTTTTGGGGCATGATTGTTTTCGGTCCCTGGTATTTTGTAGATCCAGTCAACGGAACTATGGTTATGTTATAATCCAGGGTTAATGGATTGGGGTTTATGTATGCTTCGACATGTATATATATGTGTTGTAACACTAAAAGGAATATAATGAAAAATCAAGTTGGTGCTCCCGATTTTTGATCCAAGGAAAAATATCTGTGTATATCTGTTTTATGTTTTATGCTCTTGCTATTGTTTTATTTTTATTTTTAAGATTCGTTCGTAGATAATTTTTCTACAGGGTTAAAACCTACAAATGTGACGTTGGAAAACAATTCACCATGGTTTATTTTCATATTGAGACAATGTCACAATGCGAAATTGGACCATGGTTGACCATGGATGATCATTTTTGTCACAATGTGACGTTTGAACAAGAGACAATCTTTGTCACAATGTCACCATGGTTATTGACCATTGTTGACCATGATTAACCATGGTTGACGATGTTTTATTTTGATATTGATACAATCTATTAGGTCCCTATATTACTAGTGTATCCCCTTATTATTATTGTTAATATAGCCCCCTTATTATTATTTTTGTGCCCATGTAGTCCCAATATTGTTATTATTGTTCCCCATAGAAGCCCACTATTGTTATTGTTGTTTCCTTACATTTTTATTGTTAGGCTGGCTAGGATTATATTGTGACCCCTTAGACACCTATATATAGAAAGGAGGTTTTGTCATTTTTAAGCATACCAGAATTGTTTATTTATGTAATTTAAAGGAGGTTGACCCCTCGAAGAAGCTGATTTCTAAGTCATTGATCTCTCTTTTCTTCTATTTTTTTAGTTGGTTTCATAACATTTGGTATCAGAGCCTTGTATTCTAGGGTTTAGTTTCTCCAAATAGGCCATCTTAGAATGTTTTCTATAACGTTTTTTTATAGAAGGTTCAGACGCTAAGAAAAATACCCATTTGATCTGAAATCCGGAGGAAAATTGTGTAAAAAATTTAGATATTGGTTCGCTATATTTAGAGAGATATGATCTAAGGAAGGTAGGTTTTTGCAGGCTCAAAAATTTCATCAGAAACAAGTGGCTGACGGAAATCGTCATTACTTTCGTTTCATACATTGGATTGGAATTCTGTAGAGAGTGAATGAAAGTGCAGGAAATTTAGGTTATTTTGTATCGATCTCAGAGCTGAAGTTCAAAATAGTGACACGTGGCATGCCATACAAGTTCGATCTACTGAACCAACCCATAATTATGTCATTGTGGGAGATTGGACATAACTTTGTCTTGAAGAATCCAAATTAGGTCTTACCTATGACATTGGAAAGAATATTAAGAGGCCTACTACAATACTGAATTTCAAATATTGGGGATCCTAAATTACAAAGATACATCAATTTCAATATTGAGCTCCTTAAGAGCAAGAAAAAGGTGTGCATCGTTTTTTAAGAAATTGCATAGGTCTTGTTTGAAAAATCAGTTTGAAGTGATTCTAAGGGAATATTGAAGCATTGTTATCAGTATTGGGTTCTATAATGTTAGGTCCCCATATTACTAGTATAGTCCCTTATTGTTATTAGTGTAGCCCCCTTATTATTATTGTTGTACACATGTAACCCCCATATTGTTATTATTGTTCCCTTACATTATTATTGTTAGGTCGGCTAGGATTATATTGTGGCCCCATGGACCCCTATATATAGAAGGATGTTTTGTCATTTGTATCATCCAAGAATTTTTCATTTATGTAATGTATTGGAGGTTTCCCCCCTCTAAGTGGATGATTTCTAAGGTATTGATCTCTCTTTTCTTCTATTTTTGGAGCTGGTTTCATAACATTTGGTATCAGAGCTTTACATTCTAAGGTTTCATTGCTCCAAATAGGTCATCATGGAATTTTCACTATTATGTTTTTTCTATGAAGGTTCAAAAGCTGAAATTTTTACAAAGTGAACCAGAAATCCTGAGGAACATCGTGTACAAATTTTAGATCTTGGTTCGCAATATTTATAGATATATGATCTGTGGAAGTTAGGCTTTTTTCAAGCTCCCGAAGTTCACCTAAACAGGTCATCGTGGAATTTTTGCTATGACTTTTTTTCTACGAAGGTTCATAAGTTGAAATTTTTACAGAGATAAGACAAAATATTGAAGAACTTATTGTAAAAATTTCAGATCTTGTTTCGAAATATTCTCAGAGATATGATCTATGGAAATTAAGGTGTGTTCAGGCTCCCGAATTTCATCTCAAAGAGGTGACCTAGGAAAAATCATCATAACTCTCTCTGAACATTGGATTGGAATTCTGTAAAAAGTGGTTGCAAGTACACAGACTTTAGTTTCCTGTGTATCAATTTAAGAGCCAAACGAGGAAATAGTGAGATGCGGCACACCGTACAATTGCGCTCTACTGAATCAGTCCATAATTAGGTCATTGTGGGAGATTCGTCATAACTTTGCCTTAAAGTATCCAAATCAGGTCAGACCTGTGGCATTCAACAGAAGATTTAAAGGGATACTACAGGATCAAATTTCAGATATTGAAGATCCGCAATTACAGAGATAGTTCAGTTTCAATATTGAGCTCCTCAAAAGCAAGAACAAGGTGTGTATTTTTTCCAAATTGCATAACTCTTGTTTGAAAAATCAGTTTTAAGTGGTTCCAAGGGCCTATTGAGCATATATATCAGTATTGGGTTCTAAAATCCCCCCTAAAAATAATTCAACACCCATTAATCCCTCTGAATACTCTACTATGACTCATGAAGATGAAGAATTGCAACATGATCCATCAAAATTACAAGAGAAAGTACACCAAATTTGACTCTCGCAAAGAGCAACAAAAAATGAAATGGAAGTTTTGAAGAAAGGAGTGGAAGCGAAGATGGATGGTTTGAATAATAATATGGATGCTTTGAAGAAAGGCATGGAAGCTAAGATGGATGGCATGGAAGTTGGCATGGAAGCTAAGATGGATGGCATGGAAGAAAAAATGAAAGACAACATGGAAAACATGAAGAATGATATAAAAGAAGACATGGAACATTTGACAAGGTTGATACAAGAAATGTTTCCTAATGCCAAAAATATAGTAGATGAAACTCATGATGATAACAAAATAAATGTTAATCGTGATTTCATAAACTCTAATGTTGGATGTAAGAACCACCATATTCCAAAGATGGATATGAGGAAGCTTGATGGAAAGGATCCCGTAACATGGATACTACAGATGGAGCAATATTTTGATCTCAATAATGTGAAAAATACACAAAAGGTATGCATTGCAACTTTACATTTAAAACAAAATGCATTTGTATGGTATCGATGGATTTTCTCCCATAAAAAAATTGTCACTTGGTCAATTTTTACGGAGGAAATGATAGCACATTATGAGGATACAAAGAGAAACACATTCTTTAGCCAATTGATAAATCTCAAACAAAAGGGTTCAGTCGTGGACCACATTGAGGACTTCCAAAACTGGAATACAAGGGTAACTGATATTCCAGAGGAACACAAGATTTCTGTCTTCATAGGGACTTTAAAGGATAACATCCAACATGAAGATCGTGTTTGGGAACCTGATTCATTGGAGAAGGCATTCAGGTTGGCAAGAAAAAATGAATGTAAAATTATGGCGACAAGGAATCCTACCATTCACATCTATAAATATGGAAGTGTTGCTACTCCTAGACTTGCACAACCTACAAGGTTGACACCACAACAATTGGAAGAAAAAAGAGAAAAATGGCTTTGCTACAGTTGTGATAGAAAATACACTAAAGGTCATAAGTGTGCTGAGAAGAAATTATTTTACATAGATTGTGAAGAGGAGGAAGAAAATGAACAAGAAACTTTAAAATAAGAGGATATACACCAGGAACCAATCCTAGAAGAAGAAGAAACGAGCCTTACCATATCGTCTAATGCATTGGCAAGAATTACCACTCCTCAAACTCTCAATATAGAAGGACATATCAAGAAGAAAAAGGTAATAGTGTTGATTGATTCGGGTATTACCCATAATTTCATTCATTTTAAGGTAGCCAAGGCATTGAATTATTTCCTATACCCAACACCAAAATGTCAAGTGATGGTTGCAAATGGAGGAACTATAAATTTCTCTTGAAAATGTCATAATATCAAGGTAACCATGGGGGAATATGTATTGAATTTTCCAATGCTTTCCATTCCAATGGTAGGTGTTGATGTTGTACTAGGAGTACAATGGTTACAATCTTTGGGGATGGTAGCCTTTAATTTTCAAGAACTTTTCTTGAATTTTTTTTCGGAAGGAAAGGAAATTGAATTACTGGGTATCGCAGGGAAGTCAGTAAAGATAAAAATCTCTAATGTCACGAAAAAACTTCTAAAGAAATAGCAACGAGGCGTAATTGCACAATTATGCTCACTAGAAGTTCCAACATCAAAATCATCTATTTCTCCAGATCTCCAAAAAGTCTTGGACAATCATTTCGAGGTGTTTGAAACTCCCAAAGGACTCCCACCTATTTGTGATCATGATCATTCTATTCATTTGATTCTAGGAAGTGTTCCTCCAAACATCATGCCTTACAGATATCCTTATGTCCAAAAGAGCGAAATTGAACGCATGATTGCAGAAATGTTAGAGGCTAGTATAATTCAAAATAGTGAAAGTTAGTTCTTTACTACAGTAGTATTGGTGCACAAGAAGGATGGATCATGGCGCATGCGACCGGATTATAGGGAGCTCAATAAGCTCACTATTAAAGATAAATTTCCCAATCTTATGATTGATGAATTATTGGATGAATTACATGACGCAATTTGTTTTACCAAGTTGGATCTTCATTCAGGATATCATCAAATTAGAATGAAGATTGAAGATATTCCAAAAACAACATTTCGAACTCATGAGGGTCATTATGAATTTTTGGTCATGCCTGTTGGCCTTACCAATGCACCTTATACATTTCAAGGGTTGATGAATTCCATTTTCAAACCCTTACTTAGAAAATTTGTGCTAGTATTTTTTGATTACATACTAATCTACAACAGGTCTTGGAAGGTCATGTTCAACATGTTGACATGGTGCTCGGACTATTGGAGGAGAAACAATTATATGCAAAAATATCCAAATGTTTCTTTGGAGTACAAAATGTGGAATATCTGGGTCATATTGTATCTCACGAGGGTGTTAAGGTAAACCTTAACAAAATTAAAGCCATTAAGGAATGGAAAGTCCCCATAACCATAAAGCAGTTGCAAGGATTTCTCGGGTTAATGGGGTATTATCGCAAGTTTGTTCAGAATTATGGGAGAATAACAACACCTCTAACAACATTATTGAAGAAATATGCATTTTCATGGAATCCTGAAGCAACTAAGGCAATTTAACATCTTAAAGAGGCAATGTACCTAGCACCAGTCTTAGCTATGCTAGACTTCACAAAAACCTTTATTGTGGAATGTGATGCCTTAGGAAATGGAATTGGTGTTGTTTTAATGCAAGAAGGAAGACCCATTGCTTTTTAAAGTCATCTAATAAAAGGAAAGTATTTAAATAAAGCTATTTATGAGAAGGAAATGTTGGAAATACTACATGCACTAAAGAAATGATGACCTCACCTAATGGAAAGGCACTTCAAGGTAAAAAATGATCATGATAGTCTTAAACACTTTTTGGAACAAATACTATCTTCAGAAGAGAAGTAACAATGGGTCACAAAGATGTTGGGTTATGAATTTGAAATCATCTACAAAAAAGGGAAGCTAAATGTTGTTGTAGATGCACTCTCAAGAAAGGATGAAGAGGTGGAAGCATTGCTTTGTGCAATTTCTATTATCCAACCAAATTGGATAACCGAAGCAAGGGATGAATGGAAGAAGGACAAAGAAGTGTGGACACTTTATCAAAAGTTGAAGCAAGATCCTAGTACATATGATACATTAGTTGGAAAAATGATTCCTTATGGTACAAAGATAGCTTATATCTTTGTAAGAATTCCCAACTAAAACAAAATATTCTTTTGGAATTGCATACTTCTCCTTTAGGAGGACACTCAGGATTTTGAAAAACTTACCACAGGGTGAAGAAATAATTTTTTTGGGATGGCCTTAAATCTGATATTCAAAAGTTTGTGGCATAATTTTTGGTTTGTCAGCAAAATTAATTTGAGACAATTAAGACCCCGGGTCTTCTACAGCCTTTATCCATTCCAAGTCAACGTTGGGAGGAGATTTCAATGGATTTTATCATAGGTTTACCTAAGTCCGAAGGAAAGAGTGTCATCATGGTGGTAGTTGATATACTTACCAAGTATGCACACTTTTTTGCATTATCTCATCCATTTAAAGCTAGTACAGTTGCTACTGCATTTATGGAAACAATTCAAAAGCTACATGGAAACCCAAATATTATGGTAAGTGACAGAGATCCCATTTTTACAGGAAATTTTTGGACTGAATTATTTTCTTGTTTGGGTACTCAACTAGCTCATAGCTCATCTTATCATCCTCAATCTGATAGTCAAACTGAGATAGTGAAAAAATGTTTGGAAGGATATCTTCGTTGTTTTGTATTCGATAAACAAACACAATGGGTCAAGTGGTTAACTCTAGCTAAATGGTGGTATAACACTTCCTTCCATAATGAAGCAAAAATGACCCCATTTATGGCACTTTATGGATATCATCCATCGTCCATCACATCATCTTTAAGAGAAAATTCTAAGGTGAAAGCAGTGGAAGATAATATCGAGCATCAACAACAAGTTCTCAAAATCTTAAAGGATAACCTCAATTTGGCACAAAATCGAGTGAAACAAAAGGCAGATGAACATCGCAGTGAGAGAAGTTTTGATGTAGGAGATTGGGTATTTTTACGGATACAACCATACAAACAAATGTCCCTCAAGCAAGCTAATAAGGATAATAAATTATCACCAAAATACTATGGTCCTTACAAGGTGTTACAAAAGATTGGTACTGTGGAATACAATTTGGAGCTTCCTTCTTCTTTGCAAGTACGTCCAGTTTTCAATGTTTCATGCTTAAAGATGGTTATAGGTGACAAAATTCCAGTTCAAACAATATTGCTAGAACTTGATGAGGAAGGTAAAATCATATTGGAACCTGAAACAGTCACAGAAAGAAGAACTCGACAGCTATGAAATTGATCAATTTTAGAGTATCTCATCAAGTGGAAGAACTTATCCACTGAAGATTCTACATGGGAGGATGAGAATTTTATACAGAAGCATCCAGAGCTACTCAAGCATTGAGGACAACAATTTTTTAAAGGAGAGGGGAATGTTAGGTCCCCATATTACTAGTATAGTCCCTTATTGTTATTAGTGTAGCCCCCTTATTGTTATTGTTAGGTCGGCTAGGATTATATTGTGGCCCCATGGACCCCTATATATAGAAGGAGGTTTTGTCATTTTTATCATCCAAGAATTGTTCATTAATGTAATGTATTAGAGGTTTCCCACTCGAAGTGGCTGATTTCTAAGGCGTTGATCTCTCTTTTCTTCTATTTTTGGAGCTGGTTTCATAACATATAATGCCTCCCAAAAATAGTTATACACTCGTTAAGCCATCATAAAACTCTATTATGACACATGAAGAGGAATAATTGCAGTATGATATATCAAAATTAGGGTACCAATTGCAACAAATTTTGATCTCACAAAAAGAAACCAAAGATGACATAGATGGTTTAAAAGCAGACATGGAGGTTGTTAGCCACCTATAATATTATGTCGAAGCAAACAAGTGGCTAAATATGTTTTTGAGCCTTCAAGAGAAACATTTCCTTTGTAAATCAATCATTATTGAAGCCTCCATATGTTTTCTATCCTTCAAAATTATCTTTACTGTTGTTTCCATTAATGAACCTTGTTGTCTATGAAAGAAACTGTTTTCAAAGGCCTCCATCTTCCCCATCTTCCCTCATTCATACTTCATTTTCCTTCATTCCTTTCATAAATTCCCTTTGATAAGGTTTAAAACCCCTTTTTAAATCTTATCGGAACCCTCAAAACCCTCTGAAAAACCTTCATTTTGGCCTAAAAACCCACTTTACAGCATTTAGGCCTTAAGCCCCTTTTGGCCTTAGCCCTAACCCCTTTTCCGCATGTGACCTCATCTCGCGACCAGGAGCTAGCCCCCCATTGCGCATTTGCAATCGAGGTTTATAGTTTCTTTGTTAAACGTTTATTTCAAAACTCCGATGCGATTAGCCCCTTTCTCCTCTGATCTGCCGATTTGATCTAGACCGTTGAATCCACAAGAACCAACGACCAGGACTCAATCGCGCTTCGCTCGCAACCCCCTGTCATCGCATCTGCTGATTTGATCTGGACCGTTGAATCCACAAGAACCAACGACTAGGATCTGATCACGCTCCGCTCATAGGCCCTTCGTCATTACACCCTCCGTTCAATCTCGACCGTTGATCCCCCCTCTGATCTAATGGCCAGCGCTTAATCGCACATCGCAAACTCAAAGACCCGGTGCTTTGGCCTCTTTCCTTTTCTCCGATGCGATTTAATCCCGGTCGTTCATTCTGCCAGTTCTGATGGTTCACGCTTCATCACATCGCGCTCGTCCCTCACGTAATCCTCCACCATCCTGACCTCTGATTAAATCTCCACCATTGATCAAGTTTGATAGGACGGTCCACATTAATTCTGCTCTTCAAACCTTGCCCTTCTCATTCTCCCCCATCTACAGATCTCGACCGTCGATCCTCATAATCCGACGGCTCACATTGACCTCAGCAATGGACCCCGCCTCCTTTCGCCCGTGCATCTAACCTTATGTCGCGTTTCACCCGCACCGTCAGATCTTTAGCCCATCATCCAACGGTTGAAAATGCATATCGCATAATTTCTGCACCTGAGAGTTAATGTTTCAAAATTATGCGAAATGGGTGGTTTTATTTTTCCACGCATCACTCACTAAGTGGAATCGTATTTTTTGGGCATTTCCGCTTTCCCCCTTTTTTCTGCATGAAAATCGTTCCGATTTTCCGCCTTACCGCCTCCGCAACGTCATTTCCATGGTTAATCGCAGCTGTTGATCTATGAGATTGGACGGATCTTATTATATCGCAGCCCATTCACTTAATTTTCATTTGTCCTCCCAAATGAATCCATCGGGTGATCTCTGCCATTGATTTGTTCTAATCTAACGGCCCTGATCTAATCTCGCCTTCATCCAATTTTCATCCATCTAACCTTCTAAACGACTTCATTGACAGATCTCCACATAATTTAACCAGTATAGAAGTTAGTTCGTCCATGCTTACTGATGTATGAATTTAGAGTTTGTTATTGGATGTTCTTGTTTTGTTTCAGCTGAAAGAATTAGGAAACAGGGAGATTTAGACTTAGCCCTGTCCCCTAGGTTCCTTTTCTAATAGTTGGCCTTTCTAAGATCCCTTTGAGTTGAGTGCCAAAAGCAGAGAAGTTAAAAGTCTTTCTCTACTCTTATGTTTCACTCGATGTTAAACTTAAATGTTTTATATTGTCTGAAAGTAGTCAGGAGGACTGCTGGATTGTTTTCTTCGGAGTTAGCCTCATTAGGAGTATTGATTATAGAGGTTAAGGCATGCCCTGTCCCTAGATTTGCTCTGAAGTGGTCACCTTGGAAGGTTTTCCTTTTCATTCCCATTCATTTCCTTTTTGTTTCATCCCATATTATCATCTTAAGAGATCCTCTATTTTAGATGACTAGCCCTTTGAAAGCCTTGAATATTTGAATTGCGAGTTAATCATTTTATGACCCCATTTCCCAATGGACTTGTGTTCTCTTTGAATTATCTACCCACTGTCGAAAACCTTCTATACTCACTCCTTTACCTTACATTAAACCCTTCTTTCATGTTTCCCAACCAAACAAACAAAAAAAAACAAAAAAAAAACCTTTTGCCCTATAACTAGCCTAATACCTTAAAATTGAACTTCAGAGACATATTATTCTTTGCTTTTAAAGAGAGATCCCTCTCTGGATCCAAGAGGGCTAGATCCTGAGATCCAAAAGTGGTTTGATGTTGTCTTGTCATTTGGTATTGCCAAATATGCCAAATCACAGGAACCACAACATAATGGCGACTCCGCTGGGGACCTTTGAGTAAAGAAATCCTTAAAACATCTCTAAGAACTCAAAGAAGACCAAATTAGCCTTGATTTGGTAGTTAATCACGGTGGTGGAAAGTAAATCTCCTTGAACATTTTTAACCATCCACCTGGCGACTCCACAGTTCCTAAATGACCAAAAGACTCCTTTGGTGATCAGTAGGCCTGTTGATTATCTCTATTTTCACAATATTCCATTGGGAGACCAGTTTCATCACAACATCATCCATACCAAAGGAAACACATAGGATCAAGCTTCTTGGTTTAAGGATAATCTTCCTCTTAAAGATTATTTTACTTAACATACTGGCTTCAAGAAAAATCCATACCAGAGCTTATCCTGATCCAAATCCTCCTGAAATAGTTGAAAATCCAGAAATAGTTATTAGGAAGCCTCCCACATCTAGGGATCCAACTATTGTCAAACCCATTCATAGAGCTAACTCAACACCTGAAAACCTTGCAGCTCTATCAGATACCCAAGTTGATTTAGGTTTACCAAGTAATTTACCAAGAACTAAGTCATTCAGTGGTATAGATCAGATAGACTTTGAGCCCCCAAGTTCACCACATCATAGTGGTCAAAATATTAGTGACATAGAAACCCCTCCATCAACAACTCCTGACATCCACTTCATTCATAACTTGGGTCTCTCTCACCCTAAGTCTTCTCAACAGTCTGTGGTTGGTACAATAATTTCTGTCATCCACATTCCTGTTGTCCCAGCTACTCCTTCCCCCCCACAAAACATTATCATGGCAGCATGGTATGCTCCCCTAGTGTTGCCACAGCCTCTGGCTCCTTTACCCAATGACTATCAGTCTAAAATTCCCCATTTCACTAGAAAATAATCTACCACAGCTCAGCACCATGTAGATAGGATGGAAGATGCTTTTGATTATATGGAAATAGAAGATGAGACCATTAAGATGAGAATATTTTCTCAAAGTTTAGGAGGAGTAGTAAAAAAGTGGTTTAAAGGCTTAACTCCTAATAGCATCAATGACCTCCCCTATTTACATCAAGTTTTTATAAACAAATGGGAAATCAAAAGAAACCCTCTCCAAATATTAGCAGAGTATAAAGGTCTTAAAAGAAACCAGGGGGGGAGTGTTCATGATTATTCCACCAGGTTTAACAGTGTCTACAATGCTCTTCCACCCCACATGAAACCTCCCCAAGGAATGGCCTTAGTGAAATATCCTGAAGGTTCGATGCTGACATCTCCTATCAACTAAGGGAGAGAGACTATAAAACTCTATAAGACATGCAAAAGGGAGCTGCGAGTGTAGAAGAAAACTTAATTGAAAAAAGAGCTAGGATGAGGGCTGAAAATAAGGTAACCTATAGGGAGGACACCACAGCTTCTACATCTGATCCCAAATTTGATAATCTAGCCAAAAACATGGAGAGGCTAGAAAGAATGATGGAGAAAATGGTTTTCCAAGCCAATAATCAGAATATAAATCAGTCTCAAAACCAGAACCAGAACTTTAGGAGAAACACTCCTCCCAATAGACAAAGGGATTCTGACCAACAAATCATACCTCCATTCCAAGAGAATTTCCTTGATGAGGATGAGGGAATAATAGAATAATCAGAGGGAACTATTATAAACATGGTGGGAGTGGATAACCAAGATCACACCTTTTTCACAGAAGATAACCAAACCTCATACACACATTGGGATGAGGAAAAGTTAGAATCTGAAGACTATAGGTTAGGATTCGAGAATTCCATCATGCAAGTCCGATAACAATATGATCTCAGAAGCAAAAAGAACATAGATACTCCCAAACCAAAAACCTCTGAAATCACTATTAAGAAAAGACCTGAAAAGACTCCTAAAGGGACTGTTGAAAGCAAAAAAACAACAACTGAGAGTTCTGGAAAAAAAAAGGACAAAGACATCCAAACCACTGATAAAACAAGTCAAGAAACTAGTAGCACTAGCATTGCAACTAATGCTCCTGAAAAAATAGTTTCAACTAGTGTACATAGTGAAAATCAGTAAGCTGATTTTTCCAATAAAACAGTGACCAACAAAACAGAATTGAACCTTTCAAAGAACCAATCTCCTTTCAATCTGGAAAGTGAAATTTCCAAAATCAAAATTTTTATCCCTCTCACTGAGTTGGCCACCCAAGATGCATATAAATTTCAAATCTTGAAAGCTTTAAACTTAGGAGAAAAAAGTGACTCTGTAAACTTAAACGATGATCAACCATCTCTCTTGTTTGGCCCAACAATTGAAGGGAAATTTCAGGAAGGGGTTGTGCCTCCTTTCTATGTCAGCCTAAATATCTATGAAAAGATCCTACATAATGCTATGCATGACTGAGGGGCTTCACACAATCTCATGCCCAAAGTGATCATGGAAAATTAGGCCTAGAGATAACCAGACCATATAAGGATTTATATTATTTTGACTCTAGCGGAGTGAAGTGTTTGGGCCTGATCAAAGATATGTGTGTGAATTTGACCTAGATCCCAGCCAAGTGCATGGTAATGGATGTTGTAGTGGCCTATGTACCTCTAAAGTATGGCATGTTGCTGTCAAGATCATGGGGTGCCAAACTACAAGGTACAATGCAAATGGACATGACATATGCCACTATCTCTATTTTCAGCCAGCTTAGAAGACTATATAGGGAAGCACACATAAAATTTATGGTTAGTAGTCTAGAGAAACCAGAAAAGTCCCCTCTTTACTCTGTCCATATAGATCTAGACTCTTTTATCCTTTACAATGATGAGTTTACAGATGAGTAAGAGCTAGAGAACGAAAATTCAAACAGCAGAGTAGAGCCCACAAATATAAACATAATGGCAACTCTAGATGTAGAGGAAAAAAAAGGAGAAACGTTTAAAAAGTTTGCAGAATTAGAAAATCAGAACCAAGACTGTAGAGAGGAGATTACCCATCAGCCTGCTGACCTCGGGAAACAAGATGACACCAGGAAGTAAACTGATAGCAAATCTGCAAACAATCCCTTATGGAGCATGAGCTTTGATGGGTCCTGCACTAAAAGGAATGCAGGAGCTAGGGTATGGTTGCACAATACTGAAAACAATTATGCTGAGAGTCATGCCTTCAAGCTAAACTTTAAATGCACTAAAAACATAGCAGAGTATGAAGCTCTCCTCTTAGGACTGCATCTATTGAAAAAATTACGAGCTAAGAGGATAGTTGTCCATGGAGACTGAGAACTAGTCATCAAACAAATAAATGGAGAGTACACTGCCAGACATCCTAGATTAAGGGCATATAGAAATGATGCCATGGATATTTTGAAAACGTTTGTAGAATATGAGCTTGTGTTTGTCCCTAGAAGTCAAAAAATACTTGCAAATGGATTGGCCTGTGCTGCTAGTTCATATCAGAGACCACTTAGTGACAAACAGATCATTGTTCAAACAAAATACAGACCCGCAGTACCAGATAATGAAAAATATTGGCAGGTCTTTGAGGGTGACAAACAGATAGAGGATTTCCTACTTTCCAGGAATGAGTTTGAATTACCCGATTCAAGCTCTAAGCTCAGTGATGACAGTTTAGATAAAGAGCCCCCTGATGAAGAAAAACCATTCCCTACTGCAGAAATAAACATGCTGACCAGAGATTTTGGAAACCAAACAGAGGAATACATGAAAATAGATAAAGAAGACATAGAGGTACTGCAGTCCAAAGACAAAAGCATACCTAGAGGACTAGCACCCCTATAGGACCTCTTTGATTTTAATTATGTAGCAAAGAAGACCACTATAGAACCCACTGAATCCGATGTTGAAGAATGCAATGTCGACAGCAAAGACAAGCCTAAAATGATCAAATTATCCAAAACATTACCAGCTCATATCAAACAGAAATACGTTGATTTATTTAAAGAGTTTGTTGATGTTTTTTCTTGGAGTTATGAAGATTTGAAAGCCTATGACACAGAGATCATCTAGCATAAGATTCCATTGAAATAAAACTAGAAACCTTAGGCAAAAACTGTGCAGAATAAACCCTGTACAGTTACCCCTGGTAGAAAAAGAAATTAAGAAAATGTATGAGGTTGGAATCATATTCCCTGTGAGGTTCTTAGATTGGGTATCTAACCTTGTGGCTGTAAGGAAAAAGACAGGAGAAATAAGGCTGTGCATTGATTTTAGAAACTTAAACAGAGCCTCCTTAAAAGACAATTACCCCTTGCCCAAAATGGAGCACATCCTACAAAGGGTAGTTGGTTCTAAGAGGATTTCTTTGTTAGATGGCTTTTCAGGGTATAACCAGGTCTTAGTACTCCTAGAATATCAACTTAAAACAACCTTCACCACTCCTTGGGGTACTTTCATGTATGTGAAAATGCCTTTTGGATTAATGAATGCTGGGGCCACCTTTCAGAGAGCCATGGACATTGCATTCTCAGAAGAAATAGGCCACTTCATTGTGATTTACCTAGTTGACATTACAGTTTACTCCAAAAATGATGAAGAACACCTTAAACATTTGAGAAAAGTCTTTGAGAAATGCAGAATGTATGGGCTATCTTTAAATCCCCAAAAGACAGTGTTTGGCCTCCAAGAAGGTAAAATTATTGGTCATATCATATCCGAAAAGGGGATTAAAATAGACCCAAAAAGAGTTGAGCGAATATTGCAGATTAGCCACCCAAGAAACATCAAAGAGTTGCAGTCCTTTATTGGGAAGATTAATTTCTTGAGGAGGTTTATACCCAACCTATCATAACTCCTTAGGAACATGACAAATATGCCCAAGAAAGAAGTAGGAGTTAAATGGACTCTAGAGGCCAAAAAGTCCTTTGAACTGGTAAAAATTGCACTCACCCGAGCACCAGTTCTCATCAGCCCTGATTTTACTAAGGATTTCCTCATCTTCTCGTCTGCATCAGAACATACTATGGCCGCTGTCCTATTGTAGAAAAATACAGAGGGACAAGAGCAGCCAATTGCATTTTTTAGCAAGGCCTTAAGAGATGCACCTATGAAATATAATATCATGGAAAAACAGGCCTATGCTTTGGTAAGGGCCTTGAAAGACTTCAGAGTGTATATTTTACATTCCCATATTAATGCCTTTGTGCCTAATATAGTGGTGAAGGACATTTTGTCACAAGATCCAGATGGAAAAAGAGGCAAGTGGATTGCTGTGATACTAGAATATGATTTGGAAATCAAACCCACTAAACTCATCAAGGGTCAAGGCTTAGCACAATTAATGGCTGAATATAACTTACAAGCCCTTGAAATTAATATGGTAGATGCTTTGGATGAACAGGAAGGATTACCGACTCCCATTGTAGAAGAACAGTTCCAAAACTCACCTTGGTATGCTGATATCCTGTATGTGCTTGTAAATCTTAATGCTCCTCCTGATTTATCTAAGACAAAGGCAAGGTTTTTAAAGTTGAAAGCTAGAAATTATTTAATTTTAAATGAATGTTTATATTGGAAAAATGCCAATGGTTTATTGCTTAAATGTTTTCCTGAAGTTGATGCAGAGAGAATCAAGAATGAGTTTCATGAAGGAGAGTGTGGAGGCCATCTCTACTGGAAAACGACTGCCAATAAAATCCTTAGAGATGGCTATTACTGGCCCACCCTCTTCCGAGATGTCCACAAAATGATAGTTGCCTACCACAAATGCCAAATATTTGAGGGCAAAAGAAAACTCCTTCCTCTACCTTTACAACCAATCACTGTTGAAGCTCCTTTTCAACAGTGGGGCCTAGACTTCATAGGGAAAATCCATCCTGCTTCATCTTCCCAACATAGATTTATACTCACAGCCATTGACTATTTCACTAAATGGATAGAAGCCATCCCTTCTAGGAGCCACAGACTCAGTTATCATAAAATTCCTTGAAGACCATATCCTATCTAGATTTGGCTGCCCTAGGAATATTATCACTGACAATGCTGCTGCATTTGGTTCCAAAAATATGATTGATTTTTGCCACGGGTATCAGATTGCACTTGGTCATTCTACTGCTTATTATCCTCAGGGTAATGGGCTAGCAGAATCATCAAATAAGAGTTTGGTGACCATCATCAAGAAGCTGCTTGAAGAAAATAAAAAATCATGGCATAATAAGTTAGTGCATGCTTTATAGGTAGACAGATTGACAACAAAGAAATCTATTGGAATGTCTCCCTATCAGCTAGTTTATGGAGCAGATGCAGTTCTCCATACCAGTTTGGGAGTACCAGTGATAAAATTGGTCCAATAAATACAATCAGAGTAAGATAGCATGGTAAGGAGGATCAATCATACCATTCATCTCCAGCAAACAAGGGAAGAAGTCTACAACAGAGCTCGGAAAGTGCAAGAGAACATCAAAAATTTGTTTAATAAGAGGACAAAGGCCTGTGATTTCAAAGTTGGGGACAAGGTACTCAAATGGGACTCTAGAAGAGAAGATAAGGGTAAGCATGGAAAGTTTGACAGTTTATGACAAGGTCCTTACATTATTCAATCTGCAATTGGCCCCAATGCATTTTTTCTGCAAGAATTGGATGGTACAGATCTGTTTGGGGGTCCTGTCAATGGCAGGATGCTCAAGCATTATCACTGCTAAAGATTCAGTTTAAATTTTTCACTTCCATTGTAAATACCATTGCTTTGTTTTGTTTGGAAAAATAAAAATACAAAAAAAAAGAATAAAGGTTCAGAAAAGATTAAATCTTGAACCTATGAAGTTCCAAAGGAATGGCTCAAAACAAATCAAAACCTGAGCCAGGGAAAGTGAAAGGATGGTTCTAACATGCCCAAAACTTGAACCAACAAAGAAAGGAAGAAGAAGCAGCTCTAACAAGATCAAAACCAGAGCTGAAATGAAGAAAGAAATGTGACTCTAAATAGCTCAAAATATGAGTCACAAGAAAGGAAAGAAGGATGTTCTTAATTTTCAGAATTTCAAAGCCTTCACAATTTTTTTTTCAGTTTTCTGCAAAGTTTAGTTCATGTGCAGCTTGTCTTTATGCCATGGACCCACAGCAAATCAGAGAGTCTAATCTTGGTTTGTCTGTATTTAAATTTCTATTTTAGAATATAGAGAATGAAGTCTGTCAGATAGTTTAATCCTGGAAGATATTAGTTTAGGTAGAGAAGCTATGAGTCCAAATGTTTAATCTGGTCTAATGGAGGAATAAGGGTAGATTTAGATTAGTTTTTTCTTTCAATAAAAAATGATGAAGTGAAAGGTCTGCAATTATAAATGCACCTTGAAGAAAAAATGTTAGGACAATAGGATGGGTAGGTAGATTGTTTGGGGAAGTATTGCTGCTGATATAATATCCATCATGTTTGTAACAGCGGATCAAAGAAGAAAAATATGGTCAAGTACCAGGCATCTGGCCTACTTCCAAAGATTATTTATGAGATTCTTGACATGTTCAAGAAGATGCCATCCCCATGTGGAGCCACTGTTAGCCACCTATAATATTTTGTCAAAGCAAACAGGTGGCTAAATATGTTTCTGAGTCTTCAAGAGAAACATTTCCTTTGTAAATCTATCATTCTTTAAGCCTCCATGTGTTTTATATCCTTCAAAATTATCTTCACTGCTATTTCCATTAATGAACCATGTTGTCTATGAAAGAAACTGTTTTCAAAGGCCTGCATCTTCCCCATATTCCCTCATTCATACTTCATTTTCCTTCATTCCCTTCATAAATTCCCTTTGATAAGGTTTAAAACATCTTTTTTAATCTTATCGGAACCCTCAAAACCCTTTGAAAAACCTTCATTTTGGCCTAAAAACCCACTTTTCAGCATTTAGGCCTTAAGCCCCTTTTAGCCCTAGCCCCTTTTCCGCATGTGACCTCATCCCATGACTAGGAGCTAGCCCCCCATCGCACAATCTCAATCGGGGTTTATAGTTTCTTTGTTAAACGTTTATTTCAAAACTTCGATGCGATGAGCCCCATTCTCCTCCAATCCGCCGATTTGATCTGGACTATTGAATCCACAATAACCAATGGCCAAGATTCAATCGCGCTTCGCTCGCAGCCCCCCATCATCGCATACGTCGATTTGATTTGGACCGTTGAATCCAAAAGAACCAACGGCCGGATCTCATCGCGCTCTGTTCATAGGCCCCCCGTCATTACACCCTTCGATCAATCCCGACCATTGATCTCCCCTCTAATCCGATAGCTAGCGCTTAATCGCACATCGCAAACTCAAAGACCCGGTGCTTTGGCCTCTTTCCTTTTCTCCGATGCAATTTAATCCCAGCCGTTCATTCCACCATATCCGACAGTTTGCGCTTCATCGCATCGTGCTCGTCCCTCACGTAATCCTCCACCATCCCGACCTCCAATTAAATCTCCACCGTTGATCAAGTTTGATTGGATGGTCCACATTACTTCCGCTCTTCAAACCTCGCCCTTCTCATTCTCCCCCATCGATAGATCTCGACTCTCGATCCTCACAATCCGATGGCTCGCATTGACCTTAGCAATGGACCCCGCCTCCTTTCGCCCGTGCATCTAACCTTATGTCACGTTTCACCCGCACCGTCAGATCTTCTGCCCATCATCCAACGGTTGAAAATGCATATCGTGTAGTTTCTGCACCTGAGAGTTAATGTTTCAAAATTATGCGAAATGGGTGGTTTTCTTTTTCCATGCGTCACTCACTGAGTGGAATTGCATTTTTTTGGGCATTTCCGCTTTCCCCCTTTTTTCCACGCGAAAATTATTCTGGTTTTCTGCCTTACCACCTCCGCAACGTCATTTCCATTGTCAATCGCAGCCGTTGATCTATGAGATCAGATGGCTCTTATTATATCGCAACTCATTCACCTACTTTTCATTTGTCCTCCCAAATGATTCCATCAGGCGATCTCCGCCGTTGATTTGTTCTAATCTAACGACCTTGATCTAATCTCGCCTCCATCCATTTTTCATCCATCTAACCTTCTAAACGACTTCATTGACAGATCTCCACTGTCGATTATTCTAATCTGACGGTCCACGTTCATCCTTGCACCAGACTCCCATCAGACCAGTTTTTCGCCTTCCACCACGATTTTCGTCAAATTTTCATTGCGTCCACCGTTTTCCACCACTGCTCCCCCATCCCCACGAGCCTCTGAAGTATTCCTCCCTCACTCCCCCTGGTTTTTATAACATGTTTCTCATTTTTTGCAGGTTTCAAAGGTGGTGAATTCTCACTGTTTTCATAGTCACGACCCTGACACAGAAAGACTATCACAGAGCCAAGATTGCAGAGGGAGAAATATCTAAAAAGGGTTAAAGGCATAATATTGAATATTAAGAAGCCTAATACACAGTCAGCGTAGATTAAATACACATAATTGATCGTAGCAGCATAGAGGATATATTAGTAGGACATTGCTTTATTAAAGAAAGGACCAAATCACTACTACCCATTCTCTATTCTTCATTGAGCTCTAGAGTAGTTACTATACTGACAAGAAGTCCTAAAAACTGTCAGTGCATTAGTTATGAAGTATGGAAGACCTGAAAGACAATATCTTCACCTTACTTGTCACAAAAGATAAAACAGAGTACTACAGCCAGAAAGTACTTCATGGGACATACCCTTGGAGTTATTATCAAACTGACAAAGACCCCCAATTCATCTAAAGAGTACTGAAAGTTAATGTAAATATATTAAAACAAAATGGGCTTCAAAAACACTTCTCCTTCTATTTTAATGAATCATTTAAATCCTATCTACCACTACTATCACTCTTTCACCTATAATAACTCATGAGAAATACATTGTAAATGTTGGTTCGTTGGTTGGATATTGTAAAAACACTGATTGTAAGCTGTTTTACTGAGTTAGAGTTTTATGAGTAGTTGTTGTAAATAGGCTAGGAGATGATTTCTGAATGATATCAAGCTATTGGACAAGGATGTATGTGACTGATTTTGCTCTTCTAATATGACAAGCATGTTCATTGGATCCTGATCTAAATAAGTGGTGATGTGTTCTATCTTTGTTATTGTTTTCCCTCTGTTATCATCATGTTTCATTTTCTTTGATAAGAATTAGTAATTTTAGCTTAGGATATACTGTTGCAAGTACCCTAATGCTTCCTGCACTTTCTTATCTTTATGTTTTCTACTATTTGTGTGTCTAAGGACAAATTCAACATAATTTAACCAGTATAGAAGTTGGTTCGTCCATGCTTACTGATGTATGAATTTAGAGTTTGTTATTGGATGTTCTTGTTTGGTTTCAGCTGAAAGTATTAGGAAACAGGGAGATTTAGAGTTAGCCTTGTCCCCTAGGTTCCTTTTCTAACAGTTAGCCTTTCTAAGATCCCTTTGAGTTGAGTGCTAAAAGCAGAGAAGTTAAAAGTCTTTCTCTGATCTTAGGTTTCACTCAGTGTTAAACTTAAATGTTTTCTATTGTCTGAAAGTAGTCAAGAGGACTGTTGGATTGTTGTCTTCAGAGTTAGCCTCATTAGGAGTATTGATTATAGAGGTTAAGGCATGCCCTATCCCTAGATTTTCTCCTAAGTGGTCACCTTGGAAGGTTTTCCTTGTCATTCCCATTCATTTCCTTGTTGTTTCATCCCATATTATCATCTTAAGAGATCCTTTTGATATAGATGACTAGCCCTTTGAAAGCCTTGGATATTTGAATTGTAAGTAAACCCTTTCATGACCCCATTGCCCAATGGACTTGTGTTTTCTTTGAATTATCTCCCCATTGCTGAAAATCCTTCTCTTCTCACTCGAATTTCCATCATATACCTCCCTCGAATTTAGGTTTGGAGATTACTTGGTGGGAAATTCCTCCACCCCTCCTTATAGAATTAGGGTCAACGCCCTAACTTAAACCACATTGCATTTCTAGTCCATGTTCTTGCAATTAAATTATTTTGTTGGGTAGTCATGTTACCTTCCAACCTACACCTTACCCAATGTCATAACCATATATATATATGTGTGTTTGTGTAGGGGGGGGGGGGGCGTGGGGGTTGTCCTAATTATCATATTATCAAACTCAGCATCCACATACCGAAATATCTCAATATCATCAACATGTTGGAAGTAAATAATACATCATATATTTAATTAATAGAAACATAATTCATCAAGTGCTTTATATAAATAAGTCCATTTATCCAATTTGATGTGAAATAATACTACATAAAGCTCATAAATAGTGCATCATAAAAATATTGTTAAGGCCTTGGTATAAGTAGCTACCTATGTCAAAATGTGGTGTTGCAAATGGTTAAAAATGAGAGATAGTCTCAACATATAGTCTTTCCATCCTCCCAGGTAGTATGTATTGGGCTATAATTGTCCCACTAAACCTTAACCTGGTCCACTGAGTGATTCCTGAGTTATTGAAATCTAAAGTCCAATATAGTTAATAGTTCAATCATAATTATTCCCATGTATGATACTTGTAATTCTCTCCAATTAATTTTGTGAGACTCGTCAGTAACGTAACGTAGTAGAACAAATATATGAAAAAAATAATGATTTTTACAAAAGTGGGATGATAGACAACTGGTATAATTTTCTCTTTTATTGTAAAAGGTCCTATAAATCAAGGTGATAGTTGTATTCCTTCTCCAAAATGAATGTTAATCTTGTTGGGTCATATAGAAAATAAAAACTTGGTCCCCCATCTCATAACTTCAACTAGTAATATGTGCATCATCATAACTCTTCTATCCATCCTAAGTTTCCTTTAACATTTATCTAATCTGATTTGCCTACTCCTCCACTTGTTGTACTAATTTAGGCCCTATTATAGCACTATCCTCCAACCTTTCCTAGCTTAGTAGTCTTGCATGGAATTCCATAAAGATATTGCTAAGGACACATCTCTATTGAACTATGGTAATCATTATTGTAGGAAAACTATACCAATGGTAGATACTTCTCCCATTGAATCTAGTTATCCATAACATGCATTATAAGCATGTCTTCTATAACTTGATTTACTCATTCAATATTCTTATCTTTTCTCAAATGATATGAAATGCTCATTTTAATTGAGTCCCCAATACGGATTGTAAACTTGTACAAAACTTAGATGTAAATTAAGAGACTCAATCGGTAATAATCTTTGTGGGTAACTTGTGCATCCAGATAACTTATCTTATAGATACTGATGCCACATGATCAATAGCATCATAAGTGTCTCTAATAGGGATGAAATGGGAAATTTTGTTCAACTTATCAACTATGACCAATATGGCATTGTGCCTTTGTGACATGAGTGACAAAGCTACAACAAAATCCTTAAAGACGACTTCCCACTTGGACATATGAATGTCATGTCGATGTAAGATACATGTTCAATGGTGATAGTCAAACTTTACTTGTTGACATTCAAGACATTTTGCAACAATCTAGACCATGCCAGGTTTCATGGATGCCAAAAATAAAATCATTTTCACATCTACATACGTCTTCTTCACACACTCCAACACCCGAACCAACTTTCCACTCTCAATTCTACTCACAAATTTACTTCCCTAGAAGTTATGTACCTTTACTATCCGAGTATGATCTCCAATGCACTTTTTTTTTTCATTCATAGGTGTGCATTTTATCTCTAAGTATGATCTCCAATGCTTAAATGATACGTTCATGCACCTATTTTTCATTCACGGTGTCTATAATTGGGTAGAAGTGAAATCACCAAAGCTTCACGTGATATCCACAACCATCATAATTGAAACAGAGCATGTGCCAATATAGCTTTTCGATTGCATGCTAGTGCTTCACATGGCATCCAACACCCATAGCTTTGGGGTCTAGTTGATTTCTTTGGAATTTTTCCATGTGAAAGGGAACCCAACTTTTGTAGTTTTGTAAGATGATAATGACATCGCACAGTTCTGTTGTTGGATGATAATGACATCGCACTGTTCTTTTGTTCTATTCCAATGTTGCGGAAAATAATACAAGAAATGTGTTCTACCAATTAGTATAAACTTACGTTTTTTATTTAATGGTTCCCTGCAACTGTTGTCCAACGCTTCCGCTACGGATAGCTCTCTAAATCTAACGCATTCTGATATAATTTAAAACAAAAATTGATTAAAAATATATTAAATAAAAAAACAAAAAGTTTAAATATTAATATTTTTAGGTGTTATTTAATTATTTTAAATTTTGGAATTTTAATTTAAAGGTTGATCAACCACAAAATCACAAAAAGAAAAGGTGTGAACATCTTCACGGGATTTCTCACTTCGCCCTACACGTGCTCGCTTTTTTATGACTTCGGATGTCGAACTCAGGTTGTATCCAAAGAATTAGGATTATTTCAAATGGCCAGTAATTGGATCTGAGTTGGCACGTCTACAGGCAACCTTTGGGTGAAGATGAAGCTGTGCTTCGCTCCGGTGAGTCAAGTGGACAGAAAATGGAGGAAGACTGATGACAATACGTGCCACTTTGATATCATTCAAATATCAAGAGAAACACCACCAAATGCACTGTGGAGAGTGACGTGCCGAAAGGATTTTTTTGTCCGTACTCAGTTTTTCTTTACTTTTGGTAATATTTTGGGAAGAAAAATAGAAAAATATTTGGTTGTAAAATTGTTAAAGAGCATTAATAAATAGTATTTTCCTCTCTCTTCTCAGTAATAATTTTTTTTTGAATTTATATGATGTTTCCAACCACTAATATATGGAAAGCTCTTAGCTCTTGTCATAAGTGTTTGTCTCTTCTTTTTGCTCATTAATAGTGCCTAATTATAATGGTAGAATAGATGGAAAAGACACTTAGAGACATTTTATTTTATGAGTTTTTTTTTTTGTTTTTCATGATATGGGACGTGTACATGTATTTTATGGAAAATAACTCATCACATTAATTTGATTCAATAATCTAATTATTAGTAGGATATTGGTCTTTTGAATATATATATATATATATATATATATATATATATATATATATATATATATATATATATATATATACACGCATCTATATATAAATTGATTTCTAAATAGTCACATAAACTAAATCACATAATAAGACTTGATTTATTAAATATTAGTGTATATTCATTTTAACTTTGGATCTATCATGAATAGAGAGAGATCAATACCTATAGGTGAAAGTCTTTCCTCAAATTTTGATCCCTCTTGACACATGATAGATCCATAATTAAGATGGATCTTTATTAGCTCTTAATAAAATGCATGTAAGCTCCATGTTGATCAAGAAAGAAATTACTCATCTCCCTCATACTATGTAACACACCATTGAAATACTTTAACTACCATGTATTAAGAGTGATCAAATCCCTAGAGGTGCATCCTCAATTTTTGATCTTGTGAGGCCTCCTTACTTGGGGCCTCAAGGTTGTAAAAATACGGATGTTTGCTTCATCTATAATAAAACAAAATAAAAATTATTTTTAGATATCTATAGAATTATTCCATTCATGTTTGTTTCAACAAAATATTCACAATGTAAACAAACCCTTTTATGATCATTCATAGTGTAAACAAAAAAATAGCCAGCTATTGCTTCCCTTCTATTATGTTTGTCCTCTCAAGACCACTTGACTGAATATGTCACCCTACCAACTGGGAACCTCTTATCTACCTTCCTAGCTTAGGGAACCTCCCCATGTCCCCTAGCTCTTTGAGGCTAAGTCCAAAACCAAATCAACATTGTGTATTTATGTGTGTTCAACCACTAGACATCAAGCACCTTCCTAGATTCATTGTATCGACTCACAACTCCAAAATATCATTTCCAAGTTTCCCCATATTCCTCATATAACCTCTTACACTCCAACACAAAACATACCCCCAAGAGATCCCCCCTTCCCCTTTTCAACCCTTCATCTTATCTCTCCCCTCCAAGTGTCCACCTACTTCCTTCAATTTTTTACCTACCTCATTTATGAAATCTCTTTTAAATATCTCGAGACCACCCCCTATGCCTCTCACTTACCTCGTTGTCCCTTAGTTAAAGAGCCTTGGGTTGTCAAATCATTCACATGGCTACACTTGATCATATAATAATTATATAATAAAATAGTACAATCTCAAAATTCTCTCACCTACCTCATTTTTCCCAAGTTAAAGAGCCTCAGGTGGTTAAATCATTCATATAACTACACTCCACCATATAATAATTACATAATAAAATAATACAATATCAAAATTCTAGTCAAAATCAATGGATTACATAAGAACCCAATTTAAATTTAACGTAAAATTAATCGTAAGAATATACACCATTAATTAATTATTAATCAATATTAAGTGCTAATCATTTATTTAACCATTAATCAAGCTTAAATATTGATCAAATTATTATATTAATTCATCTTAATCAACCTTTAGGCTTTATCATAAAGTTATATTATGATTTAGTTATCATAGTAGATCATTGAATACTAATGTATTCATGTGAGATGTGGATATGTAGCTAGAATACACATATATCATACGTATACTGGTAACACTGATAAGAATATATCAATATAATAAATCTCCTGAGTAGGCTAATAACCTAATTTACCATTATAATATTAAGAAGTGGACATTACATACACCCCTCCTTCTCCTGAGTAGGATAATAACCTAATTTACCATTATAATATTAAGAAGTGGGCATTACATACACCCCTCCTTTGTAAAAATTTGTCCCAAAGTTAGAGTTAAGATGATGCAAATCAAGGAGTAATATGATAATTAGACATAATAAAATAGGGGGGAAAATGTAGTAACCAAAATTAAGTAAAAGCAAATGAATAATTCACTTCCCACTTTGAGTTCATAGCTTACCTATATTCACCCATCCTCCCTAAGCTACCTTTCCTCCCATCCTATTTGTCCTTTGTTGCAATAAACTATGGCATCGACTATACGGCGATATAACCAATGATAGAACCCAAATGGCAGAAACTTGAACTATAATAACCTAACTTCCCCAACAATAAATTAGTAGTCATCATCACACATCTACGGGAGTGTGTTCATCATATAACTCCCATGACTTTACGTTTGGAGGTTACTTGGTGGGAAATTCCTCCACCCCTACTTACAAAATTAGGGTCAACGCCCCAACTTTAACCACACTGCAGTTCTAGTTCTATGTTCTTGTCATCAAATTATTCAGTCAGGTAGTCATGTTACCTTCCAACTTACACCTTTCCCAATGTCATAACCATACATAAAAACAATATGTGTGTGTGTGTGTATGGTCCTAATTATCATATTATCAGACTTAGTATCCACATACCAAAATATCTCAATTAACATCAAGATGTTGGAAGTAAATAATACATCATATATTTTAATCAACAGAAACATAATTCATCAAGTGTTTTATATTAATAAGTCCATTTATCCAATTTGATGTGCAATAATCTTACATAAGTTCATAAATTGTGCATCATGAAAATATCGTTCAGGCCTTTGCATTTAAGTAGCTTCCTATGTCAAAATGTGTTGTCGCAAGTGATTAAAAAATGAGAGATAATCTCAATCTATAGTCTTTTCATCCTCCTAGGTAGTATATCTTGGCCTATACTTGTCCCAATAAACCTTAACCTGGTCCACCAAGTGATTCCCGAGCTATTGAAATCTAAAGTCCAATATAGGTGATATTTCAATCATAATGATTCCCATGTACGATACTTGCAATTCTCTCTAACTAAGTATGTAAGATTCACCAGCAATGTAATCTAGTGGAAAAAATACATGAAAAACATCATCATTTTATACAGTTGGGATGACAATACAAGATGATAGAACACTGGTCCAATTTTCCCTTTGATCGTAAAAGGTCCTATAAATTGAGGTGATAGCTTTGTCCCTTCTCCAAACTGAATGTTACTCTTGTTTAGTCAAATGCAAATAATTACTTGGTCCCCCAATCATAACTTCGACTAGTAATATGTGCATCATCATAACTCTTTTGTCTATCATGAGCTTCCTTTAACCTTTGTCTATTCTGATTCACCTAATCCTCCATTTTTGTACTACTCTAGGCCCTATTATAGCTCTATCCTCTAACCTTTCCCAACTTAATAGTCCTGTATGGCATTCCATAAAGATATTCATAAGGAGACATCTCAATTGAATTATGGTAATGATTATTGTAGGAAAACTCTACCAATGGTAGATACTTCTCCCATTGAATCTAATTATCCATAACATGCATTCTAAGCATGTCTTATATAACTTGATTTACTCATTCAATATTCCTAATTTTTTTCAAATTATATGAAATGTTATGTGGGAAAATTTAGAAAGAAATTCTCAATTTTATTTCTCCTTAATTAAAATGAGAAAATTAGAATTTCCACATCGGAAGACATCTTAGATATAGTTAACTGAAGTGACATGACTCTTGTCACTAAGTTAGCTTAGTAAATTCAAGTTGGAGGAGTTAGAGTTCAATTAAGCATGTGTGATTTCTAATTTGTAGCAATCAAGGCTAGTTATCTTGGGTTTTTTTGTGTTAAACTAGTTCTAACTATTAAAGGAACTAGTGGAAGGTCAATTAAGCAATGGGACTTCAGTCAAACTCGGTGATCATCCAGTTAATTGATTAATCAACCCAAAATAGCTAGTGCATGGAGAGAATTCGAGTTCCCTAGTTGTGGTGGAGATTCCAATTAAGTTTAACATCAGTTGTAGATTAGCCTTGAGTGTCCAAGTGTTTCATGCAGTCATATGATCAACCTTGGGAATTGTGTAATCCATTTTGGAGAAATTTCTAAATAATAGGGGCCTAATTTCTCAAGGAATAAAGAAAGGAAATAGGGGCTCAAGCAGAGGAATAAATTGACTAAGTCTGGGTCAAAGCTTCTTAGTGGGCAGAGAGATAGGTTATTCACTAGCAGTTTGTGCTTAGTTGAGAAAATCAGTTGTAATATATCTCTATTGATCACAATAATGCAAGTAGGCTAAGGGGTTTTTAATAGTTTTCTTTCCCCTAAAAAAGTATTTTGTGCATGAGTATTATTTATTATTGCATTCTGATATTATTGTTCTAAATTGTGAATTGATTTCCACAGAGCAGTAGAGTAGGTTTCTGTCCTGTGATTTTGTTTAAAATTTCATGAGCAGTTGCAAATCTACAACATAATTTCTACATGATATTAGAGCAAGAATTTTGAAGTTTTTTCTCACGAGAATCGAATTTGCAATTTAGTGCAGCAGGATCTCTCCAGGGCTCAAAAGATGACCTTCAACGGGCATAGGCTAGAGTATTCCTTGGAAGGCAACTCTAATTTCATCACATGCAAGGATCACATTGAAGCAGTATTGGATGACAATGGATTGCTAGAATACATCAACACGGATGTTGAAAAATGACAAGAATCTGAGCCCAAAACCTTTCTCAGTGGAAGAAAAATGTAGCCAACGTAAGGAGAATAATATTGGATGGAGAACGAGATCAAATTATCTCAAATATCCATAGGAAAGAAACTTCGTTCGCACTATGGAAAGCAAAAACAAAATTTTTTGAGAATAGTAGTGACCATAGGAAGTTAGCACTCAAGGATAAAATTAGAAATATCAAGATGTGGAAGAATGACATTATTTCGTAGTATCTCAGTAGGTTCAATCAAGTTAATGATGAACTTGGAGGGGTTGGTGTTAATGTTGCAGAAGATAACTTGGTAAACATATCCCTTCTAGGCCTCCACAAGAGCTAGCATAGCTACCAAGATTCGGTGAACGGGTGGGAGAAAATACCGTATTGGGAACGCTTATGGTCCAATTTGGTATAGGAGGAAATAAGGTGGAATACCAGATATGGGACTTCATCCAAGGGAAAGGATGAAGAAAAATTTGCATCGGTTGGAAAGGGAAAGAAGGAAAAATGGAAGAAATCTCAAACCAACCAGAATCCAGCCAAGGGGGGAAAGAAGAAATATTTGTCCAAAATTAAATTCTTCAATATTCATGAATTTAGGCGCTATGCCACAAAGTGTCCACACAAAATTGCATGCAAGAAGAGTTCAGGAGGATTAGCAGGTGAATCCTTTCTTAGTGGTCTGAGCTTGACTTTACCCTCATCGCATGCATGGCCAACACAGTGATGGGGAGCATGTGGTACTTGGACTCAGGTGCATCGTTCCACATGACAGGGTGTAGAGAGTTTTTTTATGACCTGGGAAAGAAAGATTTACTGATGTACATTGAGTTGGGGGTCGATGGAAGCTACAACATGACCAGGGTTGGTACAGTTAGCTTACAAAGGTAGTCGAGATCCCCTCTAAAGCTCAAGGATCTGATTTTCATTCTAGGCCTAAAGAAAATTCTCATCTTTGTTATAGTTTTGGAAGACTTGTTGAAATTGGCAACAAGAAATATTGAAAATTGAATCGAAAGAGGCTTCTAATTTAATTTTCCCTTAATTAAATTAGAAGGAAATTGTAATTCCACATCATATGATAGCTTGTACGAGTTAATTGAGTCATGACTACATATTTAGCTCAGTCAATTCGAATTGAGGGTCAAAATAGATGCATGTAGAGTGTCTCCTACTTTTTAGAAGCCCTGGTTGAGTTTATTTTGAGTTATAATTTGTTAAATCAGTTTATTTGAGTTAAAATCAGTTTAAGCAGTTCTAACTGATAGATGAGCTAGTGAGAGGTCCAGTGAATTAAATTTTATTTAATTCACATGCAATGATCAATCATAAAATTGATACTTCACTCTAAATAGTTGTTGCATGTTAGTTCTAAGGAAGACCAAATTGAGATTGGAGTTAAAGGGAAATACACTAACAGTTGTATAATTAGAAAATTGTACAGGCGGTGCATGGAGTCAGCAAGATTCCTTGGATTTATTATGCAATCAATCAATTCAAATTTCCTAATTAATAAGGGCTCAATTCCCTCAGGAATGTGTAAGTCTACTTGGTCATTTAGGTGCAATTTTTTGGTTAAGTATTGGACCAAACTTTCCAGGATCAGTGTGAGACAGTCAAAGATAGTGCAGAGGATTCTCAGGAAGGGAAATAACATTGTATTATTTCATATTCTTGACTTAATTAAATATACATATAGCAGGGTTTTGAGCTAAGGCTTTCCCCAAATACATCTTTGTGTTGTGAGATTGAAAATATTTCTCTTTCTTGTTCAAGTGATTGTGCAATCTTAATTAGTTTTTGTAATTTGTAGAATGGATTCAAGCATTTTGTTTTAGCATATTAAAAAATTAGTTGAATCTATGTGTATTTTCTAAATGGTATGTATCATATCAAGAATCAATACAGAAGATAAGAACCAGAGTTTGTTTTGAACAAGTGAATCGAATTTGCAGATTTATTCTTCAAGACCAGCTACAGACCATTATGTCTTTTTGTGAATTGAGACTTGAATATGCCCCTAAGGGTAGTTCGAATTACATAGCATGGAAGGACAAGATGGAGGTAGTTTTGGGGGGAATGGACTTAAGGATCTCATAGAGAGTAATATTCCCAATCCCACAGCAACATATGCTCAAAACCCTAATGCATGGAAGAATAATGTAGCAAAGGCAAGAACAATTCTGTTAGAATGAATTTGAGATAAAATTTTCTCAAACCTCCATTTATAGGAAACTCCATATGCTATGTGGAAGGACTTAACATATCTGTTTAATAATAGAAATGAACAAAGGAAGTTGGTGTTGAAGGAAAGGCTCAGAAAAATCAAGATGGAGGAGGGCGACAGAATACCAAAATACTTGACGAAGTTCACTCAATGCCGAGATGAGCTTGGAAGTGTTTTTTCTACCATTCTCGATGATGATATAGTGACACTATCACTTCTGGGCCTTCCCAATAGCTCTCAAAACTACTATAATTTTGTAAATGGGAGGGAGAGTGGTTCGATTTTTACAAGAAGAGATAAGGCAAAACACCAAAGACATGAACTCTTCCAAAGACAAAGAAAAATATTTTGCAGTAGTCATAAAAGGAAACAAATCCAAGGGAAAAAAGTCCCAAAGCGAAGAGTGAAATAAATACTTGAACAAAATAAAATGTTTTCACTGTCACAAGTACGGGCACTGTGCAACGAAATGTCCAAAGGGAAAGAAAGAAAGATCATGCAGTAGTAGCACCAGGTGAATCTCTAGCTTCATAATTCTAGCTTGATTTTCCTCTCATTGCATGCATGGGCATCACTGTAATGGGATGCATGTGGTATCTCAACAGTAGTGCCTTGTTCCATATGTCAGGGAATAGAGATCTCTTCAGTGACTTGGAGGAGAAATACCTAATGAAGAACATAGAGTTTGGAGATGATGTGAGGTATAACATGACTGACATTAGTATAATTAATTTTCAGAGGGAGTTTGGATTCCCTCTTAGACTCACAAATGTTTTGTTTTTTCTAGGACTAAATAATAATCTTGTTTCTGTCGTGGTATTTGAAGACCATGGCTATGATGTTATATTTATAAAAGGAAAGGTTTTCCTTAGACACATTGATATGGGAGAGATGAAATAGATCATTGTGTGATTCAAGAACCTGTATTATCTCAAGGTCGAAGATGCATGTAAGGAATTGAGGAACAAGGAAAAGGTTAGAGACTTGGTGGCTGACAGGGAGAATGAATTACCTCTCAACATGCAGCCTCAGAAGAAGCCTCAGAAAGTTGTGGAGCAGCCACAATTAGATAAGAAGAAAGGAGATCGAGAGGAGGCATCCACTCAAGTAGAGACCTCAAGTAGGGATAAATTTTGAGCCAAGTGGGAAGAGGGAGCACATGAAGCCATACCTTCAGGTGAGAGGTGGAGCGATGTGAAGAAATAGTCCCAAGAGTTCAAAAAATTGGGTAGGCTCCATTGAGATGTTTTGTCTCATGGATCATTACCTTGCTATGGGAGCCCACAATACACAGTAGTAGGATGGATCAATGGTGGTTGATGCTGTCAAAGGTCATAGTGATAGATGAAAATATTAGCAGTAGCCGAATACTGTGGAGCACAGAGCAGTGTTGGTAGCTGTGCATATGGCACAGTGCAAAGTCAACATCAGTGAAGATTTTTCAGTACATAATACAGTATCTAGTAGAAGTCAAAGACTCTGGTGACAAATGCATCATACTAATTCAAGTTGCATGCTTTTTAGTTTCAGATGTTGTCGTAGCAAAAATATTAGAGACAATTGTTGCATGCATAATATTCCAAACGTACCAGATCACGATACAGTTGAATTCCTTTCTTGTTAAGAGGGATTGTTGAAATTGGCAACAAGAAATATTGACAATGGCAGCAAAATAGGCTTCTAATTTAATTTCCCCTTAATTAAATTAGAAGGAAATTGTAATTCCACATCACATGACAACTTATACGAGTTAACTAAGTCATGCAGGACTTAGTTAGCTTTGTCAATTCGAGTTGAGAGTAAAACTAGAGGCATTTAGGGTGTCTCCTACTTCTTTGGAGCCCTGGTTGAGTTAATTTTGAGTTATAATTAGTTAAATCAGTTTATTTCAGTTAAAATCAGTTTACCTAGTTCTAACTGATGGAGGAACTAGAAAGAGGTTCAATGAATTGAATTTAACTTAATTCACATGCAATAATCAATCAGATAATTGATAATTCACTCTAAATAGTTGTTGCATGTCAGTTCTAAGGAAGACCCAGTTTAGATTGGAGTTAAAGGGAAGTACACTAGCAGTTGTATAATTAGAAAACTGTACCAGTGGTGCATGGAGTCAATAGGATGCATTAGATATATTGTGCAATCAATTAGTTGGAATTTATTAATTAATAGGGGCTCAATTCCCTCAAAAATGCGTAATCCAGGCTTGTCAGTTAGGTGCAAATTTCTGGTTAAGTATTGGACGAAACTTGCGAGGATCAATGCGATACAATCAAAGATAATATAGAGGTTTCTTAGAAAGGGAAATATCATTGTATTGCTTTATATTCTTGATTTAATGGAATATACAAATAGCAGGGTTTTTAGCGGAGGCTTTCCCTAGATACATCTTTTTTTTGTGAGATTGGAATTCTTTCTCTTTCTTGTTCATGCGATTGTGTGATCGTAATTGGTTTCCACAATCTGTAGAATAGATTCAATTATTTTGTTTTAGCATATACAAGATTAGTTGAATCTATGTGGATTTTATACAAGACCCTGGTTATGATGTGATCTCTTCAGAAAAGGAAAAGAATTCCTAAGACACATATTCATGGGACAGGTCAAGAAAAATGGGGTTCATGCGAAGAACTTATGAAATCTATATGTGGAGGATTTTGCTGCATTAAGCACTAAGGCGAAGAAGGTGCAAACCCGCGATGTAGCTGAAATTTGGCACATAAGACTAGGCCGTGTGCATCATGGTGCCTTGAAGATTATGCAGTAAATAAAAACTAGCCCCTCAAAAGGAGCACTTAAGAAATAGAATGTATGAAAATGATTTACCTTTGGGAAGTACACAAAATCCAAATTTCATGATCGAGACACCAATGCACATGCAGTCCTTGAAAATATCCACTTTGATGTATATGGACCTTTCTCGATAACCTCCATTTCCAGAAAATAAATAAATAAATAAATAAATAAATATATATATATATATATATTCATTTTTATTGATGAATTTTCATGGAAGTGTTGGATCTTCTTCATGAGGAAGAAGGATGAGACATTCTCCATGTTCATAGAATTCAAGGCACTGGTTGAGAAAGAAACCTAGAACAAGGTTAATTCTCTCGTGAGTGATAATGGAGATGAGCACATGTCAACTGAATTCAGATAAATTGTCTGAAAGAAGGCATTCGACGAGAGTTTAAAATACCCCACAAACCACAACATAATGGGGTGGTTGGGAGAAAGAACCGTAGCATTGTGGGAGCATCAAGGGGGATTATGCATGACCATGTACTACCACTACACTTGTCGGTGGAGGCATGAAACACAACAGTCTATTTAAAAAACCAGAGTCATCATCGGATTTTGGGCATGATTGCACTAGAGGGGGCTTTCTCGGGGAGAAATTCGGATGTGTCGCACTTTACGATATTTGGAGCCTCTGTTTACTTCCATGTATCCAAAGAATGAAGGAATAAACTTGAGTTGACAACAAAATTGTGGGTATTTATGGGTTACACAGAAACTCCTCATAATTACCGTGTGTACTTTCCATCCCTCAGAATGACATTTGTGCAAAGGGATGTAGGTTTTGTTTAGGATAAATCTATCCAATGCTATCTTGAGAGGGAGCTTCAGATCTCACTAGAAGAGGATATTTTAGCTCCAAAGGAGGAGCCTCAGGAATTTTTTGAGAAGCCACAAATTGAGGAGTAAGGAAGGGAGACAACTAATCAAGAAGAACCATCTAGAGAATGCAGAAAAATGATCATTGGTTTATGCAGATTGCTAGGGCCATTACATTCATGTATGAGTTGATATATTTTTGATATTTAATCATACTAATATAGGATGACAGTTCATATGTGATTGTTAGGTGTTAATGACAATTTTTAATGACCTTATGATGTGAACATGTTAGCTAGTTATTTTTATGGATATCATGACCTTATTTATGTTGAGTTGAGGTGTTGTGAAGTTACATTGTGCTAATCTAGATTGATTGTAGACAAGATAGCCTCCCTTGATATGCATTAAGGTATGCGTTTTCTTATGTTGTGTACATGGTACTTAACTCTTGGATTATTTCATCTATCTAGTGTTGAGTGTTTGGTGTCTATTATGTCGTCTATTTATTGTCGGATGTTTGATTAATTGCATGATATGAATATATGAATGAAAGATTGCATGAATGAATGGTATTATTTTAATATGGTTGTACCAATGCATTATGTGTTGAGATAGTGGATATTTACTTGAGTGTAAGTATGTGATATTTGTAGCATTACGTATTATGACCGAATAATGCGATTTTATTGTGGATTATGACATGGTTTAGCCTTGGTAAATTTTTATTTCAAGTTGATAGATATGTTTTCTTGATGTTGATAAATATGGATGACATGTGTGTGTTCAGTTACATGGAAGCACACTTGGCCAAATAGGTAAGATAACTAATATATTTAAGAATGAGGGGTTTCTGCAGTGCATTATATTAGATATCAGTTTGGGATTCAACTCGGTTAAGTAATTCATTCATCTATGAAAATTTCTATGAGAGGTAGTCATAACTGACTAATTTATCCTGATTTTTTAATAGTCCACTTAGCACTCATTGCATTGGGTGATGCTCACATGGGTGAAGAAGTGGGATTGAAACTAGTGAAATGAATCACATAGCGTGAATCATCACTTCCGGGGCTTGCACCCGATAACCAGGACATACTGGGAGGTCACCCATCCCAAAACTCCTCTAGCTCAAGCATGCTTAACTGTGGAGTTTTTCCCACAATCAAGCCAACTTAGCTTGCTAGCCCATTTGCAAAAACTTAGAAAGTATTGTGCCTCATGAACCATTCAAGTAGAGCTCCCTTTACTCTTTGTATTTAAGTATGAGGGGTATCCGTAGTGCTTTATATTAGATATCATTTTGGGATTCAACTGTGTTAAGTAAGTCATTCATCTATTACCATTTCCATGAGAGGTAGTCATAAATCACTAATTTTTCATGATTTTTGAATAGTCCACTTAGTACTGATTGCATTGGGTGATGCTCACAAGTGTGAAGAAGTGGGATTGAAACTAGTGAAATGAATCACATAGCATCAATCATCACTTATGAGGCTTGCACCCAGTAACCATGACTTCTTGGGATGTCACCCATCCCAAAACTCCTCTAGCTCAAGTGTGCTTAATTGTGGAATTTTTTCCCCACAATCAAGCCCACTTAGCTTGCTACCCCATTTTCAAAACCTTAGCAAGTATTGTGCATCAAGAACCATTCAAGAAGAGCTCCCTTTACTCTTTGTATTTAAGTATGGGGGGTTTCCGCAATGCATTATATTAGATATCATTTTTGTATTCAACTGTGTTAAGTAAGCCATTCATCTATGATCATTTCGTTGAGAGGTATTCGTAACTGACTAATTTATAATTATTTTTGAATAGTCCACTTAGAACTCATTGCATTGGGTGATGCTCACAGGGGTGAAGAAGTGAAATTGAAACTAGAGAAATGAATCACATAGCGTCAATGATCACTTCTAGGGCTTGCACCTAGTAACTAGGACTTCTCGGGAGGTTACCTGGAAGTGATGATTGACGCTATGTGATTCATTTCACTAGTTTCAGTTCCACTTATTCTCCCCTGTGATCATCACCCGATGCAATGAGTGCTAAGTGGACTATTCAAAAATCATGAGAAATTAGTCAGTTACGACTACCTCTCATGGAAATGGTCATAGATGAATGACTTAATTAGTGCAATTGAATCCCAAAATGATATCTAATATAATGCACTGCTGAAACCCCTCATACTTAAATACAAAGAGTAAATGGAACTCTGCTTGAATGGTTCATGAGGCACAATACTTGCTAAGGTTTTGCAAATGGGGTAGTAAGCTAAGTGGGCTTGATTGTGGGGAAAAAATCCACAGTTAAGCGTGCTTGAGCCAGAGGAGCTCTGGGATGGGTGACCTCCCGGGATGTCCTAGTTACTAGGTGCAAGCCCCAGAAGTGATGATCGACGCTATGTGATTCATTTCACTTCAATCCCACTTATTCACCCTTGTGAGCATCACCCAATGCAATGAGTGTTAAGTGGACTATTCAAAAATCATGATAAATTAGTCAGTTACAACTACCTCTCATGGAAATGGTCATATATGAATGACTTACTTAATGTAGTTGAATCCCAAAATGGTATCTAAACTAATATACTGCTATATTTAGTTATGCATTGACAATTATGTGTTTATGGAAGTATTATGCAGGGATTGCATGGCAACGAGATTGCCATGAAATATTGAAGAAGGATCAGGTTGAGTTTTCCTTGGGAAACATTAGGGACCCATTGGGATTGAGTCATGGTGTTTGTTGCTAGTGTTGTGCTTTTGGTATTTTGTGAGTAGTAGTTGTAAATAGGTTGGGAGATGATTTCTGGATGATATCAAGTTGTTGGACAAGAATGTATGTGATCGGTTTTGCTCTACTAATATGACAAGCATGTTCATTGGATCCTGATCTAAATCAGTGGTGATGTGTTCCATCTTTGTTATTGTTTTCCCTCTGTTATACATCATGTTTCATTTTCTCTGATAAGTATCAGTAATTTTAGCTTAGGATATACTGCTGCAAGTACCCTAATGCTTCCTGCACTTTCTTATCTTTATGTTTTCTACTATTTGTGTATATAAGAACAAATTCAACATAATTTAACTAGTATAGAAGTTGGTTTGTCCATGCTTACTGATGTATGAATTTAGAGTTTGTTTCTTAGATGTTCTTGCTTTGTTTCAGCTGAAAGCATTAGGAAAAAAGGAGATTTAGAGTTAGCCCTGTCCCCTAGGTTCCTTTTCCAACAATTAGCCTTTCAAGATCCCTTTGATTTGAATGCCAAAAGCAGAGAAGGTTAAAAATCTTTCTCTGATCTTAGGTTTCACTCTGTGTTAAAATTGAATGTTTTGTATTGTCGGAAAGTAGTCAGGAGGACTGTTGGATTGTCATATTTATAGTTAGCCTCGTTAGGAGTTTCGATCATAGAGGTTAAAGCATGCCCTATCCCTAGATTTTCTTCGAAGCGATCACCTTGGAAGGTTTTCCTTGTCATTCCCATTCATTTCCTTATTGTTTCATCCCATATTATCATCTTAAGAGATCCTCTGATATAAATGACTAGCCCTTTAAAAGCCTTGGATATTTGAATTGTAAGTAAACCCTTTCATGACCCTATTTCCCAATGGACTTGTGTTTTCTTTGAATTATCTCCCCATTGCCGAAAATCCTTCTCTCCTCACTCCTTTACCTTACATTGAACCCTTCTTCCATGTTTCCCAACCAAACAAACAAAATCAAAAACCCTTGTGCCCTATAGCTAGCCTAATACCTTAAATTGAACTTCAAAGACATATTATTCTTTGCTTGTATAGAGAGATCCCTCTCTGGATCCAGGAGGGCTAAATCCTGAGATCCCAAAGTGGTTTGATGTTGTCTTGTCATTTGGTATTGCCAAATCTGCCAAATCACAGGAACCCCAACACATAGCTAGCATGCACATACCTCATATGTATAATTGTAGCAATAATAAGAATCTATCAATACAATAAATCTCCCAATGAGTTGCCTAATAACATAGTTTTCCATAATAACATTAGGGAGTGGGAATTACATGCACCTCTCCTTTGGAAAACTTTGTCCCAAAGTTTGATTTAATATGATGCAAACAATCAAGGAGTAATATGATAATTAGACATACAAAATAGGGAGAAAAATGTAGCAACCAAAATTAAGTCAAAGAAAATGAAGAATTCACTTCCCACTTAGAGTTCACAACTAACCTATGTCCTCCCATCCTCCCTAACCTACTTTTTCTCCCATATTATCTGTCCTATGTTACAATATATTATGGCATTGGCTATATCAATATAACCACTGATAGAACCAAAATGGTAGAAACACCAACTATAATGACCTCACTTCCCAAACAAAAAATTAATAGTCGTCTTCACACATCTATGGGAGTGTTTCCATCATATACCTCCCTCGAATTTAGGTTTGGAGGTTACTTGGTGGGAAATTCCTCCACCCCTCCTTATAGAATTAGGGTCAACACCCTAACTTAAACCACATTGCATTTCTAGTCCATGTTCTTGCAATCAAATTATTTTGTTGGGTAGTCATGTTACCTTCCAACCTACACCTTACCCAATTTCATAACCATACATATATATATATGTGTGTGTGTGTGTGTGTGTGTGTGAGTGTGTGTGTGTGTGTGTGTGAGGAGGGGGGGCCGGGGGCGGTGTCCTAATTATCATATTATCAAACTCAGCATCCACATACCAAAATATTTCAATATCATCAACATGTTGGAAGTAAATAATACATCATATATTTAATTAATAGAAACATAATTCATCAAGTGATTTATATAAATAAGTCCATTTATCCAATTTGATGTGAAATAATATTACATAAATTTCATAAATAGTGCATCATGAAAATATTGTTAAGGCCTTGGTATAAGTAGCTACCTATGTCAAAATATGGTGTTGCAAGTGGTTAAAAATGAGAGATAGTCTCAACGTATAGTCTTTCCATCCTCCCAGGTAGTATGTCTTGGGCTATACTTGTCCCACTAAACCTTAACCTAGTCCACTGAGTGATTCCTGAGTTATTGAAATCTAAAGTCCAATATAGTTAATAGTTCGATCATAATGATTCCCATGTATGATACTTGTAATTCTCTCCAATTAATTTTGTGAGACTCGTCAGTAAAATAACGTAGTAGAACAAATATATGAAAAAAATAATGATTTTTACAAAAGTGGGATGATAGACAACTGGTATAATTTTCTCTTTTATTGTAAAAGGTCCTATAAATCAAGGTGATAGTTGTGTTCCTTCTCCAAAATGAATGTTAATCTTGTTGGGTCATATAGAAAATAAAAACTTGGTCCCCCATCTCATAACTTCAACTAGTAATATGTGCATCATCATAACTCTTCTATCCATCCTAAGTTTCCTTTAACATTTGTCTAATCTGATTTGCCTACTCCTCCACTTGTTGTACTAATTTAGGCCCTATTATAGCACTATCCTCCAACCTTTCCTAGCTTAGTAATCTTGCATGAAATTCCATAAAGATATTGCTAAGGACACATCTCTATTGAACTATGGTAATCATTATTGTAGGAAAACTATACCAATGGTAGATACCTCTCCCATTGAATCTAGTTATCCATAACATGCATTATAGGCATGTCTTCTATAACTTGATTTACTCATTCAATATTCTTATCTTTTCTCAAATGATATGAAATGCTCATTTTTAATTGAGTCCCCAATACGGACTGTAAACTTGTACAAAACTTAGATGTAAATTGAGAGACTCAATCAGTAATAATCTTTATGGGTAACTTGTGCATCCAGATAACTTATCTTGTAGATACTGATGCCACATGATCAATAGCATCATAAGTGTCTCTAATAGGGATGAAATGGGAAATTTTGTTCAACTTATCAACTATGACCAATATGGCATTGTGCCTTTGTGACATGAGTGACAAAGCTACAAAAAAATCCTTAAAGACGACTTCCCACTTGGACATATGAATGTCATGTCGATGTAGGATACATGTTCAATGGTGATAGTCAAACTTTACTTGTTGACATTCAAGACATTTTGCAACAATCTAGACCATGCCAGGTTTCATGCTTGCCAAAAATAAAATCATTTTCACATCTACATACGTCTTCTTCACACTCTCCAACACCCGAACCAACTTTCCACTCTCACTTCTACTCACAAATTTACTCCCTAGAAGTTATGTACCTTTACTATCTAAGTATGATCTCCAATGCACTTTTTTTTTCATTCATAGGTGTGCCTTTTATCTCTAAGTATGATCTCCAATGCTTGAATGATACGTTCATGCACCTTTTTTTCATTCATGGTGTCTATAATTGGGTAGAAGTGAAATCACCAAAGCTTCACGTGATATCCACAAAAATCATAGTTGAAACAGAGTATGTGCCAATATAGCTTTTAGATTGCATGCTAGTGCTTCACATGGCATCCAACACCCATAGCTTTGGGGTCTAGTTGATTTCTTTGGAATTTTTCCATGTGAAAGGGAACCCAGCTTTTGTAGTTTTGTTGGATGATAATGACATCGCACAGTTCTGTTGTTGGATGATAATGACATCGCACTGTTCTTTTGTTCTATTCCAATTTTGCGGAAAATAATAATTGACATGCAATAATCAATCAGATAATTGATAATTCACTCTAAATAGTTGTTGCATGTCAGTTCTAAGGAAGACCCAGTTTAGATTGGAGTTAAAGGGAATTACACTAGTAGTTGTATAATTAGAAAATTGTACCAGTGGTGCATGGACTCAACAGGATGCATTAGATATATTGTGCAATCAATTAGTTGGAATTTCTTAATTAATAGGGGTTCAATTCCCTCAGGAATGTGTAAGCCAGGCTTGTCAGTTAGGTGCAACTTTTTAGTTAAGCATTGGACGAAACTTGCGAGGATCAATGTGATACAATCAAAGATAATATAGAGGTTTCTCAGGAAGGGAAATATCATTGTATTTCTTTATATTGTTGATTTAATGGAATATACAAATATCAAGGTTTTTAGCGGAGGTTTTCCCTAGATACATCTTTTTTTTGTGAGATTGGAATTTTTTCTCTTTCTTGTTCATGTGATTGTGTGATCGTAATTGGTTTCCACAATCTGTAGAATAGATTCAATTGTTTTTTTTAGCATATACAAGATTATTTGAATCTATGTGGATTTTATACAAGACCATGGTTATGATGTGATCTCTTTAGAAAAGGAAAAGAATTCCTGAGACACATATTCATGGGACAGGTGAAGCAAAATGGGGTCCATGTGAAGAAATTATGAAAGCTAGATGTGGAGGATTGTGTTGCATTAAGCACTAAGGCGAAGAAGGTGCAAACCTACGATGTAGGTGAAATTTTGCACATAAGACAAGGTTATTTTCATCATGGTGCCCTGAATATTATGCAGTAAATAAACACTAGCCTCGCAAAAGTAGCACTTGAGAAATAGAATGTATGAAAATGATTTACCTTTGGGAAGTACACAAAATCCAAATTTCATGATCGAGACACCAAAGCACATGCAGTCCTTCAAAATATCCACTTTGATGTATATGGACCTTTCTCGATAACCTCCATTTCCAAATATATATATATATATATATATATATATATATATATATATATATATATATATATATATATATATATATATATATATATATATATATATATATATATATATATATATATATATATACTCATTTTTATTGATTAATTTTCATGGACGTGTTGGATCTTCTTCATGAGGAAGAAGGATGAGACATTCTCCATGTTCATAGAATTCAAGGCACTAGTTGAGAAAGAAACCTACAACAAGGTTAATTCTCTCATGAGTGATAATGGAGATGAGCACATGTCAAATGAATTAAAATAAATTGTCTGAAAGAAGGCATTCGACGAGAGTTGACAATACCCCACAAACCAAAACATAATGGGGTGGTTGGGAGAAAAAACTATAGCATTGTGGGAGCATCAAGGGGGATTATGCATGACCAAGTACTACCACTACACTTGTGGGTGGAGGCATGCAACACAACAGTCTATTTAAAAAACCAGAGTCATCATCGGATTTTGGGCATGATTACACTAGAGGTGGCTTTCTCAGGGAGAAATTTGGATGTGTCGCACTTTAGGATATTTGGAGCCTCCGTTTACTTCCATGTATCCAAATAATGAAGGAATAAACTTGAGTTGACAACAAAATTGTGGGTATTTATGGGTTACACAGAAACTCCTCATAATTACCGTGTGTACTTTCCATCCCTCAGAATGACATTTGTGCAAAGGGATGTAAAATTTGTTTAGGAGAAATCTATCTAGTGCTATCTTGAGAGGGAGCTTCAGATCCCACTAGAAGAGGATCTTTTAGCTCCAAAGGAGGAGCCTCGGGATTTTTTTAAGAAGCCACAAATTTAGGAGTAAGGAATGGAGACAACTAATCAAGAAGAACCATATAGAGAATGCAGAAAAATGATCATTGGCTTATGCAGATGGCTACGGCTATTACGTTAATGTATGAGTTGATATATTTGTGATATTTAATCATACTAATATAGGATGACAGTTCATACGTGATTGTTAGGTGTTAATGACAATTTTTTATGAGCTTATGATGTGAACATGTTAGCTAGTTATTTTTATGGATATCATGACCTTATTTATGTTGAGTTGAGGTGTTGTGAAGTTACATTGTGCTAATCTAGATTGATTGTAGACAAGATAGCCTCCCTTGATATGCATTAAGGTATGAGTTTTCTTATGTCGTGTACATGGTACTTAACTCTTGGATTATTTCATCTATCTAGTGCTGAGTGTTTGGTGTCTATTATGTCATCTATTTATTGTCGAATGTTTGATTAATTGCATGATATGAATATATGAATGAAAGATTGCATGAATGAATGGTATTATTTTAATATGGTTGTACTAATTCATTATGTGTTGAGATATTGGATATGTACTTGAGTGTAAGTATGTGATAGTTGTAGCATTACGTATTATGACCGAATAATATGATTTTATTGTGGATTATGACATGGGTTTAGCCTTGGTAAATTTTTATTTCGAGTTGATAGATATGTTTTCTTGATGTTGATAAATATGGCTGACATGTGTGTGTTCAGTTACGTGGAAGCGCGCTTGGCCAAATAGGTAAGATAGCTAATATATTTAAGTATGAGGGGTTTCTACAGTGCATTATATTAGATATCAGTTTGGGATTCAACTCGTTTAAGTAATTCATTCATCTATGACAATTTCTATGAGAGGTAGTCATAACTGACTAATTTATCCTGATTTTTTAATAGTCCACTTAGCACTCATTGCATTGGGTGATGCTCACATGGGTGAAGAAGTGGGATCGAAACTAGTGAAATGAATCACATGTTGTGAATCATCACTTTCGGGGCTTACACCCGATAACCAGGACATACTGGGAGGTCACCCATCCCAAAACTCCTCTGCCTCAAGCATGCTTAACTGTGGAGTTTTTCCCACAATCAAGCCCACTTAGCTTGCTAGCCCATTTGAAAAAACTTAGAAAGTATTGTGCCTCATGAACCATTCAAGTAGAGCTCCCTTTACTCTTTGTATTTAAGTATGAGGGGTATCCGTAGTGCTTTATATTAGATATAATTTTGGGATTCAACTATGTTAAGTAAGTCATTCATCTATTACCATTTCCATGAGAGGTAGTCATAACTCACTAATTTTTCATGATTTTTGAATAGTCCAGTTAGTATTGATTGCATTGGGTGATGCTCACAAGTGTGAAGAAGTGGGATTGAAACTATTGAAATGAATCACATAGCATCAATCATCACTTATGAGGCTTGCACCCAGTAACCATGACTTCCTGGGATGTCACCCATCCCAGAACTCCTCTAGATCAAGTGTGCTTAATTGTGGAATTTTTTCCCCATAATCAAGCCCACTTAGCTTGCTACCCCATTTTCAAAACCTTACCAAGTATTGTGCATCAAGAACCATTCAATAAGAGCTCCCTTTACTCTTTGTATTTAAGTATGGGGGGTTTCCGCAATGCATTATATTAGATAACATTTTGGTATTCAACTGCGTTAAGTAAGCCATTCATCTATGATCATTTCGATGAGAGGTAGTCGTAACTGACTAATTTATAATTATTTTTGAATAGTCCACTTAGAACTCATTGCATCGGGTGATGCTCACAAGGGTGAAGAAGTGAAATTGAAACTAGTGAAATGAATCACATAGAGTCAATGATCACTTCTGGGGCTTGCCCCTGGTAACTAGGACTTCTCGGGAGGTTACCTGGAAGTGATGATTGACGTTATGTGATTCATTTCACTAGTTTCAATCCCACTTCTTCTCCCCTGTGATCATCACCTGATGCAATGAGTGCTAAGTGGACTATTCAAAAATCATGAGAAATTAGTCAGTTACGACTACCTCTCATGGAAATGGTCATAGATGAATGACTTACTTAGCGCGGTTGAATCCCAAAATGATATCTAATATAATGCACTGGTGAAACCCCTCATACTTAAATACAAAGAGTGAATGGAACTCTGCTTGAATGGTTCATGAGGCACAATACTTGCTAAGGTTTTGAAAATGGGGTAGTAAGCTAAGTGGGCTTGATTGTGGGGAAAAAATCCACAATTAAGCATGCTTGAGCCAGAGGAGCTCTGGGATGGGTGACCTCCCGGGATGTCCTGGTTACCAGGTGCAAGCCCCAAAAGTGATGATCGACGCTATGTGATTCATTTCACTTCAATCCCACTTATTCACCCTTGTGAGCATCACCCAATGCAATGAGTGTTAAGTGGACTATTCAAAAATCATGATAAATTAGTCAGTTACAACTACCTCTCATGGAAATGGTCATATATGAATGACTTACTTAATGCATTTGAATCCCAAAATGGTATCTAAAGTAATATACTGCTATATTTAGTTATGCGTTGACAATTATGTGTTTATGGAAGTATTATGCAGGGATTGCATGGCAACGAGATTTCCATGAAATATTGAAGAAGGATCAGATTGAGTTTTCCTTGGGAAGCATTAGGGACCCATTGGGATTGAGTCATGGTGTTTGTTGCTAGTCTTGTGATTTTGGTATTTTGTGATTTTTTTGCGCTTGATTTTTGCTCTTGATTATATCTAGTGCATGGCCATGCCACTTTGTTATGGTGTCGTATTGATTTTGGATTTTCATGGTATTATTATTTCTTTCTCCTCTTATTTCCTTTTATGTTTTGAGAGACTTGGTAATAGGTTGGGAAAGAGTAGAGTTAATGGAGCTCGGGGATAACTTTGTAGTACCCAACAGGCAATGTTAGATATAGATAAATCTCAGTGCATGTGTAAAGGGTTGCGGAAGCTAATATTATGACAATCGGTTGGACTAGTTGGGTCCATTATGGTAAATGGACGGTGGAAGTACAAACATCAAAAAGGAAACATAAAAGGTATATTGAATGAGGTGTTAGATGCCTTGACTATGTTAGGAACTATTGTTATCAAAGTTGAGCATGTTGTGCATGAATAAAGAAAGTTCTCTTGACCTATACCTTATGTTATCTGGTAATTATGATGTGATCATGATTATGTTAGTGTTTATATATTTATACATGTATGTATGTATGTATGTCGTGTTTGGTAGGGTCTTCATGGATCATGGTTTTTTAATGCTAAATGTTTTATATATATATATATATATATATATATATATATATATATATATATATATATATATATATATATATATATATATATATATATATATACATGTGTGTTTGAGTATTGTTGTCTGATAGGATGATGATTGTTTTATGCTAATGATTATATATGTATGTATGTATGTATGTATCTATGTCACTATCTGACAGGGTTGTCAGGGATCATTCTTGTGGAGGAATGATTTCTTATGCAGGTGAATAGCATGAAGAGGTTCCTAGCTATGAGGAATCATGTGGAAGAGTAACTTTGATAGATCTATGAGGTCATTATCATGTGGAAATGAAATGATATTATATGTTTGTACTATGCCTATGTTTATGTTATGTACATGTAATGTTTAGGGCTACATTAGCGAAGTGAAGGTAGCGTGACCTATGTCATGCTAGGATAAGCATGGATAGTGGAAAGACACTAGAGGCAAGGTTTTTTGTGGGGTCAGTGTGTGGTCTATGGATGTACAATGCTATTGTTGTGTATATGTTTTGCAAGTTGTATATTTTGTAATTGTACCTATGGTGATTTGTAATGTTGCATATGTATTAGTGTGTACATATGATGTTGTATTCATGTTGTATATATGGTGTTTTGGGTACATTTCATATGCAATTCTAGGTATGGATGGTGCTATGTACATATTGGATATACAGTGTTGTGTACATATCGTACAATGTGCATGTTGGATATGTGTTTTTGTGTATGTATGTTGGATACGTGGTGCATGTGTGTATGTTGGATATGTAGTGCTATGTACATGTTGAATATGCAATGATATCTACATTTGGTGTTGTGTTTGTGACGAAAATATGGTGCCATGTACGAGTGATGTCACGTGCATGATTGTAAAAGTGGTGTTGTGTGCATGTGTTGCTATGTACATGTTGTACATGTGGTATCCTATACATGTCATCCATGTGGTGTTGTGTACATGTCATGCATGTGGTGATGTGTACATGTGGTATTGTGTACACATTGTATAGGTGGTGTCGTGTACATTTTTCATTTTGTACACGTTGTGCAGATGGTGCCATGTAAATATTATGTTGTGCACACGTTGTGTAGGTAGTGTCGTGTACAAGTGGTACAGTGTACATGTTGTGCATATGGTACTGATATACATGTGGTACTGTGTGAATGTCTTTCATGTTGTGTTGCAAGCATGCAATACTATGTATGTGCATGGTGTAGTCATGGTATTGCGACATATGTGTTCATTGTGTTGTACTTTGTATATGTATGTATTGGGTTGTAATGTACACTAGGTGTAGGTGTATGTGTTTTATGTCGGTGTAGGCATATGTATTGTGTTGTATCATACACTAGGTGTATATGTATATGTTTTATGTTAGTGTAGGTGTAGGTGTATGTGTTATGTTGTGTGCCAGATGTGGGTGTATGAATTGTGTGTGTTGTATCCCTTGTGTGGATGTATTTGTTGTGATGTACATTGTGTGTATGTGTACGTGAGTAAAGAGAAGCAAGGTCACTAGGTGCTTGTCGGGTTTGGCAACCGATCGGGTGTGTGTACAAAAATAGAAAAGGAAGAAGTACGAACTAATGGAGGATAAGTATCGGTATTTTATTTTAGTCTTTTTATGTGTGTGATCTGTGATTCTGACTTATGATGATTACATGTGATTTTTTATTACGATTTATGGTGATTTCATGCGATTCATAATTTTAATTTATGATGGTTGAATTTTGAGCTAACTAGATGTGATATGTTTATACATGATGATTTGATCAAAAAATTGGTTTGACTTGTTGTGACAAGAAGTGAATAGAATTTCCAAGTGTACCTTATTGAAGAGCTACCAATAAGATGCGATTTGAGTTTATTTCAATTTATTTTGAATTTCATGGAAGTTATGTGCTTGGTACAGGAAGCACAGAAATGCCCACTTGGGTGGTTAAAACTGACCGTAAGAACTACCAGCGTCAGCAAAAGGAATTGGAACATGAATCAATATGTTGGTAAAGCACTTCAGGAGCAGGGTCATTGTGGGACACTAGTACCCAATAATGTCCATTGATTTCCATGAAAATTCTATGATCAGTATGATGGTTTTGAGGTAGGTATATGCCTTGGTTATTTAACCTTCCTATGCGAGGAAGCCTTTCCAAGCGATGGATTCCCAGGATAGGGGTGCGAGTGGACACTGGAAGGTGTGTGACTACATGGAAGGGGGTAATTGGATTTCCTGAGGGACTATGTAGAAGATAAGGGAAGGTCGTGAATATTATTGTTGTGGGAATTAACATTTCCAAATGGAATCAAATGCACATTGGCAGTGTTCCCTGGAACAATGAGGCGGTAACTATTATTGAAAGGGAAAGTGGCACAGGATTGTAGCATTGGGCATTAGATGCATATTTTACTTGAAAGTGGATTCTTGGCTTACTGGGAATGAGGTGAATCCTAGTATTACCTTGAGGTTGGAGGTGTGAGCGTTTGGATTCCCTTGTTGATTGATACGAGCATTGTATCCTTTTATTTTATGGTTGAGGAAATGTTTATATGTGTATATGTGTATATTATTGTAAATATTGTATCAAGTTAGTTATAAAGCTCCACAGATAATATGTTTATTTGTTGGTTGAAGCAAATGTGGTTGTTATTGTAAATATCATAATGAGTTGTGTTATAAATCTCCATTAAACGGTATGTTTGTCATGTTTTCAGTGGTGGTCATTGTAAATACTGCAACGAGCTATGTTATAAATCTCCATAGGCAGTATGTTTTTTTCAATGATTTGTTGGTTTTTAGGTGTCATTGAAAACTGAGGATGGTGTTACCCAAAGGGGGAGGGTTCTGTAACATCCCTGGTAAAAACTCATGGAAAAATATATAAGACACGTATTCCAAGCTAAAATTTGGGCAAAACATCCTAGTGGGTGTTCATTTCGGTTATTATGGCTAAAACAAATTGGAAAAGGCAATGGAAAAGGCATTGGAAAGGCATGAGGCATTAATTGCAATTTTATTTATGAACATAATGGAAAATAGGAGAAAGGAAGGTGAAAGGTCACAGGTTTCATGCGAGGAGGAAATTGAAGGAAATAATGGAAAATCAAGAAAATAGAGACCTCATTTATAAAAAGGCTTCTGAGGAGTATTTAGTAAGATTTTTTTTAATGCATTTTTAGAGCTCTCTCATTATTATCTCTCTCACACACTCTTGGATACTTATATTTTTCTTGGAACATTCTTGGAGAGTGAGGCATACATGGTGATTTGGAGCAAGAATGAAAAGGAAGAGAAGGAAAGTGTAATCGATCATCAGGATCAACAAATACACCAGTATTTTATTAAAAGGACCGAGTTGCATGTATGTTTTCCTCACTAGTTTTGCCATGCATGGTGTATTTATGTGGATTTTCCTAGCCTTTTCATTTCTTGGATAGCCATGGTGTTATGGGTTTATTTCCATTGATTGTTTTCTGGTTGGTTTTGATGATTCCTTTAGTTGTTGGGTAGAGTTATTAGTTTGTGGAGCTTTGGTTGGAAAAGCACTCTCAAGCTCAGCAGACAGCTATTGGATTGAGTTACTATTCCTAGAGCCTTGGTTCGACAAATGCTCTGGAGCCCTAGGTGGGATGAGTTACTAGTCCTGGATCCTTGGTTGTACAAACACTCTAGAGGTAGGGAACAATTGGGATTGAGTTACTAGTCCTAGAGCCTTCATTGGAACAAACACTCTAGGGCCGTGGAACAACTTGGATAGAGACTAATCCATGATGGTTGTGATTTCCGACCGTGAGGTGGAATCACTGGTTTAGGGTTGAGGTAGTTTGGCCTCTGGAAGCCCTCGATTGGTTGTGATTGATGTGTTTGATGAGATCCCACATTCATGCTTGGAATATGGCACAGGGGTGATTAGCTGAAGTGAGACTTGGCTTAGCCAATATGTGGTCAGGTAGAACATGGAAGTCCCATCTTTGGTTGGTTTTTACATTCAATAATGAAGAGCTCATTCCTCTGGTATTTGGTATGAAACTGTACGACTTTATGCATATATTTTATTGTTGTTGTATCCATTGTATTTCTTTTATTACTGTGTTGATTATAAGCATCTATTCAATCAGTGATGATGTATGGCTCTATCCATGTTTTTACCTGTAAATGAATAGATAATTTATCTATGGTCAAATAGATTGTATTGTAGCTTATTATGTAGGGAGAAATGCTTCTTAGCGGTTCTCAGATAAGTAAGAGACCCATATGTTTAAATCTATTGTTTACACATGTAGATGCAATGTTTGTGACATGTTTGATGAAATTCTTGTCATGGTTAGGAGGGGTCAAGATGAGGTCATGATGATTTTGTTTCTTTTGTGCATTTTTTTTTATGTTATTTATCATCTCCTAAAGTTTCATGAAGTTTTGGACAATGACCTGGGCTCTAGGTCTGAAAAGGTGGCACAAATCCGAAAGTTGCAGGAAGATAACTGACCAATTGGGGCCCCAGTCGCATTCTTTTTGTGTTGTTCCTATGGATATAGGCTCCCAGTTGCTCCCTTGCCTTGGTACGGTTGTGGCTATGGTCCAAAGGGGTCAAAATTTCAATCTCCCTTAGGGGTTAGGGGTCTGGAAGGTTGGGTTACCTCCCGGGGATGTTGTTGATGATGTGTAATTTGTGATTCTCTTGTTTCTGCCGGTTCCAATTCCTTAAGGTCATCTAGGAGGTTGAATCTCATATTAGTAGCTTCTCGTCGCATGTTTACATCGGTTGGATGGTTATTTGGGTAGATGTGGGAAGAGGGTGTTACACCATTTAATATTCATCATTGATGCAAATTGTAGGGATATTACTCTCTTGTTATCATAGATCTGAGTTGATCTCCTTGATATTCTAAACATATCACTTTATTTTTTAAACAATCCACAAAACCTTTATGATATTCTAGCCAATCCATTCTTATGATTACATCATATGTTCCCAGGGGAGGTGTGTACACGATCAACTTAGTTGCACAACCCTTGGGGTTTACCAAACACTGGTCTACATCGGGTCCTACCATTAGTTTTATCACATAAGCCATCTCGACTTGTTTAAAGTACTCATTTTCATAAGATACCAACTCACATTTTTCTAATGTAAAAGGTGAAATTAAACTATCTATATTGTAAAAATCAAACAAACTATTATCTTCTACATGATTTATCATACTTGAACTTTTCACCATGGTGGATTGGTGTTTATCCTAATGGTTGTCTACCTGTGCATAAATATAGTGGTTATTACCTTCTCTTCTTGTCGGTGCCTTTCCATCTTGAACTGTGGTACCAAGTTGTGACTTAGGGAAATGGGGTCCTTTTCATTTCCCATAAGTGATACAAGGTGGATTATGAATAGAGTTTTTTGTATCCCTTTGGAATGAGTTCCTTCCCATGGAATCTATGCCCCTACTAGCAATTCCATGTGTTTGTACTAGACTGACACAAATCCTTAAAGATGTTGGATAAATTGCATTAGCAACCATTGAAATCCATAATCCCATTTCTCTAGGTGCAACCCTATTTCCATGTAGTGGTGTCTTAGAAATTCCTCCCTTGGAAATTGGAGGAGGATTGAGGGCCATTTTCTACAAGTGGAAATACAACCTTGTCTCCCCTTTTTAAGTCTAAGTTCTCTTCTATGTAATGAGCATTCTCAACTAATTTAGCAACCGAAGATGATTTCCGCATCCATAGTACCATTTCCCCAACCTTAGGATTCAGTCTATAAATGAAATGAACTGCTTGATGTTGATCGTTGTCCATGTATGAGATATATTTGACCAATTCCATGAACCTTATCTCATACTCTTCTACTATTCGATTTCCTCGAACCAAAGCATGGAAGGACCCTACTTGTTGTTCCTCATAATATGTCAATAGGTAATCTTTCATGAACCTTTCCACAAAGAGTTCGTAGAAGATACTTTCAAGAGTAAGGTGAAATTGACTTTCCAAATTACCTCACCAATTCAAGAAATTATCTTTGAGTTAGAAGCTTGCTATATTTTCCTTTGAATCAGAAGTGTACTCCCTCAATGTAAAACACCCCATCACTCCTTGCAACGAAGCTTTTGCATTTTCATTGGCACAACCTCCAACAAACTCTAGGAACTTAATATTCATAATATCCATAGTAATATCATCAGTTGGAGGTCCTAAGTCAACATTCCTTGATCCCTCAAGGTTTCCTACCCGAGATGGAGGGGGCTCCACTTCCACCTCAGCTACTTGGCACCCCTTTAATGTTTCATTTATTGCTTCCATTAAGCACAAGATTAGGGCCAACTCCAATGATGGAAGTGATGGTTTTGTTGGATATGGTTCTTGTGATGCTCCTCCTTAGCCCTAATTCCCTCATGTCCTTACCATTCTAACTAATTTTTATATATGCATCATATACAAGGTGTTTTAGTGCAATTTGAGACATTTACAATTCTTTTTTGACCCACACATGCATACATAAGGGTTGGTGTAAGTTTTATTTTTAACAATGCATACTAAATGAGCATTACTAATATTGAGAATATACTAAAGAATGTACTAAATCCTCTCCCATCACTAGCTAAGTGAACACTATGATGTTGTTTCCAACTATCATTACTTACCTTCTTAGTGTCAAATTTTCATCCCCTTTAACAACCTTAATTAATTAAATAAATTATTATTCTCAATCTTAACTAATTAACTCCAATGTTACTCTACTAGTGGTGGAAGAATTGACATGCATTGAGAAGTAGATCTGCAACAAACTAAATCAGGTTGCTAGAGTCAATATAGCCATTCTAGGCACTATTGATATTTATGCACCCTCTTGACTTGGAATTTATCATTACTATGGCATAATGAAGTGACATTTTTATATGCACCTCGTTATTATATGGACATTTAGGATAAAAGACATAACTTTTGTTGTTGTTCTTGTTTCCAATATGGAATACCATGGTAAAAGAGTTTTGATATTATGTAATCTTCCATTGCTCTAATAGAAAAATGGAGTCTTTAAAAAAAACACGTGAATATAACTTTGATTATTATATTAAATTATTATAAAATATTTTAATTAACATGTTAATTGAATCATCACAAAATATATACAAGTTGAGTGGGCCTAATGGTTAACAGTGTGTGTTTCCTCTTAAGAGGTTACGGGGCTAATGGTTAAGTGCATGTGTTTCCTCCTAAGAAGTCATAGGTCCAAAACTAGAGAAGGTAGAGTATGTATGTCTTCCTAGACTTGGTAAGAATCTCATATACCTATTTGATGTTTAGCTTTAACTCTCACCATAATTAAACAATAATAATAATAATATATATGAGTAAAACAAAATATGCATATTCATTCTATATGTAATATGATGAAATGAAAATGAAAAAAAAAACCGGAGAATTAATGGGCCGAAGTCTATGTGCCACATAACTTGCTAGGCCCAACCCTACACGGGCCAAAAGAAACCCTCATGAATCAGCACTTACACTTCTTTACTTGCTCAGACCAACCCTAAACGGGCCAAAATAAACAATACTACAATACTTCCAGTCTTCTTCTTACTCCTAGCCGGCTTGGCCTTTCTTCATCTACAACGAGAAGGGGATCCGAATGAGATTGATTTTGGAGTTACGATTTAGGGTTGCAGCCACAGGTATCTATAGTTTTCGAAGACAAACAAAATGACTACACTTCAAGTAGTTAGGGTTTTCATGAATTTTGTCTGAACGTTGGGCAAGGCAATGGATATATTGTTCAAATCGAATCATGTGGCCATGGCATCTTCTGTTTTTGTGTTGATCCCATCTCTAATTTTTATTTTCTTTCCATGTTCACCATTGCTTTCAATGGGCTTCGCAGAGTGGGTAGTCTGTGTGCAGCTCAGAGGCTATTATAATCCACACTGAGAAGAAGGTACAACCCCAATTTTGGGACATATGGGAGTCTCCTTGATTGGCTTTGCAGAGATGGGAAGGCAGTGGAGGTTTTTGCATAGAATGGGTTCAATGATATAGTCTTGCCATGTTCCTACTATTAAGTTTTGCAGTTCTCTTATTAATGGGCGTTGTAGAGTAGAGAGATTGAGGTATTTCGTGAGCTTTTATTAAGATGGTATGGAATCCACCTACATAATTGGGTAGCTGATACATGTTATGTTTTGATTCCCCCAATGCTCTCAACACGCAGCATAGTCAGATTTCCTCCGAGCTAAATGGATGGCTTAATAGCATGTCTTTCCAGTTTTGGCAATAAAAATACTACTAGTTAAGTTGTGGCGGTTTATTTTGTCAAGTTGAACGAGATTTCATTATAACTTTTTAGTAAATTTCTTAATAGTGCCCCTTCAATATTCACTTGGAAAGAGGAAATAGGAAAAACCTAGAAAATGATTAGCATATGTGGATCCCTATGATTGGGTAGAAGTCACATCAATAAGACATCACGCGAGTATGTCCAAAGCCGTCATCCCTAAAAGAGAGTATGTGCCAAGATAGCTTTTCTGTTGCATGCTAGTAAAATTCCTGTGATTTCTCACATAGTATGCACCGCCAATATTTCTTAGGTCTAGCTGATTTTTTTTAATTATGCAATGGGAAGGGAACCACAGCTTTTGAATTTTGTTGGATAATAATGACATCGCATGGTTTTTTTTGTTCTTATCAAACTTTGCAGAAAAAATACAATAAACTTGTTCTACGCAAGGCTTCGGATTCGTCTAAACTCACAGTTGTTTTTTTTATTTTTATGGTTCACTGTATGAATATGACCAACGCTTCCGGGAAGGATAGCTATTTAAATCTAACCCATTCTGATCACATTTCTGAATTAAAATTATATAAAAATAAATAAAAAGAAGGGATTAAATTTTTTTATATATATTAAGTTTGGCAGGATTATATTTTTAATATGTCCAATATATTATTTTTATTGGGTGAGAAATTGAATCTCCATGGATGAGAAATTTTATAATGTGAATTTGAGAAAATCAAATTATGTTTTCATCTTTTTAAAAGTGAGGCTAGGGATATGGTTATGATATCTATAGGAACATGTGACAATTAATTAATGGAAAGACAATTGATTTAGAAGTGGGGTTAGGTATATTGTTGTGATATGTACAAGAGAATATAACAATTAATAAAAAAAAGACAATTAATTGTAAAATATTCCTTTTATAAATATGCTTGAAAGGCAAGGCAAGCCCCATTGGCATATTGGCTAGCATGTCATGGTATGGGTCATTGGGTTTGGTAGCTCGTTGGTTCAAACCCCAACCAACCTACCCAACATGCATTTTTGGCCCCAGGGGTGTGGCTTGTTGGCCAACAAATGTACTACTAAGGCGTTCGTGCCACTATGCAAGTCACATGTTCAAACCTTGTCTTACCCACGCACTGTGCCTAGGGATGGTGTAATTGCACCTAGAGGTTATAGTTGCAGTCGTCGAGGATCAACCCCATGTTACAAGAGTACGAGAGCTAGCGTGTTACCGATTCTGCCAGTATTTAAAAAAAAAATGCTTGAAAGGCGGGTATCATATGTTATTATGAAAAGAGAAAGATTATATCAACATGAACTCGTAATAGAAATAACATTAATTATCCACAAACAACTTATAATTTTTTAAATGTACTACGTCACAAAGAATCTAATTAAAAAAGTCACTTGAAAATCTGGCTGAAATTATAATAACTGATGGATACAAAACACACACATACTAAGTTTAACCAAGTCTAAAAAATATTTCTTTAAAGCATGAAGATTGTTTTTATATAGACTAGTGGTTGTGAGTGCACGTAAAAATTCATGGAACATGTCCCAAGCTAAAATACTTTGTTCACTTGGATAGTTGGAACTATTGAGTTCTCTCTTCTTCTTTTTTCTTTTTTTTCAGGAAATATTTACTTTAGATGCTTACTCTTTCTCTAGAGATAATGTTCTAATACTTTACATCACCACAAATCTCTAAGAGTCTTAAGTTTCCTAAAAACTACATTATCCATAGTTTGGATTTTTTACTAAATGTTTCATATTAGAATTGCATAGCCATAGTTTAGAGTTTCTATTAAATGTTTCATAGTAGGTCTACATAGTCATAGTTTAGAATTTCTACTACATACTTCATATTGGGTGGTTGAAGTAGCTCAACCACTCTCACTTATGATTTCAAGCATGGATTATGCCTTCACTTTAAATAATGGGTTTAGGTTTCAATGCATAAATATAATGTTGAGTTATATTGCATAACATAGACATTCAAAAATATTTTGAAATTAGATCAGGTAGTGTCCATGTAAGCTTGAACAAGGAGAAACATAAAATCTATGGACAAAACACTCCTACTGAAACTCTTATCCCAATAGCGCACACCTTGGCATTTAATCTAGCTTAGAATCGGAAAGATTTCTCATACCTGGGCATATCAATAGCATTAATATCCCAAAAGAAGGGGCCATTAGGCCTCATGAAAAGGTATTAAAGAAAATTGGGGCTAGGGAAAATAAATGATTCAATCCTCGACAACTACTCCTAATCAAAGAAATCTTGTGCTTGTTTATGTAAGTGTCCTTCTAAAACTAAATGACTCATTATGGATTTGTGGAAAAAGCAATGAAAAGCATGGTATGGATGCAATTACCACTAGAATGTGACTCCGCTTTCCAAAATAAAAAGAATCTTTGTTGCATGTGCTTCTTTTGAAATTTAGCATTTTGATCTTAAAGACTGCTCGCAGTTCCATGTAAACATGAAAAAAAAAGTCTTTAAAATATTCTTCAGCCTTAAAATTCTAGTGGAAAAATAACTTTTTATTTGTAACATAGCATATCAATATTTTACAATGTGCTTCCTTGCTCAATTTTGTTTCCATATTTAGAAACTACTATCTCCTAGACTCAACTTGAAACATATAAATATTGTGTCCCTCGCTGGGAATTTCAATGTGGCTTTGCACCAGTTGGAAGTTCCTCATTGTTAGGGCTCCTACGTCCTTTCTCGGTGGTCATATTTTCCCACTTTATATGTTATTGAAATTCTATTTTCCCTACCCTTATACTCAGTAGGAAAGCTAGGCAAGCTACACAATAATAATTAAATTCCACCAATGAAACTAATATTTTTCTCAATTTAAAACTAGCAACTAGCCCAACCCTTTTATAACATCTGGTCCAACACAATTGACTATGTTTGAAACAGACCTCCTAGGAGCCAACCATCCTGAATTTAATTTCAAGTAAACTTCGTTGAAACTAGGAGTTTTTAAATTAATATTCCATAGATTCCAACTAGAAAACTAAGAAACCTTTCAGGATACCTTTTGCTATATAATAAAGAGCTCCTATACCTTCTAAAATTTCATTCAATTCCAATGTGTATGGCCTCTCTAGTCTCATGTGATACGTGTCTCACTCAAGAATAATGCAAGAAGAATAATCCAAACATGAAAGATCAATGCTACAATATGAATCTCTTTCTATTCTCATTTGTATCTATATTTCTCTCAACATGTCTAACTAGTAGATGAAATAAATTCAAAAAGCATTGAATTTTTGTCAATCTACATAGACGATCATGGCCAACCTCATGCTTGGATACATTTCATGTTCATGACTATTCAATTATTTTCATTAATATTTGAAGCAGCCATAAAGTTTTGAAAGTAGTAGTCCAAAGGTACCTTTATCATAAGAACCAGGTCAAACAGGAAACTGAAAAGCCTTTCAACATTCCATTTGTTAAATTTCAAATGATTCCCTTGTCTTTTAAAATATCATTCAATTTTAAATGTGTATAGCTCAGGACTATCTTCATACAATATGTGACTAATTCAAGAAGTATTAATCTGACACAGCCACAATTAGCCAAGCTTGAAATATCAATGCCACAATATGAATCTCTTTCTATTATTATTTGTATCCTTATTGTTGAATGTATTTCTCTCAACATATCTAAGCAATAGATGTAATAACATAAATATTTCTTTGAAGTTTTTTTTATTCTACATAGAGGATTATGGCAAATAAAAAGCAGCTAAAGTGGCACAAGATATGCCTTTGAATTCATAAACTATAAATGCATTGAATAATGGATTAATTCAATTTCTTTTTGTTAGAGTTGCACCTAAATTTCAACCATTAAAAATTTGATTAGCGAGAATTAACACAAAATGAAAATCAAAAGATCAATTTGAATGAACCAGTATTCTTACCTAATTAATGAAATGAAAGATGAATTGTGTTTATTTACTACAGTAAACCAGACTAAGAGTCGATGTATGTGTACTTATTTTCATTAGGGATTCACAATTTCAATTTCCCCATGGAAATGATGTAAGACCTTAGCTTTCAAAAATAAGCTCGTAAGAAACAAGAAATCATTTTTTTTTGTAATCTTAGGTGGTTCCTTCTATTTTCTATTAATAAAGTTGGGCAAAATATACAAAACTAGACGTCAACCTGCCTATAGGAAACTAGGTATTTTTGCCATCGAATTTCAAAGTATGTCAACCAAAACATAAAAATCCTTAACAGTCTATACCATATCTGTGGATACTTAATATCTAATTCTGGAGACAACAACATATACAAAAAGTGTTAACCACTAAAAAATAAAGTAAGACATTGGATCAAGAAAATCTTAATCTTCCTCAGATTCCACTGGCACTGGATCTTTGGCAGTAGCCCCTGGTAAGTCAACTGTGACCTGCTGCATAGACTTAATTTCCTTCTCCAACCTTCCAAGCCTCGCATATTGATGCAATTAACGTAGATTGATTTCCTGAATGTTCGTATTAATATCTGCCAAGGTTGATTCCAGCTTTTTCTCTGCTATCGACATAACTACCTTGGTTAACAGGTATTTGATTAACCAATAAGTTCTAACTGATTGCTGAAACAAAGAGGTTCAGCCCCGAGTGTGCCCAGGGTCATTAATCACATTCTACATATCCTCCGAATCCATATCATATTCCTTGTCTATGTTATTTAAAACCTTTGTTTCCCAACCATAAATACGGGAACGAACTAAATTTGGGATTTCTGCCATAAATGTTTGAACCAGCGGTTCCAGATGTTGCTACACAGACTTTCTTCCTCGTTTCTGGTGCATTTCAGAAGAAGGTTGTTTGCCTTTTCCTACAGCATGCTTCCTTCCTCTTTTAACCATTTTAAAGAAACCTAACAAATCTACTAAAACTGCCATCCAAACAACAACACCAATCAGATTCGTAGATAAAATGTAAGCCAGAGACCGAAGAGCGGTTCCATCTCCCAAGTTAAGCTCCATGAGAAAGATAAGAGGTAAACAGACAGAGTAGACACTACTACACCTGAACGAAGCACAAAAATACTGAAGCGCAACCCAATGACTAAATCCACTACTAAAGACCCAAATATTGTAACCAGTATAAAAGTCTTGTATGGGAAAATAACACTTCAGAACCCTAATTGCATAATTGCAAAGAGTAGACATACAAAGGAGATGCATAATCGTTTCATGAGAATCCCCGAAAATCTCCGTAAGTTTCCAAGAAACAAAATAAGGACCAGACCATACCCATTTTGCTTATCTATAGAGAAGTTTTTATTAGAGAGAACAACCCATCTAAAACCAAAATACCATAGTATAGCATTAAACCCTTTCACGAACCCATCAAAAAGATGCAACAACCTAAAATTATAGTATAATTCAATTACCATAATTCTAGCAATGCTAGGATCAAAAGGAAGAAACAAAGACTGAGACAAAGTTGCTGACAGAGATTTGGGTGACAGAACAGAAACCTGTTGAATGAAAAAGAGCATACAACCAACTTCCTAAACCTTCTGCATGTGTTCATACCAGAACCGACCAAACCTCCATTCAAATAAATCATCTAAGAAGACCATTAGCAATATATGCAAACGACGGTAGAGAAAAACCCGTGGCTAAGAAGGTAATAATGGAGATACATACCACTTATCTTCCCGTGCCGTCACCCTGAAACTTGTCTGGTAAAAGCCTCCGCAAACGCTACCAGCTTCGAAATAAAACCTTAGAACAAGAATCCAAACAATGTCATGCCGAATAACCTTACTTTCCATATCACTGCACCCCCAGATCTTTTTCCAAAACTCTTCTGACATCCCTGTTGGCCAACCCAGTTGGAGTCTCCTAAGTGTACAAGGCATTAATCATAGTTGGTGTCGGAGGTCCTGTCACTAGTATCCTCCCGACGATTGCATGCTGCCACCACGTGGTGGACATCCTCCCCATGCGGTAACCAAGGGTCTCGGTCACAATGGGTAAGCCCCTCTCTGCCCCTACCACACCCTGATTGGGGGAAGAAACAAGGAATTGTTATTATAATGATAATTGATATATACACAGGACAATGCTAGTGAATGGAAAAATAATTGGTATTGAGAAATCTTATGGTGCATATTAGAGAAGCCAAGAATTATTTAGTTGGATATGGAGAGTTGGACCAAAATATTTTTCTCTATACAAAATCCAATGGTTGAAATAATCTTCATTGTCAAATACATAGTGAAAAAAGGGGGCTTCCTAAATATGCTTCACAATCTTCTTGACCAGGAAATAAACAAAGAGAAAAAATCAGCGGGATATATATGAAATGATGATGTTCCTCAATTTTTCCATAGGATTAGAAAACCAACTAATCAAATTTCATCAAATTCTATTCGCAAATAAAAACACATCAATACAATTTCATCAAAAAGGAGAAACCTATTAAGAAAAATGCATCAAATACTTCCAAAAGATATAAAATAATTTATTTTAATTTATTTTTACTAACGTAATGCAAAAATTGGCACCAAGAAAGATTCTAATTTAATTTTCCCTTGAATTAAATTAAAATAAAATTGTGATTCCACATCACATGACAACTTGTATGAGTTAACTAAGTTACTTTGACTTAGTTGGTTCAGTTAATTCGAGTTGAGGGCCTAACTTTAGTCATGTAGGGTGTCTCGTACTTTTTAGGAGGGCTCGGTTGAGTTTATTTTGAGTTGTAATTAATTAATTCAGTAAAAGTGACCTAAAGTCAATTAAACTAGTTCCAACTATTGGAGGAACTAATGGGAGGTATAGTAGTGGGTTTCATACTCTATGATCAACCAATTAACTGACAAATCATGCGTAAATAACTCATGCATGCATGATCTATGATTTACATAATGTAGATTGGAGTTCGAGGGTAGTGTAGTATCAGTTGTATAATCATCCAAACTGTACAAGTGGCACATGTAGTCAGAGGAAGGCCTATGATAGATTTCATATTTTTGGATGAGGAATTTCCCTAATTAATAAAGGATAATTCCCAAGGAAACAACGCAAGGAAATAGGGACTTGGGCAAGTAGAAAATTAGTTAAGTATTGGCCAAGGATTGTCTAGGAAGCAGTGGGACATATAGAGATAGTGAAAAGTTTCTTATGGCTTGAGCAAAGCATTGTAATCTTCTCATATTTTATGATTAATGAAATATACAGATAGGAGGGGATTCTACTTTAGGATTTCCCCATTAAATCATTGTGTAATGTGTTGATTGAATTATTTCTCTTGTATGATTCATGATTTTGTGATCATTTCATTGTTTCCGCAATTGGTAGAGTAGATTTAAGTCTATTGTTTTAGTAAATTACAATTAGCAGTTTGAATATACAAGGAATTTCTACATGGTATAGTAATGAAATCACTATAAAAGAGAAAAATATGAAGTTATCTTTACAGTAGGAATGAGTTTTGCAGGTTTATTATTCAGAGGTAGCAACAGTATTAGGATGTCGTTCTATGGTCTAAGGCTTGAGTATGCCTTTGAGAGTAGCTTGAATTACATTTTTTGGAAGGACCAGATGGAAGTAGTCATGGAATATAATGGGTTGAAGGAATACATTGATAGAAATGTTCAAAGACCAGCAGTTACTGATGCATATAATTTAGGAGAATGGAAGAAGAATGTAGCCAAGGAAAGAAGGATCTTACTCGAAGGATTTTGAGATCATATTTTTTCGAACCTCCATGGGAAGGAGACTCATTATGTTGTGGAAGGCCTTGACAGGCTTGTTTAGGAACAACAATGACCACAGGAATCTCGCATTGAAGGAAAAACTTCATAAAATCGAGATGGAAAAGGGAAACACAATACCATAGTACTTGAGCAAGCTCACCCAATGTTGGGATGAGCTTGGGAGTGTTTTTTTTCCAGTTTTTGAAGATGATGTGGTCATCTTAGCACCTCTAGGCCATCCCAAGAGCTGGAAAAACTACTAGGATTTGATAAATGGGAGGGAGAAGCTACCAGAGTGGAACCTTTTTTGGTGTGACTTGATGCAATAAGAGATAAGGTGGAACACCATAGATGAAATCTCACCAAAGCATGATGATGAGGATAATTTTTCCTTGGATGGAAAGGAAAATAAAGGGAAAGGGAAGAAATAAAAATTCAAAGGAGATTCTGGTCAAGCAGGCTAGAAGAAGGACTTGTCGAAGATTAAAGGTTTCCTTTGTCATGATATTGGACACTATGCCACGAAGGAGTGGCAAGTGAAGCTCTAGCTTCACAATTCGAGTTGGATTTGACCCTCATTGCATGCATGGTGACATCGACAACGGGTAGTGTTTGGTATCTAGATAGAGGAGCTCCATTCCAAATCATGGGCAACAAATAATTTTTTAGCGACTTAGAGGAGAAGGACCTCTATTTTCACATCGAGATGGGAGATAATGGAAGGTATAGTACGATCGACATCAGTATCATTACTTTTCAGAGGGAGTCTCGTTCTCCTCTCACATTAAAAGATGTCATGTATGTTCCAGGTCTAAAAAAGAATTTAGTTTCAGTTCTTATGTTGGAAGATCATGGCCACGATGTGATATTTAGAAAAGGAAAGGATTTCCTTCTTCACATAGCCATGGTACAAGTGAAGCGGATCAAGGCTTGGGTGAATAACCTCTACAAATTCAATGTAGAATATTGTGATGCTTTGAGCATGAAATTAGAGAAGGTGCAGAGTCGAGACATCGATGAATTATGGCATAGGCGACTTGGCCATTTGTAGCATGGAACTTTGAAGATCATTCAACATATTTCTACAATATTTCCCAAGTGTGCACTAAATCAGTGAGATATATGCAAATGGTTTACATTGGTGAAGAACACCAAAGCCACTTTTCATGATAAGGACAGTCGAGTGCAAGCGATCCTTTAAATAGTTCACTCAGATGTATGTGGCCCATTCTCGGTAGCATCCACGGAAAAGCACAAGTATTATGTTATATTTGTAGATGATTTATCATGTGAGTGTTAGATATTCTTCATGCAGAAGAAAGACCAATCATTCTTTATTTTTTGTGAATTTAAAGAACTTGTTGAGAATGACACATGGAGGAAAGTGAGGGCTCTCAAGAGTCATAACGATGGAGAATATGTGTCAAATGAGTTTAAGAAATTTTGTGCATTAGAAGGCCTTTGACAAGATTTAATAGTACCCAATAATCCACAGCAGAATGGGGTTGCTAAAAGGAAGGAAATAAGTATTGTGGGAGCTACATTGGCGATGTTGCATGATCAAGGCTTACCATTGAACTTATGGGCTGAAGCATGAAACACACGGTATATCTGCAGAACAGGAGTCCTCATCAGATTCTCAGGATGAGTACAGCAGAAGAAGATTTTTCAAATAAGAAACCAGATTTGGCACACTTTAGGATCTTTGGTTCATTAGTTTACTGTCATGTTTCCAACGATGCAATGAAAAATTTAGAACAAATAGCTGAGTTGGGCATATTTTTTGGGTGCACTGATACACCTCACAAATATCGGGTATACCTGCCATCTCATAAGATGAAATTTGTTCATAGAGATGTGAAGTTTTATGAAGAGAAGGACATGAGATGCTCCCTTGAGAGGGAGCTTCACTTTCATGCATATGAGGAACTTTTAGCTCGAAAAGAATAAACTCAAGATGTTATGGAGCATCCACAAGAAGAGCAGCAGAGAGTGGAAGCACCCACTCATGCAGGTATATCTAGAGATGGAAGGAAGTGTACCAAAGAGGCTCACATATTGATACATGATGCAAGAGATAATGCGGGAGCACCCACATCAGAGCGCAGGCAAAGGAGGTCACCAGATCGGTACACTAGCTTCATGGATCTAATGAGGGAAAGTGTAGAGACTAAGCCATCGCCATTCAAGGAAGCAGTGCAACAACCAGTTTGGGTTGATGCCATGGTATATGAATATGATTCCATTATCAGGGACATTGCTTGGGAAGTGGTCCCAAGGCCAGAGGAAAAGTTAGTTGTAGGTTCCAGGTGGATCTACAAGGTGAAGCAAGCATCAAATGGGAGTGTCGATAAACACAAGGACATATTTTTGGCCAAGGGGTTCTCTCAGATGGAAGGAATTGATTACGATGAGACCTTTGCTCAAGTATCAACTTACTCTTCAATTAGATCAATTCTAGCACTTTCAGCAGAGATGGGATCGAAGATACATCAGATGGATGTGAAGGAATCCTTCCTTAATGGAGTGATTGAGGAAGAGGAGTACATAGAGTAGCCAAAAGGATTTGAGACCTTTGAGAGAGAGTCACATGTGTGCATACTCAAGCGATTATTGTATGGATTGAAACAAGCACTCCATGCTTGGTACACCAGGATCGACAGTTATTTCATCGGGTTGGGTTTCACCAAAAGTGAAGCAGATGCAAACATTTACCATATTGTGGTTGAATGTAAATTATTGATTATAGTATTATATGTCCAAGATTTAATTCTAATAGGTGATGAGAAGCTGATAAAATCTTATAAAGAGGATTTGGAAAGAGAATTCGAGATGAAATACATGGGGCTCATACATTATTTCCTTGGTTTGGAAATTTGGCAAGGAGATGGGGAATTGTTTGTCTCTCAGGCCAAGTATGCCAATGAGATTCTGAAGAAGTTTTGCATGGAGAGAAGTGAAACCATGGAAACTCATCTAGCAGAGAATTTGAGGAAGGAAGATGTTATTTCAGGTGAAGTGGTAGCAGCTACCATTTACAGGAAGCTTGTGGGCTCACTTATGTACTTGGTGAACACACGACCACACATGTGTTATACAGTTAACCAAGTTAGTCAAGAAATGGTTAAGCCAACCAAACCCTATTGGAAAAAAACTAAACGTGTGTTGAGATACCTCAGAGGCATCACTTAGTTTGTTCTATGGTACAAACGGATAGAGGGAGTGAAGCTGCAAGGTTTCACAGGTGCAGATTGGGTAGGGAGTCCATAAGACAGGAAGAACACATCAAGAGAAATCTTTTGTATCGGGTCAGTAGCAGTTTCTTGGTACAACATGAAGTAGAGATCAATTGCACTCAGTTCAGAAGAAGCAGAGTACATGGTTGCTAGTCAAGTAGCTTGTGAGGCTATCTTGATGAGGAAGATCATTGTTGGGTTATTAGTTAGCAGATGGATTCTACAATGATTTACTGTGAAATTAGAGTTGTATCAAACTCTCTATGAATCTAGTTTTTCACGATCGGTCCAAGCATATTGACATCTGATAGCACCATCTCAGAGATTATGTGCAGAGGTGAATCATGTTGTTGGAGTGCATTCCTACATAGGAACATGATGTAGATATATTGACTAAGGCATTGTAAAGAGGAAAATTTGAATTCCATAGAGGTAGGATTGGGGTATCTAATAATCCCTCTCTTGTTGAGAGGGAGTGTTGAAAATGGAACCAAGAAAGATTATAATTTAATTTCCCATTGAATTAAATGAGAAAAAAATTGTAATGCCACATCACATGAAAACTTGTACGAGTTAACTAAGTTAGTTTGACTTAGTTGGTTCAGTTAATTCGAGTTGAGGGCCTAACTTGAGTCATGTAGAGTGTCTCCTACTTCTTAGGATCCATGGTTGAGTTCATTTTGAGTTGTAATTAATTAATTCAGTAAAACTGAGTTAAAGTCGGTTAAACTAGTTCCAACTGTTGGAGGAACTAGTGGGAGGTCAAGGGAAGTGTATTATCAGTTGTATATTCATCCAAATTGTCATCCAAATTGTACAGGTGGTGCATGGAGGAGGAAGGCCTATGATGGATTGTGTATTTGTGGATGAGGAATTTCCCTAATTAATAGAGGCTAATTCCCAAGGAAACAATGCAAGTAAATAGGGACTTGGGCAAGCATAAAATTGGTTAAGTATTGGCCAAGGCTTCTCTAGGAAGTAGTGACACAGATAGAGATAGTGCAGAGGTTGCTTTGGATTGAGCAAAGCATTGCAATATTCTCATATTTTCTGATTAATGCAATCTATAGATAGGAGTGGTTTTTAGTCTGAATAATGCAATGTATAGATGGGAGTGGTTTTTTGATCGTTTAACTGTTTTCGCAATTGGTAGAGTAGATTCAATTATGTTGTTTTAGTAAATTACAATTAACAATTTGAATCTACAAGGAATTTCTACACGTACCTCAATTACTAAATCCCTCATCTATTCTTTGAGCTTCTCATACTATAACTCGAACATAGCTTTTCATTTCCTCGACATAGGTTATCCCATCTAGACAGATGGGCAGCGATCTCATTTTGTTGTTTTCATTTTTCCTTGCTTGAAATATAGTTGCATTACTAGTTAAGACAAAGGTTTTTGCATTTGAAGTACTACTCTTACATGAAATTGCAAAGATGGGCACGCTTTGTTTCCCATTAGAAGGCAATCTCACAGATTTAACCATATAATTCTAAAAAATAAACATAGGCTCCACTTTGTAGTGCCTTGGTCACCATTAGAACTCTTGCAAGTGTTAACTACAAGGATTTGTAGGTTATTAAATGCTTTTTGGCAACCCCAAGGTTATAGATAGGGATTACACATAATCCAAATTAGACAAACTTTACTAAATAGTAGACAATTCTAGAATAGTCCATGCAAGAGGAGCTCCCTTGGATTTGGGATTTGTTTTGGAGACCTACCACCCAAAAGCTTCCAAATACCAAGTCCTTCTTAACGTGAGAGCCGAAGCAGGGAAACATTGGACTATAAATAGAATTTTTCAAGATAACAGATGACGTATTTGATAGGGTTGGATGTATAACCCATGTGACATCGCATAATTATTATACATCCTTCCTTATCAAGCAATTGTTGACTACTTGACCATTCCACATGGTAGGAAGATTTACAAGGGAGAGATCATGTGAGGCTCAATAAAATCTGACAGGGTCTTGTTCAAAGCCACTTTAAAATGATCTACTATATTAAAATGAAAATGCCAAAATGATGTACTATTATAAGTCCGTGCACAATTAGTGAGATACTACTTTATTCGAAGTTGCAAACACCATATCGACGTCACAAGGCATGATCAACAGCGAACTACAAAAAGAAAAGGTGGAACATCTTCACAGATTTCTCCCTTCACCAAACACGTGCTCACTTCGTATGGCTTCAGGGATCGAATTCGGGTTGTATCCCAAAAGCTAGGATATGATATTTCAAATGGCGAGTAATTGGATCTGAAAGGGCATGTTCGTAACTGGCGAGTTTTAGCCTTCATTTCCTTTCTCATCGTATTCCCTTCGCCGCGTACCACGCCAAGAACTGTGGCCAGGCGGCCTTTAGCTGTTGATAGAGACATTTAGCCTCACATTTCTGGCTCTCTACTAACTATTCAAGAGAATCTTGGTCGTCTGAAGGGGCGGAGATGAAATGGGATCCCAGAGTTTCATCTCTCTTTGAAAAAACAGACCACCCTTCATTTCATTTCGGCATATCCATTCATTTCCAGTTTGACGGTTTTTTTTGCCACTTGTTCCGTCTGGATTTTGTTCAACGGTTACGTGAGCAACAATACATTTCTCTTTTTTGGTTTTCAGTTATGTACTTGAAAATTACATTTGATTTTATTATAAAAATAATTACTCAAATCATTGTCTATCAATCCAATCAATGATGTCTCTTTTCCATTGCTCAATTTTTCTTTACATTTTGGTAAATATTAAGAAAAAGGTTCTGGAATGATGTGACAGAGCACTAATAAATAGTTTATTTTCTTTTGTCTTTTCAATAATATTATGTTGAATTTTCATAATATTTTCCATCGTGACAAGTATATGGAAAGCTCTTGTTATAAAGTTTTCTTATTTTATGCTCTTACCAACCAACTATATGTATGTGGTAAGTTATTGTCATAATAGTCATTTAAATTATAATAATCAAGAAGAAATATAGTCATAACATAAGAGCTTGTAGCTTTTTTCTCCTCTTGATATTGTCTAATTATAATGGTAGAATATATGGAAAAGACAATGAGAGACATTTTATTATTTTATTGTATGAGTTTTATAGGTGTTTTTTTAAGATACGCCATTTTGTATAGGAGTTGTCTACCCAGGCAACGAAATAGCCTGGACGGCAGTTTTTTGCCGGAATCTGGGCAACTAAAATTCAAGAAATCAGGTAGTTGGAGTGTTTGGAATCCATTTTTGATAATGGAAATGGATTCAGCACTACCAAAAACCCTTAGGGAACTCAAAATACTAAAGTTTAACAACTGTAAACATGATTCTGATAAAATCTTTGCCGGAATTTTTAAAAATCCTTGCCAGATTCTAGGCCAAAACATTGCTTGGGAAGACTACGGCTTTTGTATATTTATTTTATGGAAAATAACTTATCACATCATATACTTATCTTACCAACCACTCATTAATAGGACCTTAGTCTTGAGCTTCACATTAGGAATATATGTGTGTCTCAACCCACATATGGATTGATTTCTAGATAGTCACATAAAGTAGACCACACAATAAGACATGACTTATTACATACTAGTAGATACATCTTAACTTTGGGTCTATCATCAATCAAGAGGGATATGATTCCTAGAGGTGCAAACCTTTCCTCAAATTTTTATGTCATGAGGCCCCCTTACGTAGAGCCTCAAGCTAGTAAAAAAAATGGTTGATTCTCTCTCTCTCTCTCTCTCTCTCTCTCTATATATATATATATATATTTCATGTTTGTTTCAAAAACATCTTCATAATGTAAAAAATATGTTTTACGATCATATTTAAATGGATTTAATAAATAACAAGAAAATATATTATTGTTGTTGTACTCTTATTATGTTGCTCCTCCTAAGAACATGTGACTAAATATGCCACAATGACAACTAGGAACAACCTATCTGGATTCCTAGCTCATGGAACCTCCACGTGTTCCCTAGCCCTCTAAACCCAAGTCTAGAACCACATCTAGTGTGTGTGTGTGTGTGTGTGTGTTCAACCATTAAGTGTCAAGCACCTTCTCGAAACTGGTGTATCCAATCCCAACTCCAAAATCTCATTTCCAAGTTTCCCTAGATTCCTCATCTACCACCCTCTGCTCCAACACAAAAACCTCCATGTGACTACTTGACTACAAAAAAAAAACAAAAAACAAAACATCCACCTTGATATATCCCCCTTCCACCTCTCAACTCTTCCTCTTGTCTCTCCCCTCCAAGTGTCCACCTACTCCCTTCAAGTTTATACCTACCTCATTTATAAAATCCTCTTTCAAAATCTTTCAAGCCCGCCCCCAATCTCTCTCACCTACCTCATTGTCCCCTAGTTAAAGAGCCATGGGTTTTGAGTATGATGTTATATCAAAATTTGATCCACAATAGTCATTTTTGTGTCGATTTTTTAAGTCTATAATAAGACTCATTGTCAAGACATAAGCCAAGGAGAAGAGCACCAATGAGGGAAATTAATATGGATGGGAAGGATGAGAAATGTGAATGGACCGACCAATCAACCCTATAAAGTAAGGTGCTTTGGGTTATCAAATCATTCATCCGACTACACTCCACCATCTAATAACCACATAATAAAATAATACAATCTCAAAATCCTCACCTACTAAGCATTGTTTCCAAGTTAAAAGCCCCAGGTGGTCAAACCATTCATCTAACTACAGTGCGCCATATAATAATTACATATTAAAATAATAATATCTCAAAAGTCTAATAAAAATCAATGGATTACATAAGAATTATATTCAACTTTAATTGTAAATCATTTAATTAACCACTAATGAAGCCTAAAGACTAATCGAAATGTTACATTAACTAATATTAATCAAGCTTCATGCTTAATCATAAATTTACATTATGATTTAGCTATCATTGTAGACCATAGAATACTAGTATATTGATGCAAGTTGTGGGTATGTAGCTAACATATACATACCTCATCTGTATATTATTAAAACTAATAAAAAACTATCATGGTAATCAATCGCATAACAAGTAGGCTAATAACCTAGCATAGCATAATAGGATCAGGGAGTGGGAACTACATACACCCCAACTTCGGAAAACTTTGTTCCAAAGTTAAATTTAAGAGGATGCAAACAGTGAATGAGTAATATGATAATAAGACATAAAAAAATATTGAGAAAAATGTAGTAACCAAAATAAATTAAAAGAATATGAAGAAATCACTTCCCACTTGGATTTCACAGCTAACCTATATCCACCCATCCTCCCTAAGCTAATTTTACTCCCATCATATTTGTCTTTTGTTGTAATATATTATGGCATTGCCTATACTAATATAACCATTAATAGAACCAAATGGAGGAACCATCGACTATATCGATCTAACTTTCCCATCAGGAAAATAGTAGTTTTCATCACACATTTAGGAGAGTGTGTCCATCATATACTTCCCATGACTCTATGTTTGGAGGCTACATGGTGGGAAATTCCTCCACCCCTCCTCACATAACTAGAGTCAACACTTTAACATGGACCACATTCTAGTGTTGGTTTTGGATGTTTCTCATCAAATTATTCAGCTGGGTAGTCATGTTACCTTCCAACCTACAACTTACCCAATGTCATAACCATACATATCAATTAATACAAAATAAAATATAACAATGCATGGCATACCTTTACTCATTAAATGACCTAACATTAGCCAATTAATAGCATGGTTCATCATCTAATTCTCATCCAAACATATAGATAAAAACTCTCTCTCTCTCTCTCTCTCCATATATATATATATATATATATATATATATAGAGAGAGAGAGAGAGAGAGAGAGAGAGAGAGAGAGAGAGAGAGAGAGAGAGAGAGAGAGATATAGAGAGAGAGAGAGAGAGAGAGAGAGAGAGATGTGGTCCTAATTATCACATTATCAAAATCGTTATCCACGAACCAAAATCTCTTAATTAACATCAACACATTGGAAGTAAATCATGCATCATATATTTTAATCAAGAGAAACATAATTTGAGTGATTTATGTAAATATTTCCATCCATCCAATTTTAAGAGAAATGATATTACATAAATTTCATAAATATTGCATCGTGAAAATGCAATTAAGGCCTTAGTATAAGTATTTTCCTAGGTCAAAATGGGGTGTCACAAGTGGTTAAAAATTGAGAGGTGGTTTCAATGTATAGTCTCTACATCCTACTAAGTAACATATCTTGGGATATACTTGTCCCACTAAACCTTAACCTGGCACACTAAGTGATTCCTTTGTTGTTTAACTCTATAGTCCAATATGTGTAATGATTCAACCATACTTGTTCCCACATCGAATACCTAAAATTCCCTCCAATTAAGTTTGTGAGATTCATCAGCAACATAATGTAGTAGAATAGATACATGAAAAACATCTTGAGCGTTATGAAAGTGGGATGGAAACACATGACAATAGGAAACTGGTCTACTTTTTCTTTTTGAACTTTAAATGTTCTTAAAATAAAGGTGATAAATTTGTATCTTCTCCAAACCAAATGGTACTCTTGTTTGGTCAAATATATCTAAAAAAACTGGTCCCCCACCTCATAACTATGACTAGACCTATGTGAATCATGATAACTCATATGTTTATCATGGGATTCCTTTAGCCTATGTTTAATCCGATTCACCTGCTCTTCCATATCTTATACTAATCCAGGCCCTACTATAACTATGTCCTTCAACCTTTCCCAACTTAGTAGTGCCATACATGGCCTTCCATATAGATCTTGCTAAGGAGGCATCATTATTAAAATGGGGTAATTCTTATTGTAGGCTAACTATACCAGTGGTAGATACTTATCAAATTGACTCTATTCATCCATAACATACATTTTAGGCATGCATTCCATAACTTGATTTTATCTTTCAATATACCCATATTTTTCTAGATAATATATAATTCTCATGTTTGATTGAGTCCCCATTGTTGATTGCAAACTTGTCCAAAAGCTAAACATATATTGAGAGTCTCTATTGGAAATAATATTTGTTGGTTAACCATGCATCTAGATAACTTCACTTGTAAATAATTAGTCTACATCAATGACATTGATGGGCCTCCAAAATAGGTAAATCATAATGCCCATCAGTCCATTCCTAGACACATAAAACAATGTTTTAACCCCACATTTTTCACTTAATGGTATATTTTCCCAGCTTAATGAGTTCCTATAGGACTCAATGTGGTTTTCATGATTTATGTGCCTTAATATGTTTATTTTGTAGGATTATAAATATTTTTAGAAAATTTTGAAGTATATAGCATTGGAGATATTCTAGGGACTTTCTCCCTGCCAAAAAATGACTCAAACTCATATGGCCTATAGCATTTAATGCCTCCTTACGTTGTTGTGAGTTAAACCTACGGAAATATCCCTTCCTTTTAGGAAATTTTCGTAAAAATGCAGCCCTCCCACCGCGATGTATAAATAGGAGATTCGAGTTGGCCCTTGAGGAAGAAAATAATATATTAAAAATATGCTTCAGATTTGAATATTTCTCACTAGGTTTTGCGGCATTGTATTTCCTTATGTAAGATAGATTCTAGGTTAATGGAAAATAAACATCATTTTAGTTTCTAGTTTGGTTCCTCCTTAAGGAATTTGAGAATTTTTGGGTTGGGCCTACCCTAGGAACTTCAAATCCCTCTTGTTTTTATGTTATTGTCATTTTCATGCTTTGTATTTTCTTTTTTTTAGCTCTTGAAAAAACATTTCTAGAAATTGTAGTTTGATAGATTTATTCTTGGTCAAGTAGGTAGTTTTATGAGCTAAAATTATTTGCGCGTAATTTATAAAATATGACAGTGTCTTGAATCACTCATATTTTTTATCATTGCATTTTCAAGTCTCTTTCCATTTCATTTAATTTGTTGTTACAATTTATGTAATTTCCTATTTTATTGTGCAACCAAGATTATGATTACAGAGTGTGAATAGAATATGGTTTCATAGCATTGAATCATACAATTAGTTGTTATATGATTTTACGAGCTAAATAATATCATTTCCCAACATTCCTACCCCCTTATTGCATCTTAAATTTTCATTTTAGCAACTTTTTTTGGCTTGTTGGTTTTTCATGTAGAAAAATAGGAAATCCTATAAAGCTAGCAAACAAACCATTTTCTTCATCCAGTTTAGCAATAAACTTTTGATTTAGTTACCTTGTCACATTAGAACATGTTTGGGATGTTGAGGATAGAGTTTGGAAGAGTAGAAATATCTTGAATTTTCCTTTAGATGCTTTTACAGTATTTTTTTTAGTGTTGTTTTTAGCTTCTCCAATATAGATTTGAAGTGTACTTTCCAAGTCATTTATTTTCAAGAAAATTGTGTTTTCCATTTACGACTCAACAATGCTTCATACACTTTTGTGATGTCATTTCAGATCCTCATATCTCATAATATTACACCATTATGCAATTTAATTTCCACCACTTATTGTAACTTTATTAAAACAAATGTTACGAAATCATGAAATTCTGATTGACCTTTGGACCCTCTTATGCTTAACCCCTTCTTGATTTTCCTCATATGATCAGGTGTTGTGACTGGTGGAATAGCACTTATGAGGTGCTAAGGCCTTCGGGATCCTGTTAGGGGCCTATCTCCCTATGTATTTTCTCTTTGCCCTTGGTTCTTTTCACTTCATGACCAAATGCCTACAACTACATCGAAGCTTCTTCATATCGTAACCTTTCAAAAATCAATTAGAAAAAATTTATGATTTCTCCTACCTATTAAATACTCCATATCACTTAGGTGTTATCCCTGCTCTTCTCCCTTGGTTCTATGAACTCCATGACCAAGTGCCGATCACATTGGAAGCCCCTACATATTGTAACTCTTTTTAAATCTCAATTAGAATAGAGTTATGATGTCTCCTTCCTCCAATATTATCCATATCACTTAGGTGCTCAACATTCTCTACACCCTTGGCTCTTTGAGTCCTCATGACCAAACTCCAACCAGCATCGGAGCCCCTTCCATTGGAAAATTTTCGAAGGAATTTACACTGGAGTTACAAGAACTTTGAATTCTAACATACAACCTCTGAGATGACGTCATGTTGATGTCATCATCTCCACATGGTGCCTCCATAGTGGTGACATGTGTCACCTAGATTTTCCCAATTTGGCCACCCAATATTGTTGAATCTAGTTGCCATGTGTCCTTTGTACTGCCACACCATGCTGATGTCATCTTCTCTATCAGCTTCTTAGGGCAATCACCTGTTACCATGTGTCATATTGGAGGATAGAGGAAGGCTCGCTCGGTCCTCTCGTTTTTCAATGAAATTATTTGTAAGTCCTTCTCCTCACAACTTTGACGCTTTTTAAAAGAAATAATTCATAAGGACTTAAAAAACTCTGAGGTTTTGATGGTCTCGACCATCCGAGGTTCCATTTTGCTTTGATGCTTTGATATGCTATCTTCCATTACTTTTGATATTAGGTCCCTATGTTTTGATCCTTATGAAATATCCAGCATTCCGAGAATGGGCTCCTAATGCTTGACCTGCTCCTTTCAAGTCTCTTTTAAATAAATCGTCGAGGAAATTAACCATCAAGGTCCTTTGTTGTTCCTTCCATGTTCTTGGATAAAAAAAAGTTCTCAAAAATGAATTTCATTTAGGTTAAAAAGTTCTGAGGTTGTGATATTCCTTCCTCCAGTCACCTTTTAATTATGTTATCATGAATTAAAGCACCAAACTTTTACTGGGAATAACTCTTGATCCAGGAGGCCATTTGCAGGCTTCCACATACCATTGTAAATATCTTTTATATCACTTTCCAGTGGAGAAGTTTAGATTTAGTCTTTGAGCCCATTTCCCACCTAAAAAAATGGTTGCAAAGTCTTTTCCATTATTTTCACCTTGACTCTTATTCTTGTGACTAGAACCTAGACTCCCAACCACTATATTCATCATTTTATAGCTCCTCCAATAAGTCTACTACTATGGTGATTCTTTATCAGAGACTAAAACAACCATAGGCCTCCCCCTATGCTTGACACATCAAGAACATCAATCCTAACATCTACTGTCATCACAACTAGCCTAGTGGACATCAATGTTGTCTTACCTAACATCATTCTAGCACGTACATCTATGTTGATCTAGTTTACATCAATGCCAACATAATTTCTAGTTGTTAGGAAATGCCAACTTCCCAACTTGATCTCCCAGCATGTTTGTTTACATCAATACCACCATACTTACAACTACTAGCCATCCAGACAATTCCAATTATCCAACAATCACCTCCTTTGGCATTGATGGCAACACCTCAACCTCATCACTTCTTCACTTTGATGGAAAATCCTCATGTTTCTTTCACACTTCTCTTGCATGATCCACCAATGGATTTATCTCCTCTGCATGGGCCATCACAACCTCTCCAATACTTTTACAATATGTTGGAATTTCCTGAAATTTAGCAAATGTGTTGGCATTGATGCCAACCAGATCAACATGGATGTATGTGATAGCATGATGTTAGGCATGAAAATATTTATTTCCATTATCCATCCATAAAATTCCAACTATCCAACAAGATCCCCCTTTGGTATTGACGTCAACACCTCAATCTCATCACTTCTTCACTTTGATGGCCAATCCTCGTGCTACTTCCACACTTCTCTTACATGAGCAACCCATCGCTTTCTCAACACTGCATTGGCCATCACAACATCTACAATACTTCTATCCCCCTTTTACATCAATGGAAAATGGATACAGACTACTCTTTTTCTTTCCCATGCAATCATCGATTGTTAATGATGATGGTCTAGTTGTTGCTTCTCTATAAATTGAATTGATGTTGTTGCTCTATAAAATAGACATATGTGATATGCTCCCTCGGAAAATATACTTCCTCCTTTTTAATAAACCTCCAATTTTGAACACCTTATGGTCGTTGATAGAATACTCTCTATTCCAATGCATATTTTGTACCAATTTAAAATAAATTGATACCAATTAGAATTGCTCATGCTATTGTTGTTGTTGCAAATACCACCCATTAATGATGCATTGAGCTTGATCTCCACTATTGTTGTTGTTTCCTCAAGAATTGTGCTCACCTCTCCTGAGAATCTTAACAGTCAACATTGCTCCCCCTGAGATCAAGTTTCTCCAAATATGTACTATTTCTTAAATAATACCAATTGCACCAAAAAAATGATACAAATTGAATATTGTATGAGGCAAACTCTAACACTTCCCATCAGAAATAAATTCCCATTTGCACAAAAGGTTTATCCACCTGAACCCAAGACTACCAATTGAAGTAGTGATAGAAATTGAAGGTTAAGGAACATGCAAAGCTTGTACCAATCGTGTTTCATGAACACAAGATTTCTATGCATAATCAGATTCACAACACAAATGAAATAGATGTATTCCACCCAAGATGAAAACCTTTCATTACCTGAGCAACCCTTCTTCTTAGGGCTGAAAATCATTTCTTTCTACTGCTAAATAAATCAACTGCCCCTGAGTCAATGCACTCTAATCTCCTACAACTACTTCTTTGCTTCTGCGCAGGGGCTGATCCTATGGACCTCACTTGAATATGCACCTCCCATCATTCCATACTTCTGTTGCAGCTCATCCTCTTTTCACAACATAAAATATTGTTGTGTAATCCTCCTGAACTCATGATGGCTGCTCTCTTCCTCTCACTTTTATTGCTAATACATTTCAGATAAACACATACATTATTGTAATCAATAAGGGGGCTCGACCATACCTCAACAATCAAATGTAGGTCTCTTTGATTTTTTTTCTAGCTTCCTATATATGACTTATTCAACCTCCCTTGAGGACATTCTCTTCCTCTAATGAAGAGAAATCAATGATCCAATCCCCCTAAGAAGACAATCCTCCTTCTTATTCCAAACCTTCTTTGGCCAACCCCTAATAGATTCTTTACCTTCCAGCTTTGTCTTTGCTCATATTTGGGCCTTTTCTTGGATGTGCATGGCTAGAGGACACTTCTCATTCAAATCCTCTTTATTCACCCAAGTCTTCATGCCGCCTTTCTGCCTTACAGAGGGGTCTATTTCAAGAGTAATATGATCATTCTTCTTATTGCTTCCTCCTCTTTTTATATTTCTCTTCAAATCCTAAGCTGTTACACTTACACGCATGTGCTGAGAAGCGAGGTTATTCTATTATATCTGTAGCTTTCTTCATTATGCCCAAAGTTGTCATAGTTGTAGCATTTCACAAGGCTTAGAAATGGAGAAAATAAATTGCTATTACTAAAAGAAATCTTAGCAAGGCCGCTAGTCCTGCCAACATACCTTATCCTAGCCACTTTACACATTCTTAAGTTGTTTCTACCCAACAAATATTTTTTTCTTGCATGCCATCTACAGTGTATGACTTTATGTCCAAAATTATTGCAAGAAAACAATATCCAAAAAAAATATTTTGATGACTAAAGATACCTTCTCTTTGAGGGCTTTTTCCTCGAAGGGAAAAGGACCTTTGTTGGTTCTTCATGTGCCTTCCATTTTTTTCTGGAATTCTACCTTGCATTCTTTCTTGTAGCCACGTAGCTCTCTTCTTTTTCTACACTTGGTGTTGCTTCTTATCCTTCTATTGTTTCCTTTTCTTCTCTTGTTGTTTTTAATTTCCTTAATGTCATTGTTTTCCAACAACCTATTATCCCTTGTTTTTGTTGTAACCTTCAAGTACACATAGTTGGATAGTTGACCTTCTAGCCTTCATAATCTTGGAGCTCGGTTTTCCCTTGAAACCCAAAATAGATTTGATGAGAGGGAATATATGCTTAACATAAATCTCATTCAAAGCCTTTGTGCCCTCCTCAAGCTTTTGGTATTGTGAAAAATCTTTATTTAACTTTTCTAAGTCATGTCTCAATGAGACTAATTCATTTTGTAGTCTCTCACTATAAGCTTCTCTTTCATCTAGCTGAATGGTTAGCCTTCCATTCAATCTGTTAGCCTCTTCTTGTTGAGCATTTAGATCAACTATTATTTTTCTCAACTTCTCATTCTCAATCTTGTACACGTGCAACTTATCCTTTTGCTTTAAATTTACTTATGATAACTCCTTGATACATTTTATAGAAGAGATAAACTTCTTCCTCAAATAGATCCTTTCATCCAGATCATTTTCTTCGCTATCATAGGTACTATCTGAGTTACAACAAAAATATAGAACCATCTTGTGTCCATGGAATCTTCCACGGGTCTAAGGGGTATCCCCTCTACATCACTACTAAGGTTACTCTTATTTTCTCCAAATGAGCACACTTGGAATCCTTCTTCTTCCTCATAGGTACTCTCATTATCTATTACTAAAGTGTAGGTATCTCTTCAGAGTCTTGATCATCAACACGAGTATGAAGAGAAATAACTTTTGCATGTTTTGGTGCATTGCTAGAGCGGCAGGGTTCCTTAGCCTCTTCTTGAGCCACATGGTTATCTCTTCCATACATACATTGCAACCTCTCCAACATTTCCTTTTATGTCTCACAATGCCTTGCTTCCTCATCATCTGGCTTAGAAAACCCTTTCATGATACCTTTCTTGGCTTCTTCATTCTACTCACTCTTTTCTCCATTCAATATGGAGTGCCATACATCAACATCCAAGGCCATTAAATAGGCTTTCATTCTAACATTCCAAAGTATATAATCTGATCCATTTAAGAATGGAACTGATTCTTACGTAATCCAAGTTTGATTAGCCATTGTTTCCCTTTAATCTACCTTCTATCGGTTAAGTTATTCCTGAAGTAACCAAACTCTAATACCAATTGATATATGGAAACATTATTAAGGTTAATTTTAAATTTTATGCCAATTTTTTTTTCCTTATTCAAACTTGGAATCCATTATATGTAAGCAACCATTAACAACCATAACAACAGCCATATAAAAAAACACGAGCATACTCATCATGAGCAACAAATGCATGAGACATAGAGGTTTTAGGTGGAAACCCTTTTGGGAAAAAACCACCAAATCTTGTTGTTTCTATTCATGTAAAATAAGAGCACATACTCTATTAAATCAATTTTTTTTGTGAGCCATCACTCACAGGAAGCACCAAATCCCTTTGATTGTTTTCTAGCATCCACTAGCAGGATGCAACAACTCCCTCCTTTTGTAGATACTTGTCCATATTACCAGAAGCACCATATTAAGCACCAACTTCACCGATTTGTTGCAAAGACCAACTTGCAACTCCTTCGATTTATGCAAGCACCAACTTGCAGGAGGCACCAACCCCCAAGCCTTCTCAAACACCCACTACAGATGGAAGCACGAACTTCCTATACACAAACTCCAACCCACACTTACTAAGGAACTATTTTTCACTATATATGTCAGCCACTCTACCTGGTTTTAGCTCTATTCTCTTCACCAGCCCTTTGGCCCACACAACACTCTGTTGTTCTCTTCTCACTCCATAACAACCTACTATTATGCTCAACACCAGTCTCTCATACATTCCACACAACACTCTCTTATCTCTTCTCTTCAACAACTTACACATATCTCTCAACCCCTTCTGCTCCATGAGCTCTCTCAGCCTCTCGAACCACGACATAGGCTCTCTAGGCATTATTCTTTACACTGGCACCTTCGTCATTTCACACAGCAACACTGGCTCTATCTCAAGGTCTCTTTCTTCTGCATAGGAACTCTAAGCCTCTTCATAGTAGAACAAGATCACTTGGCCTCTCTTCATCAGTGCTCACAAGCACAAAAATCTCCACTCAGCTTGCTTGCAACAATGTTGCATCCCCCCTAATTTCTCAATAGAAATCCTTATTTTTGTTCCTCTGTTTCACATTGGTCGATGTTGCCTCTATTGCCCATCACTTTTCCATTCACACTACCTAAGTGTACTTCTGCATGGATTCTCCATCCATTTATTGTTTCTGACTTGAATTGTGTTGATGTAGCTTCAATAAACACTAGGAATGGGCACTGAAGTGATATAGATACTGAGAATGAATTCTGAGTCTACTCCACACTCCAACAAGGCTCTCCATGCTTGTTCACTACAACAAAATAGGAAATTTTCACCAAATTTAGCACCATATTTTACTACATTTTTTTTCCAATTAAGACGAGTAGAGTGGTGCTAAACCTCTCTATATTGTCCATTTTTTAAAGCATCCTTTTTTGCGCCATATTTTGCATCCTATTTTTACACCATATTTTGTATCTCTTTTTACATGAGTTTTTGCTTTCTACAATAGGTTTTTCTTCTAATTTTGCGCAATTTTTTGCATTTGTTTTTTCATCGTTTTTTTCTTTCTATTTTGTGCCATTATTTGCTTCTAGTTTTATGCCATCATTTGCATCAAGTTTTACATCATATTTTGAATACAATTTAATGACTTTTTTTTCATCTAGTTTGTGCCATTTTTTGCATATAGTCCTACTCCAACTTTGTGCTTATAATTTTGTACCTATTTTTGCATTTGGATTTGCTCCAATTTTTGTGCTTATTTTTGCACCATTTTTGGCATCCAAATTTGCATCCTATTTGGTGTCTAATTTTGCATCATTTTTAGAATCCAAATTGTCATCTCTTTTTCTTCCTCATTTTGTGTCCATATTTTCATTATCATTTTGCACTTGCTAAGGTTTTGCAAATGGGGTAGCAAGCTAAGTGGGCTTGATTGTGGGGAAAACTCCATAGTTAAGCACGCTACAGCCAGAGGAGTTCTGGGATGGGTGACCTCCCGAGAAGTCCTGGTTACCGGGTGCAAGCCCTGGAAGTTATGATTGACGCTATGTGATTCATTTCACTAGTTACAATCCCACTTCTTCACCCCTGTGAGCATCACCCGCTGCAATGAGTGTTAAGTAGACTATTCAAAAATCATGAGAAATTAGTCAGTTATGACTACCTCTCATGAAATGGTCATAGATGAATGACTTACTTAACACATTTGAATCCAAAAAATGATATCTAATATAATGTAATACGCAAACCCCTCATGCTTAGAATATAATGAGTAAAGGGAGCTCTACTTGAATGGTTCATGAGGCATAATAATTGCTAAGGTTTTTCAAATGGGATAGCAAGTTAAGTGGGCTTGATTGTGGGGAAAACTCCACAATTAAGCACGCTTAAGCCGGAGGAGTTTCGGGATGGGTGACCTCATGGGAAGTCCTAGTTACCATGTGCAAGCCTCGGAAGTGATGATTGACGATTCATTTCACTAGTTTCAATCCTAGTTCTTCACCCCTATGAGCATCACCTGATGCAATGAGTGTTAAGTGGACTTTCAAAAATCATGAAAAATTAGTAAGTTACAACTACCTCTCATGAAATGGCCATAGATGAATGACTTACTTAATGCAGTTGAATCCCAAAAATGATATCTAATATTCTAGATTATATTAATATTTTATTTTGATGTCTGCATGATTTTTCATCACATAAAGTTTGTAAAACCTAAAATCTATATTAATTTAGGTTGAAGGCATATTCTCATTCTCTAAAATAAAAAACTTTATATTAATTTAGGTTGAAGGTACATTCTCATTCTCTAAAATACAGTTGTATTCATTTAGGTTGAAGGTATATTCTATTTTTCTAAAATATGGAAGAAGAGTAAGGTAAAATTAATATTAATTTAGGTTATTCTAAATTTTTAAAATACAAAAGGAGATTTTATTGATCAAAATATTTATCTTTACTCTAAATCCACCAAGCATAGAGAAAGATATAATTTCTAGTGATGCAAACCTATTTTTTAGTGAAAAACTTAAGAAAATATATGCACCTTGAGAGATTTGATGCCTCTTAACACTTGATATATTTGGAATTAAGATAGATCTTTCTTGGCTTTATCAAATGCCAAGAGGGATCAAATCTCTCGTGATGCAAACTCATTTGAATGAAAATTTGAAGAAAATGTCGAAAGATGTGATCCCTCTCGGGACATAATAGATTCATAATTAAGATGGACATATTCTTGTTATTTGTAATACTATTTATATTATATCTAAATTTCACATCTCCATCTATACAAATTCTTATTGTTAATTTTATTATAATCCTCATAATACATATAACTACATAAATGTAAAGGGAATATTTTTAGACATGTTTTGTTATTATTTTTATTTACTTTTTTAATGTAATATGCATAGCATGGAGTATATATAGAGAGGGAGTGTGCACATGCTTACAAAAATAGTTTATTGTAAGTATTAGGTTATTATATGTTTATTAACTAAATTTAAATATAATGTTTTGAAATGTCATACTTACAAATATGAATCTTCCCTCGATGGAATGACTAAGACATGCCAGGTGGGAGAGTGCAGAGACATCATCCCATCAAGCACTCACAGATGAGGATGTGGAAATGCACCCTCCCCATTTTCATTAACAAGTTATCATGAAGTTGCATGGAGGATCGTTTCACATCACTCCAATTTGGTGTCAGATCCCTCTGAAACTTGTATTGGTTTAATGGTTGCAACTAAGTTGAAATTAATAGTAGATATGATATTGGAGTATGTATTTTTAGAGCCATCATTGGTTTCATTCTTAGCCTACATTCCTATTCATAACACTCATAATCTGTAGGTGTGCCCATTTTCTCCAAGAATCAGTCTTAATTTGCACGAGGAAAATGTTAATTTAGGCTATGAGGCCTTGTAATCTGATCAATTATTAGCATTCATGGGTTATTTTTATTCAACTAAAAGAATGCCATAGGATATTTCCTCTAGGGATAATGCTTTAACTTTGTATAGTGGATAATTTTCTACCCTTTTATGTTTCCTTTATTTCTAGTGTTCTCTACCAATGCATCCCCTGAGAATTGGTTACATTGTTTTCTATTTTCTTTTGTCTTATCAACTGTCAACCCCTCACTTAGTATTATAGTCGGGTTTGGATGGGTTTATCCTTCAACTTGGATATATTTTTAAAGTCGTGAACAATATTTCTCCTTTAAGTTCTTCTCTAAATCCATCCATGAGAAAATTTGGCATCTCCCAAGTTCTTCTCCTCCTTGGCTTCCAGTACCGTTCACTTCCATCTCTTGAGAAATCATTCATATTTTAGGAATTTTCTTTTGTCATTGATTCAATCTTAAAATAAATCGTCAATGCACTCAAAGCCGATGAGGAGTGGCCCACTACATAAAACAAGGAAGCTTTTATATTAATAGAAAGCTTAAACTTCAACACCTCTTTATTGCATCCACACTCACTAAATATTCATGACAAAAAAATGGCAGTGAAATATGACATTGTAGGAAAGAAAATCTCATTGATATATATCAAAGTGGTTGGAGAGGTAGCATATTAGGTGCTTAACACATATCACACAAGAGGAAGATATAATTAATACATGTATATTGTTGATATCTACTAGCATTTGAAAATTATATTGGGTAGTGTATTGTTGGATCACAATGAGGCCAAGGAGGAAGTCTTCCTCCTGTTGGATGAGTTACAACTTTCCATGAAGAACCTATAGAAACACTTGAATCAAATTGAACACCATTTGGGCCTTCCTCCATATCCAGGCTATCCGTTAGGTAGTAGCAAAGAGATTATCATAGTGGACGCACCAAAATATTATAAGTTTCAATAATGGGTTATATTCTGTTGGCTGGGAGGTTAAAATAATTAGTTATTTCTCATATTCCCGCGTTGATTGCACTTGCAAGCAAGATAACTAAAACGTTTTCCCAAAATACTACCGTTAACTTGGTTCAGTCCACAGGACTAGGTAGATGATAAAAATTGGGTGGTAAAAACCAGAAAAATAAGAAAACTACTTCGAATGAGTAGAAAAAGCAACAAGCTCCAAATGCTAATGTTGGGAGAAAGAGAGAGCGAAAGCTAAAGTTACCATGCAATATTTTTGGTAGGTGCCATTTGAAACATCATTGTCTACATTTGGACGAGGTCAATGAGAGAAGTATTTAGTGAAATCCTACAACATAATTTGTTGAGTTCAACAATCTCTTCCCACCTCAGCAGAAATGCCAAATCATGATTGTTACAAATATTTCACCTCCATGAGGGGGCAATGCAGGGCATCCTCCTAATGGGGATGCAGTTGTGACCATTATGATATTTTAGCAAATGGTAAAATTGAACATGAGATGAAAAATAGATGCAATAGTCAAAGAAAACTTGGATGCAAATGTAGATTCAAAAGTGGAAGAAAACATGGGTGCAATAATAGGTGTGAAAGTTGGCACAAATTGTGGTGAAACAAAAGTGGATGCAACAATGGACACAAACTTGGAAGAAAAAAGGATGCAAACTTGGATGCATAATAATATGTAAAAATGAATGTAAACGTGGACACAAATATGGGTGAAATAGTGGACACAAATTAGATGTAAAAGTGGATGCAACAGAAGTAGATGAAAAAGTAGGTGAAAAATGAGATGCACGAACTCACGTAAAAGTGGATGCAAAAACATAGAACGTATTTGATGAAAAATTAGACACAAAATAGGATTCAAATGGGATGCAAAAGTGGAAGCAAATGTGAGTGCAATGGTAGAGGAAAAACATGGCACAAATTGTGGCTTAACAAATGTGGATGAAAAAGTGGATACAACAAAAGAAAATGAAAACTTGGATGCAAAATGGATGCAAAAGTGGACACAAATGTAGGTGCAACAGTTGACACAAAATTGGATGCAAAAAAATATGCAATAGAAGTAGATGATAAAGTGGATCAAAAACAAGATACAAAACTCGATGCATAAACCCAACACATAAGTGGATGAAAAAATAGATGCAATATTTGATGCAAAAGAGGATGAAAATGTGGATGAAAAAGTGGAAACAAACATGGGTTCAACAGTAGGTACAAAACATGGCACAAATTATGGCACAACAAAAAGTGGGTGCAATGATAAATGAAAAAAAGAAGAAAATTTTAATGCAAAATAAAATACAAAAAGGGATATAAAAGTGGTGTAAACATGGGTGCAATGGTTGATGCAACATAATTTGATGCAAAAGTAGATGCAAAATGAGACTTAAAACCTGATGCAAAACTTGATGCGAAAATGGATAAAAAAATGGATGAAAAAATAGATGAAAATTTTGATGCAACATATATGAAAATGAGGATGCAAACATGGACACAAAATTAGAAGAAAAAGTGGGTGTAAAGGTAGGTGCCAAACTAGGCACAAATTCCAGCACAAAAAAAGTGGATGCAATAGTGGACACAATAATGGATGCAAATTTGGTTGCAAAATTAGACGCAAGACTGGATGCAACATAAGTAGATTCAAAACTTGACACAATCCATGATGCAAAACTTGGTGCAAAAATGGATGTGAAAAAGGATGCAAAAATGAATGCAAAAAACGTTGCAAAGGAGGATGCAAAAAATTATGGAAAATTTGATGCACTTGTAGGTGCAAAAAAGTGGATCCAACAAGGGATGCAAAATTAGGTGAAACAAAAATTCGGTGCCAAACATGATGTAAAGTCTGGCACAAAACCTGGTGCAAAGGTTGCTGCAAGACTTGGTGCAAAACCTCATGCAAAACCTGGTGCAACACCTAGTGCTAAACTTGGTTTAAAAATTGGTGCAAATTTTGCATTTAATCTTGCACCATATTTGATAAATGGATGCAAATAGCACAAAAAATGGGCTCTATATGCAAAAAAGGAAGAAAAAAGGGATGTTAATCGCAGGGTTTTGTTGTAGTGATTCAAGTATCACAAAGCTTGATAGGTACTTCGGCATGGCTTATTTTTTCTTCATTTAATTTAATAAACCATGTCCCAACTCATGATAGGCCCAATGCTCCTCCCTGCAAATCGTGGTCCTTGTCGCCTTGACCAAGAAATCTCTACAGTCTCCATTACTCCTATGAAAACAAACCTTCTGCACACATTTACTTAGATATCGACTCAACTATCCTTCATACACCTATGCGTTGCCATTTACGAGCCTCATATCTCGTAATTTTACACCAAAGTGCAATTTAGAAGCCACCACTTATCGTAAATTTATTAAAATAAATGTTACAAAATCATGAGATTCTGATTGGCCTTTAGCCCCTCTTATTCTTATCCCCTTTTTGTTTTTCCTCATATGAGTAAGTGTTGTGACAGACGACGTAGTACTTAGATGCTAAGTCCTTCAGGCTCCTATTAGGAGCCTATCTCCTTGTATATTTTCTCTTTGCCCTTGATTCTTTTTACTTCACCACCAAATGGCAACACATACATATAAGCTCACTAGTATCGTAACCTTTTCAAAAATAAACTAGAATAGAGTTACGATGTCTCCTACCTTTGAAATAATCCATAGAACTTAGGTGTTATCCCTGCTCTATTCCCTTAGTTCTCTAAATTCCACAACCAAGTGCCAATTACATCGAAATCCCCTACAAATCATAGCCTTTTCTAGATATGAATTAGAACATAGTTACGATTTCTCCTTCCTCTGATATTATCCATAAGACTTAGGTGCTCAGTCTTCTCTACACCCTTGGTTCTTTGGGTCCTCATGACCAAGTGCCAACCCACATGAGAGTCTCTCTCATTGGAACTTTTTCAAAAGTATTTTACACTGAATTTACGAGAACTCTGAATCCCTATATACGACCTTCGAGATGATGTCATGTTGATGTCATCATCTCCAGAAGGCGCCTCTATAGTGGTGACACCCATAGCACTTAGATTTTCCCCATCAAGCCACCGAATATTGTCGAATCTAGATGCCATGTCTCCTATGTACTACCACATCATGCTGACATCATCTACCTCATCAACTTCTCAGGGAAAATCACCTGCTTCCATGTGTCCTATTGGAAGAGAGAGAAAGGGTCCCTCTGTCCTTTGGTTTTTTAACGAAATTCTTTGTAAATCCTTCTCCTCACAACTTTAACGCTTTTTAAAAGAAATCATTCATAAGTAATAAAGAAAATTTGAGGTTTCGATGGTCTTGACCTTCTGAGGTTCAAGCCTGCTCTAATATTTTGATATGTTTCCTGCTAGTCCTTCGGATATCAGGTCTCGATTTTTTTAGCCTTCTCCGATATCCAACGTTCCGAGAATCAGATCCTGATGGTTTTCCTACTCCTTTCGGGTCTTATTGAAATAAACTACAAGGTCCTTGCCTGTTCCTTCCTTTTTATCAGATTCAAAATTTTCTCAAAAAGGAATTTCATTGTGTTTAGGAAGATCTGAGGTCCCAATATTCCTTCCTCTAATCACCTTTTAACTATGTTATCATGGCTTAAGTCACCAAACCTTGACTAGGAATAACTCCTGATCTAGGAGGCCATTTGGAAACTTCCACATACTGTTGGAAAGCTCTTTCAGAGAAATTTCTAGTGGAGAAGGTCCAATTAGTCTTTGAGCCGATTTTATATCTAAAAAAACATTTCAAACTCTCTATAATTCTTTGCTCCTTGACTCTTCTTTTTGTGCCAGAACGTGGACTCCCAACCACCATAGTCATCATTTTGTGGCTTCTCTAATAAGTCTTCTACTATGGTGATTCTCTGTTGTAGACTCAAAAAAACATAGGACAGCCACTGAGCTCGATACATCAAGCACATCAATTCTACCATCTGTTGCCATCACAACTAGCCTAGTGGACATCAATGTTGACTTTCCTAACACCATGCTGGCACATACATGGATGTTGATATGGTTGACATCAATGCCAACACACTTTTTAACTATCAAGAAATTACAACTACCCAAATTTATCTCCCAGAATGGTTGTTGACATCAATTCCAACATACCTATAGCCACTAGCCATCCAGACAATGTCAATTATCCAATAATTTCAATCAGTTCATTATTGGCATTTTTTTTCTGACATTGGTTTCATTATATAACTTTTGAGGTCTAAAATAGGCCTCCTAAGAAAAAATTACAACCAAAATAAACTTTATATGAACCAATAGGATTCAAGATGATGATGCCAACCATGGGGGATGATTCACCATTTTTGGAATAAGAAGGTAAAAACATTAAAAAATAATAAAATAATAAAACTATTTTTTCAACTTGTATTTCAACATATCTCCCTAAGTTTTACTCAAATTTCGAGCCGGAGTACTCGTTGGATGAAAAATTTAATTCCTCATCCAAGGAGTTCCCATGTTGCAAACTTTCGATGGACTCTGCTACGCGAAAAATGATAAATACATGAAAAAAATGATTGTAATCATATTTTTCATGTATTTCTGATTTTTCGTGTAGCGAGGTCCATCTAAAGTATGCAACATGGGTACTCCTTGGATGAGGAATAAAATTCTGCATCCAATGGGTGTTTTTTCTTGAAATTTGAGTAAACCCATAAGGATAAGTTGAAAATATGAGTTAAAAAAGTATTTTTTATTTTTTCCCTCTAAAATTTGATAATGTAATCTAATATTATTTTATTATTTCCACTATTATTTTATAATTCCTTAGGAGGTCCATTTTAGACCTCAGAATTCCCCTAATGACTGCAAACTGTTGGTTCATGGAGATTGTCTTCTATGCTTCTAATAATTGATTGTTGGAATTATGGTCTGTTAAGTACTCCTTATTGCATGATGTGTCTACTGTTTTCATATGTTTTTCTTACTGCTTGAAGATATATATGTTGTTTTCACTATGCCTTGGATGCTTGGATTGTGGTGAATTTTTGGATGTTTCTATATCATGATCTTGCTACATTGTGTTATATACATGGTTGCTACCTGATGATGAGGATGTTCATGTTGTTGTTATTTATGTTGTTGTTTTCAGATGATTATGATGCAAATTATTATATGGTGCATGGTGGTTGCTGATAATTATCATGGTTTTGCTACAAAAGATACTTCATTGTCGAGATTCTTGTTTATGGTTATAGATGTCATATATGTCTCTTGATGTAAAGGTCATGAAAATACCCATGTTGTAATCATTGTAAAATACAGTCATGTATGGGCTCTTGGGATCAAGTCATGTCATGTATGTAACCCCATTATTTTGGGTGATTGATGTAAAATTTTATTTGAATTTGTAACCCCGTTATGTTGGGTGACTGATCATAGAGTCATTGGTGATAGGCAAATTCATATTTGTTTATGGATAGCTTTGTACTTGAACCATAAATTCTTGTACTTTTATTTCATATATTTAGAAGTTCCAACATATGCTTAGGGGGAGCATGGTCAATATTCATATTTTATGATTCAAATCAGCATATTGGAATTAAATTGATGAGCGCTACAAGGGAAATTACTTCATTTAGCCCGGTGCAGCCCTTTCCCCTTGATGTCAAAGGGGGAGAGGAGACTTGGTGTTTGGAAGTGGTTTCTAAACACCAAAGAGGTTTCCATCAAGTCCAAATAGGGATATTGTTGGCATTGTGGCTAATGTGTTGTCCTTGATGGAAACTTTCTTGTCAAATATGTCCTTGATGTCAACTTGGTTATAATGTGATGACAGGAATATTCGTAAAAGTATTGCAGAAATGAGAAAATATTTTGGTAGCTTTGTTACAATTTTCACTTGAATAAAAGATCAAAATGTGAAGCTCGAAAAGTATATGTGGTTCCTATTTATAAAATTCGTGTACATACACGAGTTATATGAATAAATTTCACATACATAGTCCGAACCATGTAAAATTGGATACCAGGGGCCATTACCATGGTAATTTCACATATTATCTTAACGACAATGTCTATTTGATCCTGTCAAATGAATACCAACAACATTACCAAGGGATTTTACTCTGGTATTGGCAAGGCAAAACTTTTTATAAGGAGAAGAAGATCAAGGATCTATGTATGCAATGTAATGAATTATTCATGTGTGATATGATTTGGAAGAACTGTGCACCAGCGAGCAAGGAGAAGGTTTAGATCTGAAAGATACAAAGTTTTATTGAATATATGCTTGATTGATTTTCTTGTTGTAGAATGTTTGAATGAATAACAATGCAATATCAGTAATTATGGTAGAATTGTGATCATGAATATATATGTTGAGATCTGTAGCCTTTCGTATTATGTGCCCAAAGATATGGGTTTGACATGTGATTTGCAACAAATTTTTGTTTTAATAATTTAAATATCTAAACGTAGTTTTGGTTCTAGATAGTTGCGTACATATATGGCTATAACTTGCATTAGTCGTGTATATATTCTTAAATAATTTGTTTTTATATTGTTGTCTGATTTGGGTTTTTGTATTCAGTATGTTGAAAGAAATACGCAGTTTTTATGCACGATAAATGTGCATATACACAAATCTGGTTAATTTGAGTCGTGTATATATTTGAGGTTTTAAATTGTTGCTTGGTGATAACAGTTGATGAATTATGATTTATTTGTCATTGTTTGTCAATAATGTCTTGATTATAATTGTATGTATTTGACATTGTGGATTTGATTGATTTGGATGTGGCTTGGTATGTTGATCAATGATGATACTACATAATTGTGATTAGGTATTCAATGGTTCTATATTATCATATCTGTGATTAGATGTTGAAGTGATTCTTAATTTGTACTCAGTGATTCAATGGTTTAGTGATTTAGTTGGTTTGTATTCAGTATTTAGTGACTTGGGATCTGTACATAAGTTTTATGCAGAGGGAGTGTGTATATACATGAGTCTGCTTCAGAATAGTTGCATATATATATTGAAGTCGATTTGATTAGGGCTTTCAATGACTGCACATTTATTTTATGATAATTGTTTGATATATAAAAGTGTGATTAACCAGTGAATGTTTGGATATAAGCTTGAATGGTTGATTGGTCTTGATTTGATCATTTATTAGTTGATTGGGAAGTAAGGATTAGTTGAGATATTTAGTTGCTTTAGTGATTCAATATATTGGTGATTGGAATTCAGTGGTGATTCGTTGATTATATTCAAATTCTATGATTCAGTTTGGTATTATTTCTAGTGTGGATCTAGTGTGAAAATTTAATGAAAGGTGATCTGCATGTTTTGATGATTGATTTACAAGTGGATCTAGTGTGAAATATTAGGAAACATGGTCCAAAAAGTACCGAGGGTTTCAACATTCAGTGAGGGTGTAGGAGCTCCCTTCTGGTAGGAGTCGATAAACGAGATCAAGAGGTTGTAGCTCCCTTCCACTAGGTGTTGGAAAAAGAGTGGAGGTTGTAGCCTCTAGTAGGTAGGAGCCTGTGTGTTGGTAAGATTTTGTGCCAACATTTCTTTATATAATAAGAAATAAGGTAGAGACGACCAAAATGGTGGTTTTATCCCACATTAGGTTTCCACCTAAAATCTTGGTGCCCCTATGTGATTGATGTGTTTCTCATGTGTTATGGATTATATGCTCTTACTACTTATAGTTATTGCTTAATAAATGGACAATGAAATAATGATGCATTGGTTAAAGTTAAACATCTAATAAAACTCATGAAAAATGAGTTATCTATATATATATATATATATATATGTGTGTGTGTGTGTGTGTGTGTGTTTGTGTGGTTTGCATTCACTGAAGCCTTGTATACACACAAGTTTCCTCACTAATAGTCGTGCACAAAATTATGACTTTAAATTTGAAGAAGGGGGTCTCATACACAAATTTAGTTTCTCACTTGGTTGTGACCTTAAAATTAAATTATTATTATTATTATTATACATAATGGGTTTTATCAAACAGGTTAGTTTGAGTAGTATAAAGGAAGAAATGTTATACTCCTCGCTCAAGTTCAAATCCTACTTATGACATGTTGCTCTTCCTTAATAGAGTATTAATTGAGACTAACAAGATACAAACAATTTTAGTCTCACTTATAAGTTTAAGGATAGGAAAATAAAATAAAATGGTAACATTATGTTAGAAAATTGTTACATATTGGTTGTGTGAGATTGTAATACAAATCAAGGAGGAGAGTGTTACAACCGAACTTAATAAAATTGTAGTATCCTTTGTTTCAAAAAATCCCTTGCTACTACTTATCCAAACTATTAATAGATAAACGCAGTAAGTGTACCATAGGTCAAAGTAATTCAATAGGTGCATAGAAATTAAAATTCTAGCCCACAAAGGGCATATTTTAACACTTAGGTCTCCTTATTAAAGTCCTCATGACACATTTCATTATCTGATTAGTCCATGGGTCATGTATCTTCTTTAGTGGCCTCCAATTATAGTTTTGGAAGGTATTAACCCTTCATGTTCTCATTGTTGGACTTTGATAATCCATGGGAGAAGGAATCCACATTTGAAGGAGAAATTCAAAGAAAAGGGGGCTAAAATACCTAACATGGAAGGTTGAAAAAACTATAAATAAGTGACGCTAATGAAATCACTAAGTCTCGTTTCAAATCAATATAAATATGTTTACATCAATTCTAACACAAATTTGGTCCTTAATCAACAACGTATACAGGGGTGTTGTTCATATTATGTATGGGGATGTATACTTTTTCTTTTGTAGTGACTGAAGCATGTCAGGGGTATTGTTGATTAAGTCATGACAAGGGTAACTATAGTCTTTCCTTGGATAATTATCTGTGAATGGGAACAATGCTTGCTAATGTAATGAAGCTATTGTTTATGAGTATGGTAAAGTATGTTGTAAGGTTTCTTATGTTGTAAATTATGTTGACTATTCCCATGCCTATTGAAGTCAGATATACTATGAAAATATTTATTTATTGTGTATTTTTATATTCATAATGAAATCATGGTTTGTGATTTAAGTTTTTGATGAAAACCAGTGTTGCTAATTGATGATCAAAAATTGTGGGTTGAAATCAGTTTGACATTCATGGTTAGATTTTCTTGCTGAGTTGTGATTGTTGTCGTAATATTGATGTTTATTTGTAAGCCAGGGATGCTTGAGGATGTATTTATAGTTTTTAGTTTGGAAGCTTGATTGGTGATATATTACAGAGAAATATGAGTAATCTATGGTTTGTGTTGTTGGATGATACCAAGAGATGTTGGATTTAATCACTAGTTGAGTTACTTATTTTCTAGAGTTTTCATTACAGATAAGTGTTATGATTTCTTGCTAATAGAGGATTTGGTGATAAATTAGTATATTTCTAATATTGATGTATTGCTACTAAGTTTGATGAGTCAAAGCATTGTTGTGTTACTGAAGTCAAAATATATAAAATTTGTTCATGAGGGTTTTATGTTAGTTTTTTAAGAATAGTTTTGTTTGTCGAGCTCTCAATCTTCCATTTTTTGCCAGTTCATAAGTGTATGATTACTGATATAAAAATTAGTGAGGTTCTAATCAATCGATGATGATGAAATAAGTGGTATGTTTGAGTTAATTGATGTAAAAAACATTATGTTGCTAAAGATATTGATGTTGGGTATGATAGATGTTGTAGAGATGTGTGCATGAATGAAGAATATATATTTCTACTGATAATGTGTTTCTAATAAAAAATTTATTGTGTTGTTGAATAATAAATAATTTGTTCAAGGGTTTATGTTTATGTTGAAATTATCTAAAATATTGGTTCACCCCCTCTCTCAATATTTCCAAAAATTGGGATTAGAGCAGGTCCTTCAAAAATTATGTTCACAATTGGAAGGTGATCCAAAGAATTATGTCAAATAAAAACAAAAGCATGAAGCAAACATCTTGGAAGAATAAGACAATTCATATGAAGGGCAGTGACTATGTAAATAATATATCAAATGAAGTGGCAGTGTTATAAATTGTCAAAAAAGTAAAATCAAATGCAAAACAAGTGATTCAGGAAATTTGGATCATGAAGGTATGCTTCTTCTCAATGATGCAAACTATCAAGTATGGAAATAAATGATGAAATCTAGATTAATATCTCTTGGATATGCTGTTTGGAATTTAGTTTCTAATGGCTATAATAAAAATTCCACAGCAACTAAAGTACTACATTAGAATTTTATGGATTTGAATGCAATTCACTATAGTCTGCCTGACTCAAAACGTGAGAAAATTGTGCACTATGAATCTGCAAGGGAAATATGGACAACCTACAAGCCCTCAATGACAGAGATAACATTGAAGGCAATATAGATGAAGAATAAATACAATAATCATGTAATCTTATATGTAGGAAGATAGGTCTTCTCACTTATTCATGTTCTGAAAAACCATGATCAAGAGCATAAGAATGAAAAAACATTTCATGTATCTGAAGAATAAAATCATAGTCTATCAAAAGATGAGTGTTGTCATGCAAAATAAATTTTTCCTTTCATGTTATATGTTGTTTCATTTTTAGAAGAAGAAACGTTAAAAGAGAATTTTCTTTCAGATTGAAACTTGTCTCTTCCTTGGACAAGATTAAGAGTCTCAAGGAGATGTTGCAGATATATGAGAATAGGGATAAAGGATGTGGATGAATTAAATAAGACTATAATAGTCCTACAAACCCAACAAGAAGAAGTTAAAATATCCAATGAAGTAGTGGTTGGATAGCTGAATGAAAAGGAAATTCATTGTGTGAGACTTGTCAAGGTGAAATCATCTCTCTAAGGATTGATCTAGAAAAGAAAAATGAGCTCAAAGAATAAATTATTAATTTGAAACCCCATTTTAAAAAATCAAGGAATATTGAAGTAATGAGTAGTCAATGAAAGGAAATACAAGGTCACTATGAGATCTTAGAAGCTAATTTTGTTTTGTTAAAGAGTTAGTATAAAGGAAAAGAAAAACAATTGAAATTTCAAGATAGCACCATGATCTTGGATAATTTTCTCAGTTGCCAAAGATCATCGTCCCTTAAATCCAACTCATAGTAATGTGTAAGAATGTGCGGGAAAACTAAAGGAGAATCCAACTCATAGGAATGTGCAGGAAACCTAGAAGATAACAAGGAAACAATTTAAAATCTTGTTAAAGAAAACAAAAAAAAATGGTATATAGAAAGAAAATAATGTGATCAAGAATAAAGGAAGCAAGTATCAAAACCAACAGCCAAGAAGAGTGGCATTTTCAAGAAGAAAATTTTCCCCTAGGGATGAGTATTACAGAAATACAAGCTTCCAATAGAGGAACAATAATTCATTTTCTCCTTTGATGGATGATTTTGAGTGCTTTATCTGCGACAACTTTGAACACATTGCAGCTGAGTGTAGAAGAAGATAGTTCAGACCTTACAATCAGATTATGCAGTGGAATAATATTTCTCAAGAAGTAAGTCAAGTAAGAATGCTCCCAACAAAACTATCATCAGTTCTCAGGTACACAAGTTTCTTTCATGGATAATAATTTTCTTTTAATTTATTTGGCCATAAGTCTATACACCGGAAATCATATGGAAATGAAAGTAATATGTGACATAAAAAATATATGTACAATGGTTTTAGAATGCATGATTCATTTCCCCCCTTCTTTGGTCACATAAGATGTTATGCGTGCAATAATCTTGGACACATGGAAAAGTATTATAGGAGTAAGTTAAGTAAATCCAAACAACAGAAATAATTTACTCATAACAGGAAGTCAAATGAGAAATCAAAGGAATATCCATTTAGCAAAGTTCAACATACTAAATCATGGAAGTGAAAGGAATAGAAGCAACATGCATGTAGTCTTGTTCTATATTCTCATAATGAGGACAACTCCTATTACATAGATATCATATGCTCTAATCATATGACTGGTGATAAGAACATATTCATCTATCTGAGGAAAAATACAGGTGGAAATGTTATTCTAGGGGATAATTCATTAGCCATAGTGACATGAAAAGGTAAAGTCAACCTTGAAAACAACAATACATATGCATCAATATTATATTTCTTAAAGGGATAAAGCACAACACCTTGAGTGTGATTCAAATAACTTCTTATACACACACATGGAGAAGACAACCAAAATAGGAGAAAACATTAAATGCATTTACTATTAACTACATGATAAACACTTGTACACTTACTTGTGACCCTTGGACTTCACATACCAAGTGTCTCTTGGAATCCCTTTGACTGTTTACATTCCACACCAACCCTTAGAGGATTAGGTGTCCAACATTTCCCCCCCAATCTGAAGGGGTATGTGTGAGTCGAAGAATAGAGCTTTAATAAAAATGTGCAAAAATGCATGGAAACACTATATTGAATGAGCTCTCTAAAATTTTGGTATAAGGACGCAGTTTAAGGGTCACCACCAACACTGGAACGTTTAGTGAAGTTCCCATAAATCTTCCAAATCTAGCACGAATATGAAGTCTTATGCTAGACTAATTATTTGCAGAGGGAGACCTTCAACCTAGAAAAAGGAGGTCTGCAACTTGCATAAAAAGGGTGAACCTCAACCTGAAAAGGGCGGTATCAACCTGTGGTGGTTTAGGGATTACCACCAACTCTGGATTGCTTAATGCAATTCCTGAAACTCTTCCAAAACTGGCAAGAAATTGAAGTCTTCTGCTAGAGGAAGTGTCCCCAATTATTTGAAGAGGGAGAAGCTCAACCTGAAGCGGGAGGTCTCAACCCTGCATAGATGGCTTAAGGCTTACCAACAACCAAAGGCATGCTCAAGGACACCTCTATCTCTGGATACAAATCTAAATATGGTATGGATTGTTGTGGCTCAAGCTCACTTGACATGGCTTTGAAGCTTGTATATAGCCAACACTTCCCCCCTATCAGATACAAGGTGACAAGTGCAGAAAAATTAACTACAAGATTTTTAAATACTCTAGAACAAGTTTTGACATATGACTAAAACATATTCTTGGTTGTTGATGCCTGTTTCCAAGAAGCAATCCATCCAATATGAATCTTTTTTCTTGTAGGAGGCTTGTTTTTGAAGCATTTGTGTGAAGAATGAGTGGCTTTATGACAATTCTCACATGGATGAAGATCAAAACAATGATCTCTCTTATGACCAACTCGATCACAATTTCGGCATTTAACAAATTTTGGCTTTGAATGTGGAGGAGTAGAATCTGGAATAGGTGAAGGTGAAATATCATGAAGGAATCCAACACTATGAAACTAGATGGTATTTGAGTAATCTGAAATATGAAAGGACACATCCTTGTCATATCAAAGGCATGTTCTATTTTTTTTACTAACAAGCTCTTCCCAAGGTTTGATGATTGCCCTAGGAAGAGCAAGCTGAATTTCGACACAGGTATGCAAATATGCTCTTGAACTAGGCACTAAATGCAAATCAACCTCAACTTTATATTCTTGCTGCTTATGGGAGTCTGTCTCAATGTTCTGAACATAAATAGGTTGAGAATGATGACTCCACTTATGTAATTCTTCTTGCTGAAGCTGAGATTCAAGATGAAAAAAATCAATCTTCTCTTGTGCATTTTGCAGAAAAGTTTGAATGTCTAAAAGAGAGGCGTTGCTAATTTTAATTGTGCTTTCAGCAGTGGACATGATTAAAGTTTTTAGCAACTCTAATAAGCCATGAATTTTTGCCATTATTCAACCAACTCGGGTCAAAAAATGACCACAGCTGTACTTGTAAGGATAGCAAAGCAATATTCTTCAAAAAATTGAAGGAAATCTACACAATCAATAATCCTTTACAAACAATATATATTTTCCTTGAAAATTGATTCCCCTCTCGCTGACAAATAAATTCCTCCACAAAAACTTATGGACCTGTGAGAGAAGCTATAGTAATTGTGCCCTTCCATCACATTTTTATTCAAGATGAGCATTTTTTTTCTAACCAAGATCAATAACCACTAAGGCCACACCTAGTGCTTAGTTGAAAAATATCAAACAATCTATTAATAATTTTTGTTTTTGTAAATCCACAACTTTCCAAAAAAAGAATTTTTCCTTTTCACACTATTCAACACTACTCACAACATCATGTGAGACAACAGAGGGATGGATCCTCCATCATATTTATCCTCAACATCACCTATATAGTTGAGGAATACATGTACAGTGCATTCAGGAATTCTCCCCGCATCAAGGACACATCCCACTAGAATTCCTGTGTGGAAGAGCTTGTATTCCCTCTATTAAATCACCCTAAAAACCATTAACAAAAGGAATTCCATATATAGTATGAAAGATAAAATCGCTCATAAAACATTGATGCAATGATTTGATGCCGACTTCATGGTCATCGAGCTTGCACACTGCTTCAAGGAATTAAACGAAAAAATTCGTTAATTACTAGGTTTGCAATCTCATACCTTGAAACATATCCTTCGTATATTTGCCACACATAAAACATTTCGCTTGCAGATCTAGTCGTCATACCCACCACAATGTCCAACAACAAACCAGGGAAATATGACTTCAACGCACAACACTTATATCAGAATGAAGATTACAGTTACTATGAGTTCCACATGGTGTCAGCTCCAGGTCGCAAAACCTAGCCACAGGCCTTAACACCATAATCAGCTCTCTACTATCGAAAGCTCAACCTTCCATTGCGCAACAGTCACCAACACATAATCTCACCGTAAATCGGAGTCGTGGATCAGTCACCGCGTTGTGAGGGGATAAGATGGTAGCTACGGGAGTTCTCGGTGGATTCGAGGCACCATTCGACTGTGGTATGTACGAGAAGAACATAGTTCAGAAGTCCTTAAGCAGCTAAAGATAGAGCTTGAAGAAGCCAAGAAGATAGAGGACATGTAACTTATGCAAATCAAAGGAAAAACTCAAGAACACGAAAATTTAGAAGAAGTAGTAGTATGTCTCAGAAAGAACTTAGAAAATGCTCAAAGGAAAATGGTTATAAACTATTCCCAAACAACAAGCTCTAGTAAGTTGAATGAAATTTTGGTTGCTCAAAGATCCCCTATGATAAAAACTGGAATAGGCTATGAAGGAGAATCAAGTAAAGGAAAAGAAAAAGTTGACAGAGAGATTATTTTTGTAAAAGCAAAGAAGATTGATGAAGCAGCTCAAAAAATTCCTACAAAAGAAGAAATCTGTAACAAGGAAGAAAGAGATCAGAAGAAACCACTAGTAGCAAAGAATGTAATAAATACTCAGGCCCCTGAAAATGTAAAATTTGGAAACCATAAAAGGAGATTCTTCCCTCCAATGAAGAATGCTACCTGCTATGTCTGCCACAAGATGGGACACATTTCTGCTTATTGTCATGCAAGGAGGAGTAATTCAAACCAGCAAAAGATGCAAACATTGAAGAGACTGCCTCAAGCAAACAAATGGAATAGACAACCTTACATCAGGTATGCAAATAGCTTCTATGTTTACTGCTTTTATTGTAAGGAATTTGGTCATAAAATCATTGAGTGTAGAAAGTATGGACAAAGGTTAATGTTTAACACCTCAAGGAGGTTTATGAATCAAAGAAATTATGTTCATACTCACAATTCTACAAAAACTATAATCAAATGTTGTATATGCAATCAAGTTTGACATATGCCTTCCAAATGTCCTCTCAGAAGATGTAGTTCATCACCTCACAAAATATATCACACAAAAGGGTGCCTCCAGTGGATAAAGAAGATGAATAAATGTGACTTGGCTTTAACTGCTCAAGATTTGAAGAGTCAATGGTATTTGGACAGTGGCTGCTCTAAACACATGACAGGAGACAAAGCAAGTTTATAACTCTTGATGATAAGAAATCAGGCAATGTCACTTTTGGAAATGACAAATCAGGAAAGATCAAGGGAAAAGGATCAGTCAGCATAGACAATGGCAGAGGAAAGGCCCAAGATGTACTATATGTAGATGGGATGAAAGAAAATGTACTGAGTGTCAGTCAGATGTGTGATAAAGGCTGTGAAGTTCTCTTTATAGCACAAGATTGTGTAGTCAGGTCAAGCACAACAGGAAAGACTCTACTCAAAAGTGTTCGAACAGAGAGCAATGTGTACATAGTAAAAGAGGAGGATGAAGCCTGTCATCTTAGCAAACTGGAGGAGTCATGGTTATGGCATAGGAGATTGGGACATCTCAGTTTCGACCATATCATCAGACTGAGCAAGAAGAAGGCTGTCAGAGATAAGCCAGAAGTAAAAAGGCCTTAAAATACCATATGCAAATCTTGTCAATTGGGGAAACAAACTCGCACATCCTTTAAATCAAAAGATGAGCTATCAACAAGAAGACCACTCTAGCTTGTGCACATGGATCTGTGTGGACCTGCTAGAACTAAGACACCAAGTGGAGAATCCTACTTTATGCTGATAATAGATGATTTCTCCAGAATGACATGGGTTTCTTTTCTCAAGAACAAATCAGAAGCACTGGAAAAGTTTCAGATATTCAAAGCATTAGCAGAAAATCAAACTGGATGCAAGCTAAAATGTATTAGATCAGATAGAGGAGGAGAATTCACAGATTATGACTTTGCAGACCTATGTAATGAACATGGAATAAAGCAACAATTTACCATTATAGGGACACCTCAGCAGAATGGAGTAGCAGAGAGACAAAAAAGATATATACAACAAATGGCCAGAGCTATGATGCAAGAAAATAACATTTTTCAAACCTTTTGGGCAGAAGTTGTACACACAGCAGTACATATTCTAAACAAAGCTCATTTAAGACCTAACAGTGATAAGACACTTTATGAGCTATGGCATGGTAAACCTGCATCAATAAAGCACTTTAGAGTCTTTGGCAGCAAATGCTACATAAAGGATAATGATGAAAATCAGGGGAAGTTTTATGCAAGAGCAGATGAAGGAATACTCTTAGGATACGCATCCAAGAGTAAAGGATACAGATGCTACAACAAGACTCTTTGAAAAATTGTAGAAAGTATTGATGTAAGATTTGATGAAGAACTTCCAAACAAGACAAGAGATATAGATTGCAGCAGCCATCCTGAAAATCATGAAGAAGAGGACCAAGATGATGAAACAAGAAAAACATCAGAAAATGTTGAACTGAACACAAAAACCACCTCAAGATACACTCAAAAAAACCATCCAGAAGATCAAATCATAGGAGACAAGAGTATAGGAGTGCAAACAAGAAGGAAGCTAGCTGAACAGATATAAGAAGTATACATAGCAATGTTATCACAAATAGAGCCAAAGAAGTTTGAAGAATCCAGCAAGGACAAGTATTGGGTAAAAGCAATGAATGAAGAATTGGACCAAATTGAGAAGAACAATACCTGGGAACTAGTTCCTAGACCAATTGAAAATAATATCATTGGTTCAAAATGGGTATTCAAAAACAAAATGAATGAGCAAGGACAAGTAATCAGGAATAAAGCCAGGCTGGTTTGCAAAGGATACTCACAAATTGAAGGATTTGATTATGAAGAAACATTTGCCCCAGTAGCCAGAATGGAAGCTATCAGAATATTCCTGGCATTTGCATGCTACCAAGACTTCAAGGTATATCAAATGGATGTAAAGTCTTCTTTTCTTAATGGAGATCTAGAAGAAGAGGTATACATGGAACAACCAGAAGGCTTCTCATTGACAGACAAAGAAGACTATGTATGCAGATTGAAGAAGGCCCTATATGGTCTGAAACAGGCTCCTCGTGCTTGGTACTCAAGATTGGATAAACATTTTCAAAAACAAGGTTTTAAGAGAGGTGGAGTAGACAGCAATATATATATATAAAAGCCCATGAAAATGAACTTTTGATTGTTGTAGTGTATGTTGATGACATTATGTTTGGAAGCAACAAAGATGAACTTGCAAAAGGGCTTACTGATGAAATGAAAACAGAGCTTGAAATGTCTATGATTGGAGAGCTCAGTTTCTACTTGGGACTACAAATTCAGCAAAAGAACACAGGTACATTCATTTCACAAGAAAAATACATAAAAGAAATGTTGAAAAAGTTCAAAATGGAGAACTGCAAACCTGTGTCAACTCCCATGACCACAGGTTGCAAGTTGTGTGCTAATGATGGGTCTGCTGATATAGATCAAAGACTTTATAGATCCATGATGGGAAGTCTATTGTATCTGACTACATCAAGACCAGACATCATGCTAGCAGTAGGACTAGTGGCTAGATATCAAGCAGCACCTAAACAAAACCATCTTCTGGCAGTCAAATGAATATTCAGATATCTACAAGGAACAACACAGTATGGACTTGGTATCCTAAAAGAAAAAACTTCACTTTATCAGCATACACAGATGCAAATTGGGCCAGCTGTGTGGATGATAGAAAGAGTACAAGTGGAGGTGCATTCTATCTAGGAGAAAATCTAGTGGCATGGTTAAGCAAGAAACAAACATCTATCTCCCTATCTACAGCTGAAGCAGAATATATAGCAGCAACAGCATGTTGTACACAAGTCATGTGGATGAAGCAAACTCTTCAAGACATGAAGGTAAGCATTGATGAACCTATTTCAATCAAATGTGATAATACAAGTGCTATAAGTATATATAAAAATCCTGTACTTCACTCAAAAACTAAACATATCCCAATAAAATATCATTTCCTCCGAGAACAAGTGGCTCAGAAGATAGTAAAGTTGGAATATGTACCAATAAAAGAGCAGACAACTGATATATTTACCAAACCTCTTGCTAGAGAATCATTCCAATATTTGAGAAATAAACTAGGGGTAGTATCTGCAGATGTTATTCCTTGATATAAAGAGAAAGCACAATTTCAGGGGGAGAACAAAACGAAAATATCATTCCAGGGGGAGAACAGCCTGCGAGAATCAGGTCCTCAGGATCAAAGGATTAAGGCAAAATAACACCAAGTTATTATCCTAGAGTTATCTGCATTATTCAAGCATCAAAAGTCTATGAAGTATCATTATTCTCACTTTTAACTCTAGACAAGTGAAAGAACTGTATCAATTTACAGTGTACATTCAAAATCGATAATCCTCAAAGTGTTCTCTCAACAAGTCTTATACATCACTATGGTATCGATAGAAGCCAGAAGAGAGCCTAAACATAACTCAGAAAGAGGAAACGCAAAAAGAAACCCTTTGCCATTGATGTCAAAGGGGGAGGAAGAGCAGGCAAACAGGAAGAGCAAACAACAGGAGAAAGAACAGGCAAATAGAGAAAATGTATTGCCATCAATGCCAAAGGGGGAGACTGTTGGAAATATTTTCATTGATGGCAAAGGAGGTAGTAGATGCAGAGACAAGAGCAGATGCAGAGACAGGAACAGATGCAGAGACAAGAGCAGAGGCAGAGGCAGAGGAAGCAAATACGAAGACAGAGGCGTTATCACTGCTGTTATTCCAAGAATAGAGAACTATGCGTTATATATATTACAGGACTGTGTTGAAATGCGCAGTATGAAGAAGACGGAACCATAGTCGACAATATATATATATATATAATTGAATGAAGCAGAGTCTAATCATAAAAATACAATGATAATTGAAATTGTGGATTACGGAACGGTGTGGACGAAACCTGAGCACAACGAAGAACTGGAACCTGGAGAGGCAGAACTTTGACCAAGGAACAGTAATAGTGGTTTAACACAGAGGGTGGTTTCTATCGCACCACCATTATACGAAAAGTGGTTTTGATAAAATTGCACCGATTCCATAGACTTCATGACACGTGGCCAGGCCACTGTTCAAATACCGCCGTCTAACGTGTGTCATCGCGCGTTATATATCGTACGAAGACACCGAGCGAAATGGGTGTAGACCGTTGATTTGAAGGCTCGACATCAGATGGCGATCACGTGTCGGACCTGCCTGAAGTTTAATAGAGGTGCGCGGAGGATAGCCAAGTATTATACGTGTATTCGATTGGTTGGTTGATTGAACTGTGGGGCTCGATGGAGTTATATGTATAATGAATTGGTTTATTTATGTTTCGACGTATTATAGCCTTAATATAAGGGTTGATGGAATATGTTAAAAGAAGTTAACCAAGGTTAATATAATTGGCGATCAATCCTTACGGAGGTCGATTTATTCATGTCGACGCATATTATATACATCGAGATATTATATTGTGTGTGAAATATTTGAATATGTGAAGACTTGCATATATTATACACATTGATATATTATGTATAATGTCAAGTACGTGAAGTCGTTTATTTAAAAAGTGCCCGGTTTAATATAAAGTTTCGACAGATCATAAACTTTGATTATAAAGGTTCAGAGGTAAATATATATTTATAAGTCGGGAATTATAAAAGCCACTGAATGAATTTATTTATCAATTTTCTCCAAAACTGATAAATAAAATTCGCAAAGAAAATAAAAGAGCCATGCGGAAGTAAACAAAAGGAAACACTGACAGAGCCACACTACAATAAGCTCAACTTCTCCTTGGGGTCCAAATCCAGTGAATTGAGACATTAAAAATACTCAGACTTATTTACTTAAATGTTCCAGCATAGAATAAAGGAATGTGACGAGATTGCCCACATTGGGAATATTGTAATGACTGAAATATGAATGAATTCATATGTATGGGTTTATAACCATGAAAATGAAGTTTCCACATTAATTCAAATTTTCCCAGATCGACAGTTGGATTGAGTATAAATTTGTTGTATTCATTATATATGCACACAGAAAGAGGAAGTATGAGGCCTGACAGAGGAAATCAAAGATTGCAGAGTTGAAGAAATGTACAGGAATAAGTTGAACAGGTGAATGAACACAGAGAACAAAGAATATGCAGAACAGTGTCTTAACAGCAGTAGAAATAGACAAAATCCAGTAGAGCCAAAGTTCAGAAGAGGAGCTGAGTGATATTGAAATATGTAATTAAGAACGTGAATGTAAATGATGTAATTATTTTTATTGTTTGTGATGCAAAGGCAAGTATCCTAAGGAAAAGACAAAATCCCACTTTAGCATGAAAATTTGTACATATTGCTATAATTTAAAATGAGTTGGTAAAAGATATGAGGAGGTAGAAGGAAAAAAGTCAGGACTACTCACTTCAAATTCTCTGAAGAATGTAAAGAGTCATGTGATGAACTCTATATATAATATCCCATTCATATGCACAGAAGGAGTAAGAGAGAGGTTAGAGAGTGTAAATATAGAAAGGGCAGAATACAGAAGAGTGAGGAAGAGAAGATTAAGAAAATAAGAGCAGAAAGAGAACCTACAGAACAGAGCTAATATCTGAGGTAAATCAGCAAACATTCAGGTTGTTGAATTGAGGAAGTTGGAGCTTCCCTATCAAGTTGTTGCTTGATAGTTGTCAGTTGTATCTGACTGAGGTTGAAGCCTCCTGTAGGTTGGTGCCTACAGAAAATTGAAGGGAGTTGGTGCTTCCTTGCAAGTTGTAGCTTGTATAATTGAGGTAGGAGCCTCCTGTAGGTTGGTGCCTGTAGAAAAACAGTGGTGAGAGGGAGTTGGAGCTTGCCTTTGCATCACAACAATAATAAGATGTGGTTTTCTCCCTTTATGGGTTTCCACTTATATCTGGTGTCTCTGTGCATGATTTTTATGTGTTGATCTGATTTATATCATCTGCTTAACACCTGCTGCTCTCATATTAAGTCTGTTGTTCTATTATATTAATACTTGCTACTCATATTCTAAGATTACTTACATATTAAGCTGGACATGAAATGAAGATGTATGTTAGTTTGAATAAAGGGTTTAAAAACTCAACACTGTGTTAAACTGATTCAGCCCCCCCCACCCTCAGTTTAACTAAGAGTTCAACATTGATGTCAACAGTGGCATGGAATTTTTGGTTATTATGCAAAGTATTGACAGTGAAATCCCAAGGGTGTCTAATGCAACAAATATTTTGTATCAAGAACAATGGCCCTGATGTATTTCCCTAAAGTAATTTTATGTTTGTCTACCAATGATTGATACAAGTTAAAATGAGCTTTGGGATGAGCATGAAGTAAGATTACTATGGTTGGCCTAGTATTAATGGCACTTTCAAATTGTTCAAGGAATGATCATGATTTACATTGAGTAAACCTATCCAAATTTTGTAGTAATCATTATTTATGCTGGCTTATCATCTACACTCTGCATAAATTATGCAATCTGTCTATTACACGTTCGTGCAAATTTTTCCAAGCGTTAAAATCAAATTTTCTCCCATCAGATGCCTCAAAAAACATGTCCTTCACTTGTGGTATTCTCCTACAATTTTCATGTGAGCCTAATTTCCATAAAATTTACCACAGAAATTCCCATGGGAATTTCATGTTGGCCTTGATTTTGTTAATGAATAAAAGCCTATAAATACCATGTAAAAATCATAATTGAGGCATTGATTCAGGTGTGAAAGAGATGTAGAAGATCATTGATATGATTCTAAGGGAGAAGGAACATATAGTTGCGATCAGCTTCATGTAATGGTGCGAAGAAGAAATTCGATCATAGACCTAAATGGAGTATTTAATCAGCGTAATGGTTCTTTTATGCCTTCTGGTGACTCATTATAAAGAAATTTTCTTATCTATTTGAGTGTGATCCTGGAAGCATGTGAAAGAGAGGTGTGTTGTGTGCACTATTCATTATGATCTGACTCATCTTGCTTCATCTAATCTAGTGCAAAGACCTAGTGCGTAAAGTGAGGAATTCAATGCATTATTTCTTTATCTTTTCTCTAGTGTGAACAAGTTTGATGTATGAATCTGGGTCGTGAGTATGTATGTTGTCTTTGATATAGTGCAGGGAACCCATACAAGTAAATGTTGTTAAAGGTGGAACGATAAATTTGATGCCATGTGTTTATTGATATTTAGTATTTTTGGTGAGTTGATTGTAAATGCTTCATATCTAAGTGTGATGAGTGCTAACACGTGAATCAAACTTAAGTGGTTGAAATTCACTATCTTTACATTATTCTAGCACAAGTGTTTGGTTGTTCGATATGTGAGCTAAAATGTGCTTTTTGTCGTGTATTATCTTACCTGTATATGGCCATAGCTTATCTGATATGAGTTATTGGGTGCATAAACTCATCTTCTAACATCTGACCTTGTGTGAGATCATATGTGAGAGGGAATTCATAATTGTTTGATCATTCACAAAGCTCAAGTTTAATTTGTCATGTATGTTGTATAACATATATTAACTTCCATATTATTTTACTGTAAAATATGAATCTTTCCTTGGAATTATGAGCACATGATACCTCTCTAGTAATGTTAAAGTGTGGGAGATTTTGTTCTTATTTTTCTAAGGAGAGACCAACATGACTGGACTGATATGTTAGGTGGCAAGGTTGAAGACAATGAAACATTTCTATATTATTACTTACATGACCAAGTCTCAAAAGCCACGTTCTTGGAAATTTTATGTAGGGTCAGTTGTGAGACCATGTTTATAGAAGAAAACCTTGAGAAATTATCCATATTGATCACTATGTTGTAGACCTAATTACCCTTGTTTGTGAAATATTTGGTCTTTAATCAACAATGTATTTAGGGGTGTTATTTATATTATGTTTGGGGCTGTCTATTGTTTGTTTTTGAGTGCTTAAAGCATATTAGGGGTACTGTTGACTAAGCCATGACAAGGGTAACTGTAATTTTTTCTTAGCTTATTATCTGAAAGTGAGATTGGTATTTGCTGATGTAATAAGATATTATTGATAAGTATGGTAAAGTATGCTCTAAGGTTTATTTATGCTATCAATTATGTTTATTGTTCATAGGCCTATTGAAGTCAGAGATGTTTTAAAACTAATTTTTGATTGTATACTTCTATATTCATAATAAAATTGGGGTTTATGATTTCAGTTGTTATTGAAAACCAATGTTGTTGATTGATGATCAGAATTTGTGGGTTATAATTAGTTTGGCATCCATGGTTAGAGTTTCTTGTTGAGTTGAGCTTGTTGTTGTAATATTGATGTTGATTCGTAAGTCAGGGTTTCTTAAGGATTTATTTAGATTTTTGTTGTTGAAACTTGATTGGTGATATATTGCTTAGAATTCCATGGATTCTATGATTTGTGTTGCTAGTTTAGACTGAGAGATGTTGGATTGAGTTTCTTGTAGAGCTACTTATTTTCCAAGGTTTTCCTCGTAGATATGTGTTGTGATTTCTTTCTAATATAGGTGTTGGTGATTATTTAGTATGTTGTTGAACTTGATGTATTACTACTGAGTGTGATGAGTCAGAGCATTATTGTGTTGCTGAAGTGAAATTTTATCAAATATTTTTATGAGGGTTTATGTTATTTTTTGAAGACTAGATTTGTTTGTTCAGCTCTCAACTTCCCAATTGTTGTCATTGCAAAAGGGTATGATTATCGATAACATAATTAATGAGGTGTTGATGAATTGAATATGAAAAAAGAAGTGGTATGGTTGAGTGATTTAATGTACTGATTTCTACGTTTCTAATGATATTCATGTTGGGTATGATAGATGTTGCAAGGATGTGTGCATGAAAGAATAATATGTATTGCTACTAATGGTGTGTTGCTAATAATAGAGTGATTGCGTTTTTTATTAGTAAAGAATGTGTTGAAGGGTTTATTTTTATTTTGAAATATTTCCTAAAGGGAGTGGATCCAATTTGAAAAAAGGATGAAAGGGAGGTCCACATTTATTTTGGGGGTTGGTGCCTCCAGCTGGTTGTGCCATAAAACTAGTCTGAGGGAGTAGATGATTCATGTTGGTGGGTGTCATCGAAACCAAGTGAGGGAGTGGGTGCTTCCTATTGGTGGGTTTTAATAAAACAATGTAAGGAGTGAGTGTTTCGTACTGGTGGGTGGCAGTGAAATAGTGCAAGGGAGTGAGTGTTTCCTGCTGGTGGGTGCCAACAAAACTTTGTAAGGGAGTGGGTGCTTCCTATTATTCAACATCAGTGAATTTAGGTAAGATAAGATTAAAGTTGAAGAAGAGAAGAAAGATGGTAGTTTTCTCCATTTATGAGTTTCCTAAATATTAGTGTTCATGTGTCTAATGTCTATGACTTAAATATGTGCTCCTTCATGATTCTTAATAATTTAATGTTGAATGGAATTGAAAATACACATTTGTAGTTGTAACAACCCCTGGTTTATTTTTCATGTAAATAAAATAAGACCAATGTCATGGGACACATATTCCAAGTTGAATTTTGGTCACACATTATAGTGGGAATCACTTCTAGTTTAATAATGGCGATGGAAATTGGAAAAGTAATTGGCAAAGGAAAAGAGGAAATAATTGGAATTTAATTATGCAAATAAAGAAAAATAAGAGAAAAGGAAGGTGAAGAGATAAAAATATGCATGCAAGGGAAATTAGAGAGAAAATGTGGAAAATGAAAAAAATAGGAGATTAAATGAAAAAAATGCACCTGAGAAATTGCTGATATATTTTCCCACCTTTTGATCAAGTGTAACAAAGGAGAGAGAACAAGCACTTTGACAAGAAAGCAATGGAAATCAAGGGAGCGCAAGAGGAAGCTTGGTCAGTTGTAAGTAAGGACAAAAATAAGCTATGGATTGCAGGTAACAATGTGCATGTGAGATTTAGCATGTTGGGATTCAAATGCATGGTGCATGCATTGGTGAATTGTTTATGTTTATTTTCATTGACATGGGATTTTCCTAGATTGACAATGGTTTCAACCTTGCCTTGCCATTTCCTAGATAGCCACGGTGTAGTGGGTTCCCCATTTTTTTGGTTTTCTGATTGGTTCTTAGGTTCCCTATGGCGTGGGTTGGGACAAATTCTTTGCATCCCTCAAACAACTTAGGTTCCCTAGAGGCATGGGTTGAGATGGGAGATTTTTGGAGCCCTATAAAATCTTTGGTTCCTTGGAGGTTATGGGTTGAGTTACTAGTTCCTAGAGCGATGGATAGCTTGGGTACAGACTAATCTGGTTAATGTTAGTGATTTCTAGACCATTTAGGCGAGATCATTGTGCCTGAGGGTTGAGGTGGTTTGGCCTCTAGAATACCTAGTTGGTTTTATTTTGGTTTAACCCTTATGATCCCACATTCGTGCTTGGAATATGGCATGGGGGTGATTGTCTTAAAGAGATATTTGGTTCAGCCCAATTTATGGTCTAGTGGTACGTGGAAGTCCTTGACTTGGTTGATATTTTCATATGTTAATATGAGATATTTTCCTATTGTGATCTATGAGAATTTGTACTAGTTATTATGGTGATCTTATGGATGATTTTATCATAGTTTTTATTCTGGTTATATGCATGGTTTTATGATGTGCTCTAACTATGGATATTATTCATGATTTGATAAGTTATTGGATCATTGATGAATGCATGGGCTAACAAGTGTTATTACAGCTAGTTAGAGGGGCCATAGATCCTTCTTGGTGATTCTGAAGTGAAGGTTAGATGTTTATGATCATATATGCATTCATAAATGGTATCTTCCATGTTTAATATTTGTTTGACGAAATTTCTATCATGTATTAGGAATGTATTGGTCTAGATATTGCTCAATTTTTTTATTATTTATCATTTTTATCACCATTTTCATGATTTTGGAATTTTTCAGGCTTCTGAGTAGTGGCCTGAAGGATAGCCTGAAAAAGTGGCATAGATCTCGCCACCGCATGCACAAAATTAGGGATTTTGGGTCATAACAGCATGGAGAAAGGTTTTTGCATGTATTTATAGGCTCCCAACAGCATGCAAGAAGTGTTATGGGTATGGTTTGGGAGTAAACCTAGTGGAAACAGTTCAAGCGTAGGGATTGATCACCTAGTGTGGTTGGTAGGCTCATGAGTGATTTGTAGTCTCTAGGGGATGTCAATTTACTTTTGGGTTGTAGGCCCCACTTCCATAACTAGATCATGGAGGTTGGGTCATATCATAGAGACACTCAACTCATGTTTACCCTGGAGAGCTTATAAAAGTGGGTAAATGTGGGAGGGATAGTTACAGTAATAATTGTTTAAATTATATGAAGTATTGATTCATCACCCCTCTCAGTATTTCCAACACAATAAAATTGCTTCTCCAAAATTTCACAAAGGATCTAGCTTGAAGAATCTTTAATTGAGTCATTAGCTCAACAATATATCAATCTTATTCTTGAATTTTCATAAACAAAATTTCCTCTTAATTTTTGCATCAATGACTTCATTGTGATATTAAAGTCATCCAGAAATTTTAAGCCTCTATTATTTCAACTCACACCACTTTACACTTCTTCTAATATCAACGAAAACACACAAAACACACTCATTTCTTTAAATACAATGTCCCGTCGTTAATATGGAGGGAAGAAGATTCCATGTTAATTTTTTTTAGACTATGAAAATGCATATGTTCTTATACATACATACATACATACATACATACATACATACATACATACATACATACATATATACATATATATATATATATATATATATATATATATATATATATATATATATATATATTTGTGGATTTGAAATTACATTTCCTCAGAATGACTTCATACAAAACAAAATATCATTTTTAACCTAATTCTAGTCACAATTTGCCACAAGGGAAACCAGTACTATTGATGATGCACAATAGTCTAGATCTATAAAAATGACAACAAATATAAATACTAATTCCATGAAAGATGAAATAAATTGAACTACTAATGTAGAATAGATTCACCAAGTAGCTAAATATAACATAAAGAATCTATTGGAGTGACTAGTGCAAAGTCCTACGCACTAGTTCCTGCTGGTGCTGGAGGTTTCAAACCAAATTGCATATGGCCTTATATGCGAGCAAGTTGAGCATCCATACGGATAAGAAAATATTTTTGATGGAATTGAACTTGTTGAGTTCCATTCAGGAAGGATATATTGTCATTATGGTCTTCATTTTTTCCCTTCAAGGCCCTACCCGAGAGTGTCTTCATTTGGCAGTGGAGGGTAATGGAGTTCAAATATGGGCTCCATATTCCTCTAGTATGTCCAATATTAGGAAAAAATTTGGTTACTTCAACTTGAATTTGTGAGACTAAGTAGGCTTGGCAATCACTAATGGTCAATGCTTCAAGTTCAAAATTTTCTTGTTGGCTATCTAAAGGAGTGAAAAATGGTTGTTTCATTTTGTTCTTGGGACTGGGCTTGCGAATGACCTTCAAGGCCTCTGCTACAATACCCTTAGCATAAATTCATACTCTATTCATTCATGTTGTGGCAGGATGCTAAGAACCAAATAAGAACACTTCCCAAAAAACAAAGAAACTGAGGAGACCACAAAATAGAGAACAAAATAATAGTAAATCCCAGGAAAGCTTCGGTTTCCAAGGGAGTCTAGAGTAGCATCCTATGAGATTGAAAAATTAATGGGTATAAATTAAAGGACTCTTGGTGATATATAAACTATCGTGGATAATCCACTAGACATTTTATTACAATATATCTAATAAAAATATAATTAAAATATGAAATCTATAGTATTGGGGTTTTATCTCTTTAGATTTTTGGATCTCTAGAATAATATTAATTGTGTATAGACTTTTCTAGAGTTACAATATTGAATTTTCTCAAGTTTTGTTCATAATAATCATGTGGCTAACCCCTTTTCCATGAATAATGTGTTGAGATTCAACAAGATGATGAGCTTAGTTAAAATTAAGCAGCTTCACTAAGTGGGGCCTGCAGGCTATTTTTAGGTGTATGTCTATTTTTAGACATGGTGAGCATATTCTATAAGTTGCAGGATGTTATTTGTAGATGGTTGGTCAAATGTGAAAAATATATGATATTCTATTTTTATAATATTGGGCGAAGTCTATTTATAGATCGTCAATCTAAATATAGATGCATGTCGATTATTATTAGCCCTTGATAATAATCCGATAATAAATATCAACTTATTCTCTTGGAGCACTTTATTTCAGTGAAAAAATTTGGAAAATTAGTGGGCCGAAGGAATTATGTAAGTCTTAGGGTGGTTGGTGACTCATGCATGGAGGATTCAATTAGAACTGAAGTGGCAGAGTTGTGACAGAGTTGGAAGAGTAGTTATGGGAGTTGATATTCAGTTTAACTTAGTTAGGTGAGTTAAAATCAGTTGTGCTAGTTGTATCTAGTTATAAATGAAGATACACTAGTGAGAGTTTAGTGAATTAATTATTTAATTAATTCATAACTAGAGACTCACTTACAACTGAACAAATACAACATTTAACTACTTGCATGTCAGTTCTAGTGGAGACCCAGTGGAGAGATAAGTGAAAGGGTGAGATGGACTATCTGTTATGACTATAGTGATGTATTCAATGCATCTGACACACATTGGAGATTCCAATGAGTATTGCAAAGTCAAGGCAAGGCCAATTCGAATTCATTCAGGGGTATTCTTCAGCATGGATTGTGCAGTGGAGGCAGACTATCAGGAGGCAAGAAATTGGTGCAAAGAGATGCAAATTTCTACATGACAGTGTGTATTGATTGTTGATTGTACTGAGAGCTTGATGTACTAAGCTTTGTATGAGATTATTACATGATCCATTGATATACATAATATATGATAGTTGGGGTTTTTATTTTTAAGCTTTTCCATTAAACAACAGTGTTTATGGGCAGTTGATTTGCTTCATATGTGTTTTGCGATTGCCGATTTAATTTCCGCAAAGAATTAAGTGGAAGGATTCTGTATTTAACATAAGATTAATTTTTTAGATTAAGATAATTTGGTAATACTACCAGTATTAATAAATTTCTACATGGTATCGGAGTAGTGTTAATCACTGGAGATTGTAAACTTGAAGCGGTGTTGAGTTTTGTGTTGGTGGACAATTCAAATTTGCTGCAGAAATTTCTTGGTGCGATAGTTGAGTATTCATTGAATTGTCTTTCAATGGGTTGCGGTTGGAGTATTCCCTTGAGGGTAACTTGAACTACATAGCCTGGAAGGATAGGATGGAGGCGGTGCTTGAAGATAATGGACTGAAGGATTTCATCGATAGTGATATTCCTAAGCCTACTTCTAGTGACGCTACATTACTTGATGCATGGAAAAAGAAGGTAGCGAAGACAATAAGACTTCTGTTGGAAGGTGTGAAATACCATATTGTTTCAAGCGTTCATCAGAAATCCACTCCATTTAAAATCTGGAAGGCTTTTACAAATCTTTTCCAAAGCAGCAGTGACCATAGGAAGTTGGCACTGAAAGATAAGCTAAGAAAATCAAAATGGAGAAGGGAGACAGTATTCCAAAATATATCACGAAGTTTTCCCAATGTAGGGATGAGCTGGGTAGTGTGTGAATTACAGTTGTGGATGATGACTTGGTGAGCTTGGCTCTCCTTGGGCTTTTGAAGAGTTAGCACAACTACAAAGAATCTATCAATGGATTGGAGAAACTGCCAGATTGGGAGTGACTTTGGTCGGATCTTGTACAAGAGGAGATAAGGAGGAATACCAGGGATGGCTCTTCATCGAAGAATGATGATGAAAATAATTTTTCTTTGGCTGCCAAAACAAGGAAAGGGAAGGGGAAGAAATCCCATCCAAAATTTGAGGCTAAAGGTAAGAAGCTGGATTTGTCCAAGGTGAACTACTTTCACTGTCACGGACATGGGCATCTCGCCACTAACTGCCCACATAAAAAGAAGAACAAGAAGGCTGTTGGATCTACAGTAGGAGAGGCCTCAGCCTCGAAATTTGAACTTGATTTCTCTTTGATCGCATTCTTGGTTTCAAGCACAATGGGATCGGTGTGATATCTTGATAGTGGTGCTTCCTTCCATATGATGGGAGACAAGAAATTGTTTAGTGACTTGGAGGAGAAATATCTCCAAATGCACATAGAGATGGGCGATGATGGTAGATACAGTGTGACCGGCATTGGAACCATTACCTTTGAGAGGGAGTTAGGTAAACCATTTCTATTGAAATATGTTATGCATGTTCCAGGTCTGAAGAAGAACTTGGTCTCAGTCACTATGTTAGAGGACAGAGGTTATGATGTTTTTTTCAGCGAGGGAAAGCCTTCCCGCGACATAAAACAATGGGTCAAACCAAGAGGATAGGGATTCGAGTTAAGAATCTCTACAAGCTAGAGGTAGATGGTTGCGCTGCAATGATGGGCAAAGCATAAGAAGTGGTGAGCCGGGATGAGGGTGAATTATGGCATAGGAGATTGGGCCATCTTCACCATGGCGCCTTGAAGATTTTACAGTATATTTCTACTGGACATCGCAAGGGTACTCTTGTGCAGTCATATCAGTGCAAGGGATGTACAATCGGTAAGTTTTTGAAGACCACCTTTCATGAGAAGGAGAACTGCACTTCAGTGATCTTGGAGAGAATTCACATAGACAGGTGTGGACCTTTCTCGGTTGCTTCAACAAAAAAACACAAGTATTATGTTATATTTTTTTATGACTATTCTCATAGATGTTGGATCTTCTTCATGCAGAAGAAGAGCAAAACATTCTCAAAGTTCCATGAGTTTAAATAATTGGTGGAGAAGGAGTCGGGGAAGCAAGTGAAGGCTCTGCAGAGCGATAATGGTGGTGAATATATCTCAAACGAATTCAAAGGCTTCTATAGAAAAGAATGAATTTGAAGAGAACTCATAGCGCCTCATAACCCACAATAGAATGGGGTCCTAGAGAGGAAGAATAGAACAATCATGGGTGCTACATGACTAGGGCCTACCAATGCACTTGTGGGCGGAAGCATGCAACACTATGGTTTATGTGCAAAACCGTCGTCCTCATAGAGTACTTGGCATGAGTAAACCTGAAGAAGATTTTACTGGTAAGAAACCTGATATTTATCATTTGAATATTTTTGGCTCATATATTTACATTCATGTGACAAAGGACGTGAGGAAGAAGCTAGAGTCGACTGCAGAAGTTGGGATATTTGTGGGGTACACAGAAACACCCCAAAATTATCCTGTGTATTTTCCAAATAGTCAGATGACTGTGGTGCGACGAGATATAAAATTCAATGAGGTGAAAGCCATGAAGTTGTCGCTTGAGAGGGAGTTGCGCTTGCATGCAGAGGAGGAACTTCTTGTTCCCAAAGATGAGCCTCTATATGTGTATCAGTCATAGGAGGAGATTCATGGAATGGAGGAGTCCACTCGTGCAGAACCAAACATCAAAACAGGCATAAGGAATACCACAGAAGCAGAGAGGCTGAAGTTTGATGCAACACAGAATGTAGGAGTCCCTACATCACAGCACAGAAAAAGACAGTCACCTAACTGATTCACTGGATACATGGCTCTCATGAGCAAGTGTATCATGATAGAGCCATCTTCTTTTGAAGAAGCAGTGCAGGAGCCCACATGGATAGATGCCATGGTGGAGGAGTATGACTCCATTTTCAGAAACAATGCTTGGGAGATTGTTACACGGCCAGTTGGTAAATCAGTGGTAGGTTCAAGATGGATCTACAAGGTAAAGCAAGCTGCTGATGGGAGCGTCAAGAAGTATGAGGAAATATTTTTTTCCCGGGGCTTCTCACAGATCAAGGGGATTGATTATGAAGAAACCTTTGCACCTGTTGCACGGTATTCTTCCATAAGGACCATCATTGCTCTCTCAGCACAGATGGGTTGGCACATTCATCAGATGGATGTGAAGACTGCGTTCCTTGATAGGATCATTGAGGAATAAGTGTACATTGAGAAGCCTGAAGGATTTGAGATCTTCAGTAGCGAGTCGCATGTGTGCAAACTCAAAAGAGCATTGTATGGGCTGAAGCAAGCACGTCGTGCTTGGTACATAGGGATCGACATCTATTTCACTGGACTTGGCTTCACCAAGAGTGAGGCGGATGGAAACCTGTACCAAATTGTGGTGGAGGGTAAGCTTTTAATCATTTCTCTTTATGTTAATGATTTAATACTAACAGGTGATGAGTAGTTGATACACTCATGCAAGGAAGATCTTGCAAAGGAGTTTGAGATGAAGGATTTGGGCCTCCTTCATTATTTCCTTGGATTGGAAATATGGCAGTGATAAGGTGAATTGTTTGTGTCTCAAGGCAAGTATGCTCGGGAGATACTTGGTAAGTTTCACATGGAGGACTACAAGCCCATGGATACTCATCTTCTTGGAAATTGGAGGAAAGAGGATGCTACATTGGCAGAGGTAGTGGATGTCATTGTTTATCGACAGTTGGTGGGTTCGCTAATGTATTTAGTTAATACAAGACTGGACATATGCTATGCGGTGAACTAGATTATTCAAGCGATGGTTAAGCCTACCAAGCTCTTTTGGAAAGTAGGCAAACATGTCCTAAGATATCTCAGGGGCACATCTGAGTATGGCTTATGCTACAAATAGATAGATGAGGTGAAGTTGCATGGCTTCATGAATGCATATTGGGCATGCAGCCCAACGGATAGAAAGAGCACATCAGGAGGGGTTTTCAGTATCATATCTACAACAGTTTCTTGGTATAGCATGAAACAAATATCCGTGGCACTTAACTCAGCGGAAGTGAAATACATGGCAGCAATTCAAGCTGCATGTGAGGCTATCTGGATGAGGAAGATCCTGGTCGGTTTGTTTGGTTCTCATTTAGATCATACAGTGATACATTGTGATAATCATAGTTGCATTAAACTCTCAAATAATCATGTGTTTCATGATAGATCTAAGCAGATATATATCTGGTATCATCATATCAGAGATTATGTGTAGCGGAAGATCATGTTGCTCCATACATTCATATGAAAGATCAGGATGCAGATATTCTGACGAAGGCGCTCAACAGGAGAAAATTTGAATACCATAGAGGCAGGATTGGGGTGAAGGATAATCCCTATCTTGTTGAGAGGGAGTGTTGAGATTCAACAAGATGATGAGCTTAGCAAAAATTAAGCAACTTCACTAAGTTGGGCCCGCAGGCTATTTTTAGGTGTATGTATTTTTTTAGACATGGTGAGCATATTCTATATGTTGCAAGATGCTATTTGTAGATTGTTGTTCAAATGTGAAAAATGGATGAGATTCTATTTTTAGAATATTGGGTGAAGTTTATCTATAGATCATCAATCTAAATATAGATGCATGTCAATTATTATTAGCCCTTAATAATAATCTGACAATAAATATCAACTTATTCTCTTGGAGCACTTTATTTCAGTGAAAATATTTGGAAAATCAATGGGTTGAAGGAATTATGCAATTCCTAGGATGGTTGGTGACTCATGCACGGAGGACTCAGTTAGAACTGAAGTGGAAGAGTTGTGACAGAGTTGGAAGAGTAGTTATGGGAGTTAATATTCAGTTTAACTTAGTTAAGTGAGTTAAACTCAGTTGTGCTAGTTGTATCTAGTTATAAATGAAGATACACTAGTGAGAGTTTAGTGAATTAATTATTTAATTAATTCATAACAAGAGACTCACTTGCAACTGAACAAATACAACAGTTAACCACTTGCATGTCAGTTCTAGTGGAGACCCAGTGGAGAGATAGGTGAAAGGGTGAGATGGACTATCTATTGTGACTATAGTGATGAATTCAATGCATCTTACACACATTGAAGATGCAAATGAGGATTGCGCAGTCAAGGAAAGGCCAATTTGAATTCATTCAGGGGTCCTCTTCAGTAGGGATTGCGTAGTGGAGGCAGGTTGTCTGGAGGTAAGAAATTGGAGCATATAGATGCAAATTTCTACATGACAGTGTGTAATGATTGTTGATTGTACTGAGAGCTTGATGTACTATGCTTTGTATGAGATTATTACATGATCCATTGATATACATAATATATGATAGTTTGGGTTTTTAGCTTTAAGCTTTCTCGTTAAACAACTGTGTTTATGTGCAATTTATTTGCTTCATATGTGTTTTTCAATTGGAGATTTAATTTCCGCAAAGAATTAAGTGGAAGGATTATGTATTTAACATAAGATTAATTTTTTAGATCAGGAGAATCTGGTAATACTATTAGTATTAATAAATTTCTACATAATGGGTGTTGACATGGCATCCTCTCAAATTATGGTGGTGAAAAACATGGAGGTCAACTTTTAAGTTGCATAACTTCTGCATATGGAATTAAATTGACGTGATTCTTGTGTTGTTGGAAAGGTATTTATGTGTAGAATACGATTAAAATATTTGAAGCTAAAGCTACAAATTTGTATCCCCAATAACATCATTCGATGCCTCAAATTTCTCCTAGAAGGTTTTAGACCCCAATTTGTCAAATTAGGTCTTGCTAGTAAAAATGGTCCTGTGAATTTATTTCTCCACTTTTTACACTTTGAAAAATATATATGGAAAATAATATAGTGATCCAATACATATCATATCGCCCCATTTTGGGAGGCTTTTGGTCCCTAAAATCTTAACAGAATGAGGTGAGGAGATTTTTCCTCCACCTTCTCTCTGGTGGACCATTTAGATTTTCCTAGACATTATCCTTTGAATCTAATCTACCAAAGGTCATGTTGCCCCTATTTCATATTTATGTACCTCTTTTGAAAAATTGTATCGTTTATCATCTATTCCTAAGAATTTGGTGCCAAATCCTTTATAGAAGGTAGGGCATGTTCCTCTTCCTGGTCTAGCATGGAAGCCTCATAGAGTTTCAGATTCTCTACATTCACAACTAAGTAAAAGTGCATGTATGTTGGTAGACTAAGTCGATAACCATTATCACCCAAATTTTCCAGTATCTCGAAGGGACCATATCATAAAGCCTTGATTTTCTTACCAGGAACATGTAGCCTCTCATTGTTCAATTGTAGTCATACTTTGTCTCCTACCTTAAAAAATTTCTCTATTATGTGTTGATCATGCCTAGACTTATAATTTTCTTGTGAATTTTGTAGTGTCTCTTGTACTTTTATATGGATTTTCCTAAACTTCTCAACAAATTTTTCATCCCAAAAGGAATCCCCTCTAATATCCCCCCTCACTCCTCCTTTTTGCCCATATGCAATATCTATAGGTGAAGGTAGTAAATATCCAAAACAAGTTTCAAATTGGGACTTTCCAGTACAAGTGCAGATTGGTTTGTTATAAGAGTGTTGTATATGTACCAGTTTTTCATCCTAGGCCTTTAGATAATTTTGATTATAACTCCTCAAAATATGAAACAGAGTCTTGTTGAATACTTATGTCTTCCCATTTATCTGTGGATGGAATGTTGTAGACCTATTCAACTTGGTGTCCATATTTTCCCACAATGTAGTCCAAATGCACTGAGAAATCTCATGTCCATGTCTGAAATGATGCTCCTTGGTATCCAAAAGTGCTCCTAGGCCCATCCAAAGAACAATTTTATTGCTTCTTTCCCACTAATGGTCTTTTTACGGGGTGTTGAAACACACATCTTGCTAAACCGATCAACTACCGTGAATAGGTAGCCATGTCTCTTCATGGTTGTTAGTCAACCTCCCACCAAGTCCATGGAAATTATTTCCCAAGGACAAGTGGGTACATGTAAGGGATGATATATAACATGTTTCTTGTTACTAAGCTAGTTGGTACAACAAAGCATGCATCTTCTTATGAACCTAGCTACTTATTCTTTCACCTTAGGCCAATACACATACCTCTATAAGTTGGCCACTGTCTTCCCTACACCAAATTTCCCTACAAACTTGGAGGCGTGAGCCTCTCTAACTAGCGGCAATCATTTACCTTTACAAACACATATATTATCCAACTTGTAGAGTAACCCATCCTAGGATATGGTTGTCAATGGTGTTATTTCCTTCGTGCACTTGACTCTAACTTTGCAATTTTTGAAACACCTCCTTGAATTCCTCATCTTCTGAATATGCCTCTCTATATGCATCATGGTTGAATGGATCCATGTGCATCAGAGTTCCAAAAAATCATACCTTTGATGTGGGTGGCCTTGAAATCATGTTGACCAACTTGTTTGTGTTTCCCTTATTATACTTAATCACTAAATGAAATAGTTATAGAAACCTAATCCACTTGTAATTCCTAGCCTATTATAGCTTACTCAGGGCCTGCAGGTACTATAGTGGTTGGTGATCTATGTGGATCATTGTCTCCTTTCCCATCAGATAATGCTTCCATTTTTTTAGGTTTTCACCAAGCCATAGAGCTCCTTGTTGTATGTAGATAAGTTAAGAACTACCCCATGAAATACTTTATAATGGTAGCATACAAGCCTTCCTCCCTGCAATAATACCACTCCCATAGAATACCCACTCATATTTGTCTCAAATTCAAAGGGTTGTTGCATTTTTTGGTAATTCCAAAACTAGTATTTGACTAATATTCTTATTTAACTCCTCAAAATTCCTCTGTTGACCATTTCCCCACAAGAAACTCTTGCCACTTGCTGTTATGGCATGGAGCGGAATTTCTACTACTAGAAACGAGAGTATGAACTTCCTTAGGTACTATGTTACCAAAATGAAAATCCTAACCTCAAAAAAATTAGGAATAAACCATTTCATGATGGCCTCCACCTTGGTAGGATCTATCTTCAAATCTATGTATCGCATACCCCAGATACATCAAAGGCTGATGTGAAAACTCACAGTTCTTGATATTTGCTATCAGTTGGTACTTCTTTAATGTCTCCAACACCTCTGTCAAATGTGAGATGTGTTTTTCCCAAGTAGAATTGTATACCAATACATCATCCAAATATACAATAACAAATGAAACTATGAAGGGGCATAGGATATCATTCATCAACCTCATAAATGTAGTTGGTTCATTCCATAGGCTGAATGGAATTACTAATCACTCATACAAACCTTTCCTGGTTTTCAAGGTTTTTCCAAGTATCTTGTTTTTTGACTCAAACCTTGTGATATTTAGACATTAAGTCGACCTTGGTGAAGTAATTTTCTTGCTACAACTGATCCAAAAACTCATCTATCTTGGGCAGGGGGTACATGTTCTTGAGTGTGATTTTTTTAAATGCCTTATAATCAATACACATATGCCAAGTCTCATCCTTCTTTGGCACAATGATGATGGGCGATCCACATGTTGATGTACTTGGTCAAATGACACCTTGTTCCAATAGCTACTACAATTGTTCCTTCACCTCACTCAATTTTATAAAAAAATGTATGTACAACCTAGTATTTGGAAATGGGGGCCTACCAATAGTTGTATCTCATGCTCCACTTTCCTCTTGGGTGGTAACCCTTTAGGCTCCTAGAACACATCCTTATATGCCTCATCCTTATATGCCTGTAACAACTCTTCCAGTTTTTTATTTCTATTTATTAGTAAACCCTTCCAGGGATGCCTTATCTCTTATAGACTCTTCTATTCACTTATTTTTTATTAAAAATAGTAAAGCATACTTCTTGTTAAGACTGATTAATTTCTTGGCTGGGTTGGCACTTACCAGTGAATTTTTTGACTTGCCTTTGTGAGCGTTGATGGTAAATGACTTTCAATCCTTGACGAGCTAGTATTGGTTGGATATTCACGTGAATATTTCTTCTTACATGTACATGTAAGGACTTCCAAAAACCACTCCACACACATCAAGAGGAGCCACATCTAGTTTTACTTCATCAATAAACTCAACACTATTAGAAAATCTAATTTTGGATTGTTTTGTTACTTTTAACTTCAAAATATTATTTACCCATCCCAATGGATATGGGATTGGATGATCATGAACTTCCAATCCTAATTTTTTAACTAGCTCTATTGAAATGAGATTCATCTATGATATAGAGTAAAATAAAGCATCAACCTTTGTCTTCTTGACATGTATCTTTATGTGGAAGAGTTTGGTCATTTCTTTCTCTTCCTTTTGCTAAAGGATACTCAAATTCACCTCCTTCTACACTGATGTATAGAAAATATTCTCATCCATGTTCGAGGTGCTTTCAAATTGGTCGCTTGAATCAATGGCCATGTAGTTCTTCTTCTTATTATCTCTCTTTTTGTTCTTCAGGTTAGGCTCTGGATTCAACTTCCAACACTTCTCCTCTACATGGTCATCAATGTTGCAGTGGTTGATGGGATATTTGTAGCGGTCTTTTGTGGCTTATATATTTTTATATTTTCCCCGTTTCCACTTCTTCTTTCCATCCTTAAAAGCATCATGTTGCTACTTCCCCTTGGATCCACTTGATTACCCTTTCTCCAGGCCAATGTTTTTTAGGTATTGTGCATGTACACAAGCCTCATCCACAGATCTAGGCTTGAACAACATAAAATGCTTTCAAAGATAGTTTTGTATACACCCAAGGTACATCTGGGTTCTTTGGGGAGATGCCCAGCATTATGTCCATCTTTATGAACTCTTTGGTGTACTCATGTACGCTTTACCATTGCTTTTTCCTGAAGTAGTGCCACCAGATCCACTAGTTCTCTACGTACCCAATAGGGTAAAATTGTGACTTTATGAGGGATTTTAATTCCTTCCACTTAGTCACTAGAGGTTCTCCCTCCAACCTCACGATCTTCATGTGGCTTCCCGCCAAGTGAGGGCATGGCCCTCTAATTTCAGCCGCACAAATGAAATTTTTTTCTCTTCCTCAACATGATGGACACTAAAATAAACTTTTGATTATTGAAACCAGTGATTTAGCTTCAAAGCATCAATATTAGTAAGGCTTGATATCGAACTTCACTTCCATTTTGGACAAAGGCTATGAATGATTCGTTGCACTTTAAATGAGTTGATTTTTTCAGGTCCTTTCTTTGGCTAGTTCTCTATTTCTTCTCGATCTCTCCTTTAATCTACCCTCTGCATTAGAACCCCCATCTTCTCCAAATATCTCGAGCTTATTTCTCAAGACCGACATGAGGAGATTCAAATTAAGGCTCATATATGAAACTTGTGCTTCCAACCATGAAAACCTCTCCTTTATAGGATCGCAAGGGTCATTAACATATTTGTTGGTCATGACTAGGGTTTTACAACTTTTGACCTAACCGATGTAGATCCCCTTCAAATCTCCACAATATACCCAAAGAATCTTGCTCTGATACTAATATGATGTGTAAATTATTGTGAATATTCCAGTGGATATTTCGTCACAAAAGGTCTATTTAAACTATATTTAAAAATCCAAAATATACACTAATAAGGTTTTATTTCATTTTAGATTTATGGATCTGTAGATTATTATTAAGTGTGTATGTATGCAAATTAAAATTATGCAAAAGGTATAGAATAGTGAAATAAAAACTCACAAACCATGATTTCATACACGATATGACCTGGGAAACCCTTTCGGGAGAAAACCCAACTAGAAGGCCAAGTTTCTCTACTCTGTCTCTTAATAGAAAATGGCTATGAGTACAAAGTAGTATGGCTTGTAGCCTGTGGTTTACTATAGTGCAAAAATCTTCTTTGTGTGCCCTCTCTCCCATTCCTCTCAGCTATTTTTCTTCATTTATGGAACAAATGCACTCAAAAATAATGGAACCCCTTTTCCTCCTAGTGGCCTAGTTATAACAGAACCTCATAGCCTCCTAGTGGTTATGTTTGACTACCTCAACTCTTAACTAGAGTTACAATATGGAATCTTCTAGAGTCTTCTTCATCATAATCATGTGGCTAGCCCCTTTTCCATGAATAATTGGGGTTGACATGGCATCCTCTCAAATTTTGGTGGTGAAAACAAGAAGGTTAACTTCTGAGTGGCATAATTGCATACAAATTCTTATTGACATGAGTCTTGCATCATTGGAAAGGGAGTTTGTGGGTAAAATAGAACAAAAAATTGCAGTGCTAAAGTGACCCACAACATCATTTGATGCCTCAAAATTTTCTCAGAACGTTTCTAACTCCAATTTTCCAAATTAGTTCCCATTGGTAAAAATGGTCCTTTGAACTTATTCCTCTACGTTTTGCGCTCTAAAAGCATCGAGATGGATGAAAAGTGATATAATGATCCAATCGCATCACAAATCAGGGTCCAACAATCGCAAAGAAACAAGGGTACAAAAACCAATGCTCACCACCATTGCACTCCGAAGATTATAAACCAGGAGCCACCAAACATAAGCTAAACCATTTAAAGAGTTGACAAAACAGGAGAGATTGGATATATGATAAATTACCCGGCATTGGATGACACATTGGGCTTAAACCTGCATCACAACAAGGACAAACAATTACATGTATCCACCTTCCTTTCTTCAAGTTGTCGCCATAACTTCCACTAATGTCCCATAGGTCACATCCACTGTTGTCTTTAACCTTCTCCTCTCATAGATGCTTGACGCCTAGTGCATGTGTTGGAAGTTAACATCCCCAGAGACAGGATCTCCCATAATTACCATACTCATAGAGCCTTGGCCATGGGAATACATCATTATTTGCACCATAATTGAAACATGTAGCTTGTTGCACATCACTAAGCCAAGAATATCAGGTTTGAACACCACAAAGCTTGCTCCCTAGGGGAATTGTCCAACCTACAGCGGGGGAATGTCACAAACACACTAGTTCAACATAGAGACAAGATCTCCCTAATAAGAACACCTAGAAAGAGAATACTAAGCCATATGATTGTGAAATAAATGAATAATTGTTTGCAAATATAAATGCATAGAGTGAGTTTACCACGCCAACTCTCCCTCTTAAATGCGATGAGAAGTGACGAGATAGCGAACTCCCTTCCTCCATTAATACTAATTCCAATAACTCAATGCAAAATGTAAAAGCATATTTTCTTTATGTGGCTGATTATTTAAAAAAAAAGAAACCCTCGACTCACTTTACCAATGTAGAACCCAAGAGCACAAAGGAAGAAGCCAATGCAAACCAATCTGCACTTCTAGAGCCAATAAATCGTAGTAAGGCTAATAAATGATTCCCTCTCATTAAACATCAACTAATAGTACATTTGGAATTGAACCTAATTAAAAGACAAATCATTTACATCATGATATAGAATGAATGAATGAATGAAATTTTAACATCCACGAGACTAAAAATAGTCTATGGTACTATGAGTTCCATGTTTTTCTCCTTTTGCATTTTAGTCCTCTTCTTGTTCAAATTGATGATGAGCTGGCCCAACCTTCCAACTATCTCATCGTTGAAAAGACAATACCAAGAAACTGATGCTAACATATTCCCATAACTTTCTCTGATGTCTTTGAACGCATCGCATTCCAAAATGAAATGTTTTTCTAATTCCACTGCTCCAGACATGAAAAATGTACACACTCGTTCTTCCAAAGTTTCTTTAGGCCTTTTCCACCATCTTTTTTCACACCGAAGATGATGTGAGTTGGTTCTTAATTGAGCAATAAGAACCTTTTCTCTCCACGAAATGGTAGCTCCAATGTACTCTTTTTGTTGGATATCATACATAGGGTTGAATTCTTCGATCTATTACTTCTTCTTTCTACCCAACTCTTTTCCCCATACCTGTTTACGAAACTTATCCATAACAAAATTCTTTATCTCTTTTCTATTTTTGGGACAATCGTTGAGGTAGATATTCCATTTTTTCATCCATGTGTAGTTTTGTCTCATCCATGTTTTATTTCTTTCACTCATGATTTCCTTGAATATAACATTAGGCCATCTATCTACTCTCATTTGCTCAATTATTTTTAGATATCTTAAGCAATTTCTTCGATGGGAATTGATCCTGTTTCACTCAACATTATCCCATAAGGTACTGAACTTTTTATTTTTAACTTGATCATGATCAAACTTTTTTGGATTTTGTCAATTTGCTTCCATTTTGAGATAGGGGTGATGCTAGCCCACAGTTCACACCCATATAGCATCATTGGACAAGCTAGGAGTCCAAAAAGCACTTAATCATTTTCCCATCCCATAAATCTTCTTCTCTACATTTTTTTTGAGGAGCATACAATGCTTTCCACCCTCCTGAGATTCTCTTATTCCTATTGTCCTCCCAATCAAGTTTGTTGTTGAAATTGATCCCGAGGTATTTGTACTCATTTACTTCTTCAAGAGTGTTTCCTTCAAAGAAAAACGTATGCTAACTTTGCTTCTTTTTATTAGAGAAAATCATTATGTTGGTCTTGCTAACATTGACTTGGATCCCCACTGCTCTACAAAAATGCTCAAGGGCATATAGGTGCATCTGCAATCCATGGGCCGATTTATAAATCAAAACAAGATCATCAGCATATAAAATAAGCTTTATCACAAACTCCCCCAACCGAACACCATCCCTACCTTGCAAATTTAGCCACTCTTCTAGTTTATCAATATATAAACAAAAAAGAGTAGGGGTTAGTGGAAAACCTTGCTTGACTCCAATGTCACTTTGAAAGCTTTCTTAAATACCCACTGAGGTTCTAATTTTGACTTTCACCTCTTCATAAAGTCTATGGTCAACAACTCTATAATGAAAATGAATTTCAAGTTCTTCCATTCTACACCACAACTTATCTCTAGGGACAGTGACTAATGCCTTTTTGAAGTCAACAAAAGAACAAAATACTTCTTCTTTATCCCCCCAAACATTTTCAATAATGTGTCTCAACGTGATGTCGTGATCCACTTGTAGAATGCTTCGGCCTAAAACCTGCTTGTCCTCTTTCCCTCTTTTCTTTCACTTCTTCCCACTTACTAATTATATTTTCTACCATGTTGCCGAAAATATTTGCAAACAAAGGGTTTGTCATAATGGTTCTATAATTGGATAGATTATTAAAGTCTCCACTTTTAAAAAGGGGTATTGCTAGGCTAGTTGTCCAGTCTCTTGGGAATCCTTGTCGAATGATGTTGTTGAATATTTCCATGATGTGCGGTGCAAGATGTTCCTTCCCCATTTTAGATACTCTACTTGAAGTTCAACCATGTCTTTTGCCTTTCCTATTTTCAGGTTTTTAATTCCAATCTTCACCTCCTGTAATGTGAAGAGCTTTGTAGTTGTGTTGAGCCCCGGGCGAGGCTCAACCTATGATTCTTTCTCATAAGGTTTTCTTGTATGTTCAAACCATTGATTAGTTGTAATATTATTTTTGATTTGCTTCTTCCTTGGTTGAACTTCCTGCCATAGAAGTTTTGGGTTATTCTTGCCTAGTTATATTAACTCTTCTCACCTTGTTTGCATGAACTCATCTTTTTTCCTTTTTAGTATCTACTTATATAAATTTACATTCATCTTCTCCTTGCCTATATTTTTCAAGGTTCTCCTTTCTGTTTCACATTCTTCATCAAAACAAGCATTTGTAGGAAAACAATTTGATTCTGATTTCCTATTTTTTTCTCTTTTGCACTTCTCAAGTTCCCTTTGAATTATATTTGTTAACTCATGAATATTGAAGCTTTGGAAACTAGTTTTATATTCTTGAATTAATCTCTCCAGCATTGTCTTGAAGATAGTACAATTTTCTTGTGTTAGAAAATTTTTGCCCCTTGGTAGTGATTGTTGAGAGCATTGGGTTTTTCTCTTATGCTGTCTTTCTTCTACCCATGCTAAATTAATATAAATTGGGTTATGCTCTGTTTTTAAGTCCCAGTTATGCTCTCCAAACTTAACTTCATCTATATTTTCTATCAAGTTTTGTGAACAAATCACATAATCAACGACACTTTCCCCATTGTATGCGTTGCATGTGAAGTTCCCAGAAATTTTCCATCTGTCCAGACCATCGAAAATAATTAAGTTGAAAGCCCCACACAGTGTAAGAAATTCCACTCCAAAATGATTGCTAACTTTTTCATCTTCTGAACATCTCACCCATTGGGGATTGTCCTCTTCAGTGATCCAAATAGGATTATGATCCTCTTTGCAACAAAAACTACTAGCTTTCTGATTTGTTGTTCTAGCATTAAAATCACCCACTAAAAGCACTTCTCCCTGTTGATAGTACACAAAAATATCTTTCTTTAAAGTTGCATACGGATCCTTGCTGTCTATCCCCTTATTTTTGTAAGCTTTTGAGACTTGAGGGGAAAAATAGCATGCTACAATTCTTATGTGATTCTCAATCTCTGATATTTTGAACCATAAATATTGTTTTTTTTCATCTTCTTTCATCAACTGAATGTGACGACCTTCCTTTTCTTTCACTAAAACCAATATTCTCCCATACCCTTTGCCATTTCCTGCTACCTTTTTCCAAAATGCTAACTTCAAATAACCGTCAAACAAAGGGGTTTTGCTACCATCATGTTCATGAATTTCCGTGAGACAGACTATGTCTCTACCTTCTCCAATAGGCCCTAACCCAGGTCCCCTCCTCCAAGGATATCCTCTACAATTCCAACAAAATGAACTTAGATATACCTGGGTAGGATTTGACTGCTACGCATTTTGACACATAAGACTCAACTTTGAGTCTTCGCCCCTTTCCATCCATGTTTCTCTCGTTGTTTTCCTCCCTATTATCGAATTCTTTGTTTTTTCTTTACTGTTTGCTTGCTGTCCTGTTTTGTTCGGAGTCCCAAACACTGCAATAATTACTTTACCATTGTACAACCATGCCCTTTTCCCTTCATTTCTTGTTTCCCTCATTTTATTCACTTCTTCACTTCTTCCCTTCTCTCCTCTTGTTGTTTGATGGTTAAATATTCATCTACGAAGACGTGTGAGCCTTTCAAGAGGTTTTTTTTCTCAAGAGATGGTGTTTGTCTTGCACAGTTGCCATGGTGACTTTTATGGACAAAGCCTCTCTTCACATATCTTCCCCACCCTCCTTGCTTGTAAAATTTCCCCTTTCCAATGTAGTTTCACTTTCAGAAAGTCCCTTGTCAAATTGAGAGTACTTTCATTCCACCCATAATCTCTCATTCCCTTGATAATAAAGTTTTTTTCCCTGTCTTTTCTTTCTTTGTGTTCTGTTTCTTGTGCTCTATGAGCACTTGCATCTTTTTCTTCTCGTCCTTATGTAACCATTAGCATCTTCAACTCTATCTTTGATTTCATTTGAACCACCATCCATATTGTTCTTTTTTGTCTTCTCTTTTGAAAGATTTGTTGGTTGAGATACTTGAGTATCTACCTGAGTTGCTTTAGAAATTATCACATCATTTTTTGTTGCCCTTGATCTTGTCATGGTTTGCCACAATGTCTTCATGTTTTTCCATTCTTGTTTTCCTATCTCTAGAGCCTCTTGTAACATTGTTACCTGTTATTTTAACATTCTATTACCTTCCATTGAACACCGATTTGCAAATGTGATCTCTGAAATTTTCTATCCCCTTTCCTGTTCTTTGCCTTCCAAAATCTCCAACCTTGTCTTGGCCCTCATCAATTCTTCAACATAGAGATATGATGACCAAGTGAGAGGTGTGGGTGTGGGACAGTAAATGGTTGACTCTTTTTTATTTTTGTTTCCCTTATTTATTTTCTTTCTTTGGTCCTGTTTTATTTTTCTTTCTCTTTTTCCTTATTCCCATTTGAGGAGGGCAAGCCTATGCCTTAAAATGCCCCGATATTGCTCTGCATTTACCCAAATCCATTTCCTTGTTTTGTATGTTGAAACAATTTTGACTTGACCTCAATGGTTGATTTCCTAATACTTCCTTGTCATTTTAAACATTTGATACTGATTTGCTTTCCATTTTAAGATAAGAAAATCCTCAAGTCTATATGCTTGTAATTCAACAATATAGATCGATTGTCTATTCTTAAGAATCTGTTTGCGGTCGTCTTCGGCACCTCAACCCTTCGAAAGACTCGCAACTTTTTACTAGGCAAGTCGTTGCATTACCAGCCGCAGAAAAACTGTCTTCGTAGAACACTGAATTCAAAGTCTTAAATGCAATAGTTCACTGCTATTCAGATTCACTAGCTGCTTCACTTCAACTACCATATTTGCCAGCAGAGCCTTGTTTGGAGTAGATTTTGCAACAAGTTTCAGGGTAATTTTGTCGAATAGTTGACATACAAAATGTTATAACTGCAATAGTTCGCAGCTATTCAGATTCACTAGCTGCTTCGCTTCAGCTACTATATGTGCCAGCGGAGCTTTGTTTGGAGTGGATTCTGCAACAGGTCTTAGGGAAATTTTGCCAAACAATTTACATACAAAATGTCGTAACTCGCACTTTATTGAGTAGCTCCACTTGATGTTATGTATTTTCAGCCTGTGTATTTTCTACTATGTGAGAATAATGAGACACTCAAACTATACGACTGTTCCAAACTTAACGTAAGAGTATGAAATAAAAAGATCCTCTTTAATTTAGTATACTCACTCTAATATTAGGAAAGTTGTGGGTTTAAAAAACTCAATTAAAGTCCATTAAATTTGTGTGTTTTTTCTTTGTGATTGGATGTTAAAGTTTTTGCCCTGTGATTGGACAAGTTGTGATAGGGAGAGAATTTGAGAATTTTTAAATGGAGAATAAATGGTGATTAAAAAAGTGTTAATCTCCGGGAAAACTAAAGCACTTAAGCTTGGGAGAGAATTAGAATAAATGATAAACTTTTTATACATTCATCATTCTTAGATGCTTTATTTCTTATTTTTTCAATAATAATAAACAATTTGCATATGTCATTATTGTTTCAATTCATTGTAAAAATATCTCACTTGAAAGTAATTTACTTTCATTATATACCTTTTTTTAATTAATATTATTTTAAGCTTATTAATTAATCCTATTTATTTAAATTCATAACTTTTAAACCTATTATTTTTACTTAGTTTTATTCCTTATTTCTACACTTATAGCAAATCATTTTTACATGTAACCATTACTTTAACTCGCGAGAATACGTAATTCAGTAGAGTTTACTCCCACTAAGCACAATTTGCCACTAATTTCATTTTAAATTTATTAATTATTTTTACTTATTTTGATTCTTAATATTTATTTAATATTTTAAGTTCGATTAAATAAACAAATTAATTATTATTTAAATTAATATTTTTATTTTTATTTTTTTTAAGTGAATTGTATTGCCTTTAAAAGAAAATTGGAATTTATATCAAGAGTGTCAATAATATTACAAATTTTTTACTAGGAAAATCAAATCATATAATTTCTAATGAAATGGATTTCAGCTTAGATCAAAATTAAGAACTCAGTAAAATTGTGTCTCCAAGTATATCATATACCTTAAATTTATTGGTGGCAGTTTCTATTTGCATAATCAATGAATAAATTTCTTCTTTGAAACCTTGATTCAACATAATCAAACAATATCAAATTATTTATTAACTAGAGGCTATAAAATCAGAGAATGATAATCAAATTGATGGGAGTTGCAAGACATCCACAATTAATGTCAAATACTACTCCTGCAAAACCTTTGTAATGAACTGACTCATTTCACAAAGCACATTAGGCACAAATTAATTTTTAATTAGATATCGCTATAACACTTGTCGATTTGAGAGAGTATGGAAAAGTATAGGGCTCAACTTGCATATGTTTATCACATATGGGTTTATTTCATTCGGTTTAATTTTGTTGTCATTTCACGTCATATGATTTTTATTAATATGCTTTAGAAGCATTCCTTAACAATTTAACATGATATATTAATAGACATCCTTCTATGGGGCTTAAGATATTTGGTTGTGCATTGGAAAGCAATGCAACATTTCCATTTGTACCCATCTATCCTCCAATGTAATCTCTTCAGCGACTGCATATTGTTTCCCAAACATTAGAGTGTTGCACAAGCTATCGCTAACAACACAGTGTGTCAATGACTTTAGTGGATAATTTCCCTTTGGATAGATAGATATGTCAACTTTAATCCACATTGGAGTGGTAGGTTTATCAAATCAAAGCTTCATGTGGTATAATCTAATGCTATTTATTGAAGACTTTGTATCTACTTTCACATTTCAAGATAATTACATTATGGTTATGTTTATGGATGAAACCATTAATAATTTGTGTATAATAAAAATCTAGTCTAAGATTTGATTTAATGCTATGAATTTAATTAGAAAAATAAATAATCATATTTTATTTCTTTTAAAAATTTAAAATTTTTATTTTATTTTTGATAACTATATTTAAAACCAAAACATTAACCAATGAATTAATAAAAAATATTTTTCCTTTTTCATATTGATTTTTTATTAAAATTAATATTAAAACCTATAAAATAATTGAAAATTAGACTACGTTAATTTCAAAGTAATTATAATACACTCTTCCATAAATAGCTATAATAGCTATAATAATGCAGTCATTAGCAAGTCCCATATAACAATATACAAACACTTTCATTAATGTTGTGCTACTTGCAAACTCCATTAATAGGCAAATAATTAACAAATTTTAGGTCACACCAGTAGGTGTGTTGTACATTAAGATATGCTGCAAAATATGTAATGTTTTTCTTCGACTAGATTTGTAAGCCTATTTGCCCGAGGTGCTACATCTTACTCCTTAAAAGCTAGTTGATACCTTGTTGCATGGCATTCACCTTTTAGCAGCACAATTAAATTTAACATGCACCAACACATTTTAACATATCATTGCAAAGGTCTATTCGCCATTGACTACGTATTCGTGAGCCTTCGTTACATACTTGACAACGTCGACAAATTGTTAAAATGCATTATTATAATACAACTATTATTATAATGCATTAAGAATATTTACATTAAAAAATATCAATTACTTAATTGATTCTCAACCTTCACATAAACCCATATAGTGTGTTCTCAAATTATGATTAGTAAAACTTCTTAATATTTAAAGACACTTGCATTTCTTAATGTTATTCGATGCAATTTTTTAATATAAATTTGTAATTTATGTCTAACTAGGTAAGACCTAGGAAATAATATATATGAAAAGAAAATGGTATAATGAATATTAATCTTTTTGAAAATAATGAAATTTACATCGAATCATAATAATAATAATTCAGGTGGGGTGAGTAATAACTTTCCTTCACAATCATTAAAATTATATTCAATAAACGTGCTTTAGGAATCCATCAACATACTTTGGAAATTTAATATGAAATTATTATAGTTATATAAATCTGTAATTTGTTTTATATATATATATAAGTAAGTGTTGCCGTTCAAAAAAGAAAAAATAAAACTACGTATTTATTTTAAAGCAACGTAAAAATCATATAACTAATTTATAATGATGATAATTATATTTTATGGAGGAGTAATAACTTTTATTCACAACTACTCAAAAGCTACTTCAATTCATATTTATAGGAATTTATTTATTATAATTTGTTTCTTTTAACAAGATTTAGAAATTTAATTATTTTTTACATAAATATTTATTAGAAAAAAATAATTATTTATGATATAAAATTTTAATTTTAAAAATAATGGATTAAATAAAATAAAGTAAATTTATTTTAACAATTAAGAACATGTGTATCATCTTAAGAGGGCACATGTTTAAAACCATAGGGTGGTAAAGTATGTACACATTCGTAAATTTTGATAGTCAAATTTGGGAATGCAAGTCTCTTATCCCAAGCACAAGGAGGTCTCATACAACAATTTATTGACTAGCTTGGTTGTGACCTTAAAATAAAATGATTATTATTACTATTATTTATTAATATAATTTTTTTTAGACATAATGAGTTTTATAAAAACAAGTTAGTTTGAGTGGTTGAGAGAAAGAAAAGTTATCGTCCTTGCTCAAATTCAAATTCTACTTGTGACATGTTTGCTCTTTGTGAACTAATTATTGAGAGAGTCTATCAAGGTATCAACAATTTCAGTCTCACTTATAAGTTAAACGATAGAACAAGAAATTAAAAATATAGCATTGTGTTAGAAAAATTTACATCTTGGTTGGGAAACATTCTAATACAAATTAGGGGTGGGAGGAGGGTGAGGGGTTATCTTTAATCACAATGGAAAACAAGTTATTATATGCTCCATGGGCTAGGAAGGAGGACCAATGACAAAGCTGAAATGTATAGCCTCTTAATTGGGCTAAACTTGGCCAAAGATATAGAAATCTCTAAGATTATAATCTAGGGGAACTCTCTCCTCACCATACAATACTTATATAGAGGCACTTATCCTAAAAAAGACCACCTCTAACTCCTTCAAATAATTATGGGTGCTCTGAATCATTTCCACCTTAAATATTTTTTTTCACATCCTAAGATCTCAAAATATAGAAGTTGATATATAAGTTAATCTAGTATGCTTTTTAAAAATAGATTAAACTGAAACAAATAATTTTTTTAAATAGATAAATATCTCATAAATATATTCCCTAACCCTCATCTTTTATGAAAAAGATTTGAGCCCTATGCTAGTTTTTATGAAAACTAGAAAAAGCCTTATACAAACCCCCTCCCTTGTATTGAAAACAATTTTAGAAAATTTAGGTAATTTTTTTAAATAGATAAATATCTCATAAATATATTCCCTAACCCTCATCTTTTATGAAAAAGATTTGAGCCCTTATGCTAGTTTTTATGAAAACTAGAAAAAGCCTTATACAAACCCCCCTCCCCTGTATTGAAAACAATTTTAGAAAATTTAGATCGAGTGGATGGTATATTAAAATGGGAGGTATGTCTTATCACGAGCGCGTAGATCATGCATGGGAATTCTTCTACCCTCGTATGCATTAAGAGTTGAGACCAGATGACACGACCAACCTCGAATAAATCTCACACTTAGATCATTGTAAAGTTAAGGATGTGGATTACTATGAAAATTAATGGTGATGAGATCTGTATTACATGTGGGATATCATGGGCAGGGATTAAATCTATGGGTTATGTCTGTTACTTCCAACATAGCCCTCCATTGCCTTAGACACGAGAGAAATGGTTCAATTTGCAACGGTGCTCTGCAACTACTCCTCTGAACTAGGTTATTGCCGTATAAATTATTTAGGACATATGGTGTATCTTGGAAATTATCTTGGATAATTTTTATGTTATAAATATAACAAGTGGAGCTCATATACTAAACGTTGATGAAAATTGAGTAGTTCTTTTCGTATCATTAGAGAAGTTCTTGAAATCGAGAAGCACCCCGATAATTTTAGTTGAGAAAATGGTTTTAAATTGAACCAATTTTAGAAGTGTGTTATTCATCATCTTTCTCACTAAATTATTTTCGCTTCTCCCCTCTTTTTTCCTCCTTTCATTGTATTTTTTATTTCTTTTCTATCAATCTCAAATTAGTTCTTGCTCTTTCTTATTTATCTAATTTATTTTAATCGATTTATTATCTCTAATTTGATCTTGTCTTATCTAATTTATGGTTGATTTTTCATCCTTATTCAAAAAATAAATTAAAATAAAATAAGATTTCTTCCTTGTTTGTTCAGTTTAAAAAGGATAATTATTATCCTTGGTTTTTCCCCTTCTTTCCTTTTTTTAGGTTTTCATTTTATTTTTTCCTTTCTTAATTATTTATTTAAAAAAATTATTGTTTTTATTATTTAAATAAGAAAAATTATGAAACCTTTTGACTTAGCTTTTGAATATTCTCCCTTTTTAATTATTTAAGTATTTATTAAAAGACTTATTTTTATTATTAGTATATAAATTATATATATATATATATATATATATATATATATATATATATATATATATATATATATATATATATATATATATATAATTTTTGACTTAATTTTTGAATCTTCAATTATTTGCTTATATTTCGATTTTTATTTTTATTATTCAAATCAAAATGTTTAACTTTTTGTCTAGATTTTTAACGACTTCTTCATTAAATTATTATTTTTTCCCCTAACGACTTATTATTTTATTATCCTTTAAATACTCACTAGCACTCGTTTGTATCCATTCTATACTCGTTGGTCCCTGTTGATGGGTGGAGTGTCCTCTTGAAACATTAGACAAGATTAAATCCTATGCACAGTTCCATCTGGAATTTTTCTGCGAATATGAATAACTGTGGAAATATTTGTTCTATTAGTTTTGTGAATATGTAAGTTTTGTTATTTCTTGAGCATCTAGGGTTTCCTTGTTTGCTCATGAATTTCCTATTATCCTTGCTCGCAATAGTTCAACTTTCTTCTCGGTCTTCTCTCACCGAAGTTTCTTCAGATATCTCTTCTGTCCTCGGCAAGGTCCTCTTGAAATCAGGTACCCCTTTCACTTAGTGAGGAATTGTCATTTTTTTTTGCACCCTATGGTTCTTTGAAGCTTTGTTCCCTCAATTGGAAGCCTCCTTGGTCACTTCTCCTTTTTCTCCTGTGTGTTTTGGGCCATGTTATCATTTTCACCCCCCTGCTCCTCCCTATGAACACATGCCGCTACACTCTGATTCTTGTGGCATTGTAGCATGACTTTGGCTTGTTGTTTTCCCTCTAGCTTCTCCACAACTTCTCCTTGAAAACTTTTAATTGGACCTGAGACTCCTCTATGCCCAGTCCTCTTTGAAATTTGGTTCCTTTTCTCCTGTAAATTTCCAATTCCAACCAGGAAAATAAATAAAGAATGTAAAATGTGCTTACAACAAATTGAAGCTCTGCAACTAGAACACATGGACCTGAATAGGAAAGTTCACCAACAGATGACAACCTCCATATTTCTTATGGATGAGATTTATTCACTTAAAGATATAATCACTCATCAAGATGATGAAAATTATGCACTACATAGGAAGATGAATGACTTGTAGTTGTAGATGGAAACAAAAGAAAATCGAAACTCTAAAAGCATAAAATTTAGCCAACCCACATGAAAATTGAAGCTTCATCAAATCTCTGGAATAAGTTGTCTCTCATTTTTACTAATGATCTCATATTGTAAATGTTTCCTTTCACTTAGAAAAGTTTGTAAATTTTATGTATGGCAACCTCATATAGTAGTTGGTTTTAAATTTAATCTTTTTGAAACACTTGCCAGTCCCTCATTAGAGAATCATATGCATGAAGAAGCAATGTACCATATTTCCCATGTAGTTGTTGTGTCTCAACACATATTTTAACAGAAACCTTACTGATTTATTTTGAAAAAAACAAATAGTAATACAAAGGAACGAGAAGAAATCTACAACCAAAGTTAATAAAATTTTACTATCCTTTATTTCAAAAAATAAACCCTTTCTACTACTTATCCAAACTATTAATAGATAAGCATATTAGGTGTAACACAGGTCAAGATAATTCAATAGGTGCATAGAAATTAAAATGCTAGCCCACGATGGGCATCTTTTGTCACTTAGGTCTCCTTGTTGAAATCCTCATGACACATCTCATTATTTGATTGGTCCATGGGTCATGTATCTTATTTAGTGACCTCAAGTTCTAGTTTTTTATAATGTTAATACTTCATGTTCTCGTCCTTATATTTTGATAAGCATGGGAGAGGGAATCCACATTTGAAGAAGAAATTTACAGAGAATAAGGACTAAATTACGTAACATGAAAAGTTGAGAAACACATAAATACCTCACACTAATGAAATCACTAAATATAGTTTACAATCAAACTCAAAAAATTTGCTTCTCCAAAATTGCATAAAAGCCCTAGCTTGAAGAATCTTCAATTGGTTCTTTATCTCAACGCCATATATATCTTATTCTTAAGTTTTTGTTAACAATTTCTCCTCTTAATTTTCATGCCAATAACTTCATTGTAACATTAAAACCACCATCAATTTTTAAATCTATCCCATTGTTAATATGGAGGGAAGAAGATTCCATGCTAATTTTTTTTAAGATATGAAAATGCATACCTTATAGAAGTCTATATTTTATACATAGAAAATTCTTTTTCGGAATATAGATATATATATATATATATATATATATATATATATATATATAATTTTCAAAAAAATTTATGTAAAGGGTATGAAATGAAATATATTGAGAGATCCTTTGGTAAAAAACATATAAAAGAACTTTTAGTCGACTTGTTTCGAAACATCTAGTGTGGTTCATATTCAGGACAAGATGAAGAACAAGATCACGACATTAGATTAAATAGGTTAAGAGAGATGTTATATAGTCATTATAATATAACAACTAGTTTTGACTAAAAAAATATCATTAATTAATAAACAATTTTTAAATAAAATAAAGTAATGGATGGAAATTAGCTATAAATAAATAATTAAAAATGTGAAGCTCGGTCACACTTTCGTGAGAAATGTGAACGAAAATTTCAATCTCCCACAAGTTTGACCAAACTTTTGAAACCGAAATTTTGAAATTAATTCGGCTGAAATTTTTCTGTCGTTATTTGAACTTATTTCTTCATTTATGTTGATGGAAATGATAAGAGGATTTTTGGCTGGAGGCAGAAAAACTGCCATTAAAAGTTTGGTCGAACTTTTAGTTTTACCAAATTGTTAAAAAAATTCGGTCAAACTTCGTTCTTATAAATATAGCAACCCACAGGCTGCAAAATTTTTTCATATGATTGACTATTTTTTGACTTTTCTAATTGGCAGTGACTGTTGGAGAGCGCCAGTAGGATTTTTTTTCGCTTGCAAACCGTTGGGAGCCGCGTTTTTCGCTTTGTGTGGCAGTGTGGTTATGTTTTTTTATTTTTTATTTTTGCATAATTTCTAATCTGTGCTTTTTGGCAGTGTTTGCATGTTTTAGTGTCTGCTCTTCTTTGTGTCCCCTTGTGGCAGCAACGTGCTCGTTCAACATATTCTTCCATCTTGTTTGTCCGCAGCTTGTTCGTCCGCTTTCTCGGTTGCAGATACGCACACAATCTATTCCCATGAAATCGATATGGTATTATATTTTAAAATTTTCCAAATTTAATTACAATCTGAATCAAAATGGTTTTTAGATTTACTTATAATTTGAATCAAAATGTTGGTTTCTTTGGCTTGCCTGCTAAATTCCCCCTCTCTATGAACTGTGATAAATATACTCTGCAATCCATTAATGTTACCCCTAAGTGTTGATCTCCTGCATGTATATGTGTCTGGGTGTGTATCTTCTTACCTAGTGGACCTTAATTCCTGCAATTTTACAAGCTCTCACATGTTCATACAAATCGATTTTATACGAATAGTTTAGCCAAACAAACAGATACACTGAACTAATGCTAATAGATGATATGAGCATGTTTTTTATTATATAGAGCTTAAAGATAGTGCTAAGATATGGTGTTTATAGTAGAGCCTATGGTGTAAGCAACTTACGTATTATTCATATATTATGATAGCGTGTTTCTCTGTCTTGGTTACTAGAGGAAGGCCATAAGATGGATGTCTCTTTTCTGGCATTACCACCACTTTTTCTTATCTGTTTTATTTCTACTTTAGTAGGTCCCCATATGAGGCTCGCTTTAAGTCTAATTTATGCACGCATTATGTATGGATTAAGTCCATGTATATATGATGTTCGTTTTAATAAGTACGTGGTCAGTTATCAGTTCGTTGTATTCAATTTTTTTTATCTAGATTTTCATTTTCCCCCTCAACCTTGATGACCAAATGAACGAATTGACGAATATGCGAATTTTTTTCACCAATACAGCCGAATTTGGTAACGATGTTGTAAGCTCATGAGATTTATAGTTGTATCCCTAGTATAAGCATGTAAAAACTTTGTATTCAGTTACTCTAGTTATGATGGAGTCTAATTACAATGAAATCAATAGTCACTAATAAGGGAAAGCTAGAAGACCATTTCTCTATATTTGAGATGCTAATATAGTCTGAACAATAGAAGCTTACTATAGTGTGATTCATATCTTAAGTAAAACACAACTTACAAGCAATGGAAATCAAACAGCTTATGATACATGGATACCGTGATGAATGTGGTAGTACTATGTTGTAAATTTTCGTAAATGTTCCATGCTTGATGGAAATTTAGTTTTATCACCGATATCAAACAAAAATCACATAAACAAGAAAGTAAAATGCTGATAGAACATACCAATAGATCGACAGAAGACAAGCCAAAAACTACACTTAACTTGATCAGCAAAATATATGTGTTGTGGTGTGTTACGACGGTCAACATGATGCTTCAACCAGAAAATTATCAATACGGTCAGCCAACCAAAAGTGTCGCACAACCCTCTTGGACAGCTATACCGGTCAACCCAAAGTCAACGTTGTCCCAATCAATGGTCAACGCAAAACAATACTAGTAAAAATTCAACGCATCCTGGCCAAATTCAATGGTCAACCTTGATTTCTATGCCAATAAATGCGGACTTCAGAAATTTTAATTTTGAGAGAAATTAGGGTCATTTTGACCATGCATTTACCAAATTCAACGCTGGTCAAATCTGCACTAAAACCCTAGGTCAAAAAAGAAATTTGCTTCGCTGAAATTTTCCCACGTGTGAGAGAAGAAGTGCCTCCAAGGTGATCGAACCAATCATATGATTAGATAGAATGTATGACGATGATGGTGAAATTTACCTCCAATATTGACCAATATATATCCATCTATGAGGGTGTGTGACACATCTATTGGGGCTTCAAGCCTACATTACAATTCTGGCCGACCTTGCACATAAGTGGAATTAATTCAAAATAAATGTTCCCCTCATCCGATCAAGATGATCTTAGATCGATCTTTCACCTCTCTAAAAGGGGAATCCAATAAAAATATTGGTATCTTCATTTGAGCATCAAAACATGAACTTTGGACCTAGTTGTCTAGAATTTACACTCCCTCTCAACTAGCGCAAACTCCATCCACCTGTGCAATCCAAAAATCATGAATCATCCCCCTCGTAACTTGATTTGATGGCTTCTTTATTTCAGAACAAAAGGTGAGTCACAAAGACATCACTCTCAGCTAAAAAATTCAGCTCAGAGGTACGAAACCTCTATAGGACTCAAAGGAGTCACATACCAACCCGAAGTTGGTTTAACTAACCCGAAGTCAGTTGGAGGTCCGAAAAATCACTAGAATTGATCCCAGATTAAGTGGTTGGACACGTGCCATCCTAGACACAGAGAGTAAGACAATCTCCGATGCATCCATCTGTCTTTGATACTGGTCTCTAGCTTTTCCCATCTCATTGACCAAATGAGAGGTACTTCCCATGAGTCCAGAACACAATGGGTAAGATGCATATAGGGCATAGATCATGAGAGGTGAACCAACTCAATATCATAACGATGGGACAGAAGCACCACAAGGTTCATCAAGCCTAGCCCTATGTGTGCTTATAGCTCCGAGAAGCTATCCCAAAAGCCCCCTAGAGCTCCCAGAGCTCATCATCCAATAGGACCCTCGATATAGGGTCGTTCCACGATTCCAAGATTCTCACAAAAGGTTAGGAACTTGACCTTCCCTAAGGGATTTGTGAGAATATCCGCAACCTGCTCATCAGTTTCTATATGATCAAACCTTACGGCACCTCGATGAACCATATTTTGGATAAAGTGGTGCCATAAATCAATATGCTTGGATCGATCATGGAACACGGGATTCTCAGACAAGCCAATCCCACTCAAAATGTTTTAAAAATCAATCAAAATCAAAATGTTTGCCAAATTTACTTATAATTTGAATCAAATTGTTGGTTTCTTTGGGTTGCTTGCTAAATTCCCCCTCTCTATGAACTGTGAGAAATATAAGCTATAAGCCATTAATGTTACCACTCAGTGTTGATCTCCTGCATGTATATCTATGTACGTATCTATGAATATGTGTCTGGGTGTGTATGTTCTTGCCTAGTGGACCTTAATTCTTGCAAGTCTACAAGCTCTCACATGTCCATACGAATCGATTTTATACGAATAATTCGGCCAAATAAACAAATACACTGAACCAATGCTAATAGATGATATGAGCATGTTGTTTATAATAAGGAGCTTAAGAATAGTGCTAATATATGGTGTTCATAGTAGAGCCTATGGTGTTAGCATCTTACATATTATTCATATATTATGATAGTGTGTTCCTCTGTATTGGTTACCAGAGGAAGGCCATATGATGGATGTATCTTTTTTGGCATTACCACTACTTTTTGTTATCCGTTTTATTTCTTCTTTAGTAAGTCCTCATATGATGCCCACTTTAATTCTACTTTATGTATGCATTATGTACATATTAAGTCCATTTATGTATGATTTTCACTTTAATAAGTCCGTGGTCAGTTATCAGTTCATTATATTCAATTTATTTTATCTAGATTTTCATTTCCCCCCTCGACCATGACAGACAAATGAACGAATTGACGAATATGCAAAATTTTTTCACCAATTCGGCTGAATTTGGTAATGATGTAGTAAACTCATGAGCTTTATCGTTGTATCCTTAGTATACGCATGTACAAAATTTTTATTCAGTTACTCTAGTTATGATGGAGTCTAATTACAATAAAATCAATAGTCACTAATAAGGGAAAGTTGGAAGACCGTTTCTCCATATTTGAGATGCTAATATAGTCTGAACAATAGAAGCTTACTATGAGACTAGCGTGATTCCTAGCTTAAGTAAAACACAACTTACAAGCAATGGAAATTAAACAGCTTACGATACATGGATACTGTGACGAAAGTGGTAGTACTAAATTGCAAATTTTCGTAGATGTTCTATGCTTGACGAAAATTTAGTTTTATCCCCAATATGAAACAACAATCACATAAAAAGGAAAGTAAAATGCTAATAGAACATACCAGTAGATTGACAGAAGACAAGCCAAAAATTACACTTAACTTGATTAGAAAATATAGGTGTTGTGGTGCATTACGTCGGTCAACATGATGCTTCAACCAACAAATTCTCAATATGGTCAGCCAACCAGAAGTGTCATACAACCCTATTAGATAGCTATACCTGTGAACCCAAAGTCAACATTTTCCAAGTCAATGGTCAACGCAAAACAACAACAGTAAAAGTTCAATGCATCCCGGTCAAAGTAAATGGTCAACCTTGATTTTTTTTGCAATAAATCCGAACTTCAAAAATCATAATTTTGAGAGAAATTAGGGTCATTTTGACCATGCGTTGACCAAATTCAACGCTGGGAAAATCTGCGCTGAAACCCTAGGTCAAAACAGAAATTTCCTTCGCTGAAATTTTCCCATGTGTGAGTGAAGAAGAGCCTCCAAGGTGATCGAACCAATCAGACGATGAGAGAGATTGTGTGATGATGATGGTGAAATTGACATCCAATGTTGACCAATATATATCCATCTATGAGGGTGTGTGACACATATGTTGGGGCTTCAAGCCTACATTACAACTCTGGCCAAGCTTGCACATAAGTGGAATTAATTCAAAATAAATGTTTTGCTCATTAGATCAGGATGATATTTAGATCAATATTGCACCTCTCTGAAAGGGGAATCCAATAAAAATATTGGCATCTTCATCTGATCATCGTAACATGGAATTTGGACCTAGTTTTCCAAAATTTACACTCCCTCTCAACTAAGGACAACTCCATCCACTTGTGCCATCAAAACATCGTGCGCCATCCCGTCGTAACTTGATTTGCTAGCTTCTTTATTTGAAAACAAAAGGTGAGTCATAAAGACATCAGTCTCGGCCGAAAAATTCAGCTCGGAGGTCCGAAACTTCTATAGGACTCAAAGGAGTCACATACCAACCCGAAGTTGGTTTAACTGACTCGAAGTCAGTTGGAGGTCTGAAGCCTCACTAGAATTGATCCCAAATCAAGTGGTTGGACACATGCTATCCTAGACATAGAGAGTACGACAATCTCTGATGCATCCATCATTCTTTGATACTGGTCTCTAGCTTTTTCCACCTCATTGGCCGAATGAGAGGTACTTCCCATGAGTCTGGGACTCAATGGGTAGGATGCATATAGGGAAAAGATCAGGAGAGGTGAACCAACTCAATATCATAATGGTGGGACAGAAGCACCACAAGGTTCGTCAAGCCTAGCCCCGTGTGTGCTTATAGCTCCGAGAAGCTATCTGTAAAGCGCCCTAGAGCTCCCAGAGCTCATCGTCCAACTGGACCCTCAGCATAGGGTCGTTCCACGATTCCAATATTCTCACGAAAGGTTAGGAACTTGACCTTCCCCAAGGGCTTTGTGAGAATATCCGTGACCTTCTCATCAGTTCCTATATGATCGAGCCTTATGGCGCCTCGCTATACCATATCCTGGATAGAGTGGTACCTGATATCAATATGCTTGGATCATGGAACACGGGATTCTCGGACAACTGAATCCCACTCAAAATGTTTTCCAAATCAATAAAAATCAAAATGTTTGCCAAATTTACTTATAATTTGAATCTAAATGTTGGTTTCTTTGGCTTTCCTGCTAAATTCTCCCTCTCTGTGAACTGTAAGAAATATAAGCTGCAATCCATTAATGTTAGCCCTCAGTGTTGATCTCCTGTATGTATATCTAGGTATGTATCTATGCATAAGTGTCTAGGTGTGTATCTTCTTTCCTAGTGGACCTTAATTCCTGCAAGTCTACAAGCTCTCACATGTCCATACGAATCAATTTTATACAAATAATTCATCCAAACAAACAACTGCAATGAACTAATCCTAATAGTTGATATGAGCATGTTGTTTATAATATAGAGCTTAAGAATAGTGCTAATATATGGTCTTCATAGTATAGCCTATGGTGTAAGGAGCTTACATATTATTCATATATTATGATAGCATGTTTCTCTATATTGGTTACTAGAGGAAGGCCATATGATGGATGTTTCTTTTCTGGCATTACCACCACTTTTTGTTATCCGTTTTATTTCCTCTTTAGTAAGTCCCCATATGAGGCGCGCTTTAAGTCTACTTTATGTACACATTATGTACGTATTCATTCCATGTCTATATGATGTTGACTTTAATAAGTCAGTGTTCAGTTATCAGTTCGTTGTATTCAATTTCTTTTATCTAGATTTTCATTTTCCCCTTCGACCATGACAACCAAACGAACAAATTGATGAATATAGGATTTTTTTTCACCAATTCAGATGAATTTGGTAATGATGTAGTAAAATTATGAGTTTTATTTTTTTATCCTTAGTATAAGCATGTACAAACTTTGTATTCAATTACTCTAGTTATGATGGATTCTAATTACAATGAAATCAATAGTCACTAATAAGGGAAATCTGGAAGACCGTTTCACCATATTTGAGATGCTAATATAGTCTGAACAATAGAAGCTTACTATGAGACTAGTGTGATACCTAGCTTAAGTAAAACACAACTTACAAGCAATGGAAATCAAACAGCTTATGATGAATGGATACTGTGATGAAAGTGGTAGTACTAAGTTGTAAATTTTCGTAGATGTTATATGCTTGATGAAAATTTAGTTTTATCCCAAATATCAAACAACAATCACATTAACAAGAAATTAAAATGATGATAGAACATACCAGTGGATCGATAGAAGACAAGACAAAAATTACACTTAACTTGATCATCAAAATATATGTGTTGTGGTGCGTTATGGCGGTCAGCAGGATGCTTCAACCAACAAGTTGTCAATACGGTCAGCCAACCAAAAGTGTCACACAACCCTCTCAGACAACTATACTAGTCAACCAAAATTCAACATTGTCCTAGTCAACGGTCAATGCAAAACATCAGCAGTAAAAATTGAACGCATCTCAGTCAAAGTCAATGGTCAACCTTGATTTTTGTGCCAATAAACGCAGACTTTAGAAATCAAAATTTTGAGAGAAATTAGGGTTAGTTTGACCATGCATTTACCAAAGTCAACGCTGGTCAAATCTGTGCTAAAACCCTATGTCAAAAAAAAATTTCCTTCACTGAAATTTTCCCACGTGTGAGATAAGAAGAGCCTCCAAGGTGATCGAACTAGTTAGATGATGAGAGAGAATGTGTGATGATGATGGTGAAATTAACCTCCAACGTTGACCAATATATATCCATCTGTGACGGTGTGTGACACATCTGTTGGGGCTTGAAGCCTACATTACAATTCTGGTCGACCTTACACATAGTGGAATTAATTCAAAATAAATGTTCTACTCATCGGATCAAGATGATCTTTAGCTCAATCTTGCACCTCTCCGAAAGGGGAATCCAATAAAAATATTGGAATCTTCATCTAAGCATCAAAACTTGGACTTTGGACCTATTTTTCCAAAATTTACACTCCCTCTCAACTAGGGATAACTCCATCTACCTGTGCCATCCAAACATCGTGCATCATCCCACCATAATTTTATTTGGTGGCTTCTTTATTTCATAACAAAAGGTGAGTCACAAAGACATCGTTCTTGACTGATAGATTGAGCTCAAAGGTATGAAACCTCTATAGGACTCAAAGGAGTCACATACCAACCTGAAGTTGGTTTAACTGACCTGAAGTCAATTGGAAAACTTGATCCCAGATCGAGTGGTTGGACACGTGCCATCCTAGACATGGAGAGTACAACAATCTCTGATGCATCCATCGATATTTGATACTGGTCTCTAGATTTTCCCACTTCATTGGCCAAATAAGAGGTGCTTCCCATGAGTCTGGGACTCAATGGGTAAGATGCATACAAGGCACAGATCATGAGAGGTGAACCAACTCAATATCATAATGGTGGGGCAGAAGCACCGCAAGGTTCATCAAGCCTAGCCCCGTGTGTGCTTATAGCTCCGAGAAGCTATTCCTAAAGCCCCCTAGAGCTCCCAGAGCTCATCGTCCAAGAGGATCCTCAGCATAGGGTTGTTCCACAATTCTAAGATTCTCGCAAAATGTTAGTAACATGACCTTCCCTAAGGGATTTGTGAGAATATCCACGATCTGCTCATTAGTTCCTATATGATCGAGCCTTACGGTGCCTCATTGTACCATATCCTGGATAAAGTGGTACCTGATATCAATATGCATGGATCGATCATGGAAAACAAGATTCTTGGACAACCAAATCTCACTTTGGTTATCACAGAGTATCACGATGGTATCTAGCACATGCATGAACAACTCATTCAAGATATTTCACAACCAAAATGCTTCACAATAAGCCATACTCACTGCAATGTATTTGGCATCCACGGTGCTCAAACCCACCGACTTCTGCTTCCTGCTCACCCAAGATATCGAAGCAGAACCAAGTGTGAATCAACATCCAGATGTGCTCTTGCGCTCCACCACACTACCAGCCCAATAGACATCAGTATATCCATGGAGTGTCATGCTTCTGGAAGTGTATCTCAACCCATGGTTTATCTTTCCCTGAAGATATCTCAATAGATTCTTGGCACCAACCTAGTGAATGTGATGAGGTTCAACCATATGTTGACTCAAAGTGTTCACTGAAAAACATACGCCAGGATGGGTGTTCACTAAGAACATCAGGGCCTCTATGAGTTTATGATACTAAGTAGGATTTGCTAGCACAAGTCGAGCAGCACTTTCACCCAACTTCTTAAAGTTGAGCTCCATCGGTGTCGACACGAACTTACATTCCACCATTCAAAATCTTTCCAACAACTTCACAACATATTTTCCTTGAGAGAGGAAAATCTCTCCAAGTCTCTGCGAGACCTCTAGACCTAGGAAGTGATGCATCTGTCCTAGGTCCTTCATCTCAAACTCAGAAGCAAGATCCCTCTTACATTCATGAATGAGAGGGTCAATACCTGTTAGGAAGAGGTCTTCCACATACAAAACCAGAATGAGAGGCTTTTCTCTATCAACCTTGAAGTAAAGGTTCAAATTAGTGTTAATACGAGTGAAACCCAACTTCATCTGGTAGCTATATATCCTCTCGTACCAAGATCTGGGTGCTTGCTTCAACCCATAGAGGGCTTTCTTCAACCTGCAAACATGGGCGTCTTGATCCTAGACTTCGAACCCCAGAGCTTGCACATACACCTCTTCCTTTATCGCACCATGAAGAAATGTAGTCTTCACATCCATCTGATGAGGATTCCATCCTTGTGTAGCAAAAAGGGCTATGATAGATCAGATGGTAGTATATCGAACCACAGGTGAAAATATATCATCATAGTCTACACCTTCCTTTTTATAGAAGCTAAGGGCAATGAATCTTGCCTTGAACTTTTCAACACTACCATCAGATCCATGCTTGATCTTATAGAGCCATTTCGAGATGACAACTACTTTGTCCTCCGGTCTCGGAACCACATCCCATACATCATTCTTCATAATGGAATCATATTCTTCGTGCATAGCATCCTTCCAGACTTGATGATTTATGGCTTCTTCAAAATATCCATGCTTAGATTGTACGATTGTACTCATGGCTGCTAGATACCCTTGGTATCTATTCGGCTTCTTGCTTTCATGGAATGTCCCCCTTGGGGCCATATATCTCTCATCATCCTCGAGAGTGTCCTTGAGCCGTGATGGTCATTCCTTATTGAAGGAGGTGGATCAATAGGGTCCTTTGGTCCTTCAACATCGGGCATCATCTCATCCTTCGGTTCTTCTTGATTTCCAGGCCTCGCTTCATGACCTTACTTAGATCTTAGAATATTTATTACTTTCCTTAGGGAAGCACCTTCATCAAAGGTAACATCGTGGCATATCTCCACTTCCCTTTAACTAGTAACATAACCTCTATAGGCCTTTGAAGTTTCATTATAGCCCACAAACATTCCCTTATTTCCATAAGCATCCAACTTGCTCCTCTTCTCCTTCGGTACATGAAAATAAATAGGACATCCAAAAATTCTAAAATGTGAGAGGTTAGGTTTCTTACCAAACAAAACCTCTTAGGTATTTTTGGAGTCGAGAGTGGAATGCGGGCATCAGTTTTGTATGTACACAACATTGTTCGTAACTTATCCTCATAAAAACCTCAGAAGACCTTGGTCACATAGTATGGCACGGGCAGCTTCCACAATGGTCGTGTTCTTTATTTCAGTAGCGCCATTTTGCTTAGGAGTATATACATTTGTCGTCTCCCTCTTGATTCCATCTTCTCTGCAAAATTTCTTCAACTCGTTCGTCTCATATTTAGTGCCATTATCGGTCCTCAATATCTTGATCTTCTTCCCTGTTATATTTTCCACCGAGGCTTTGAAAGTATGAAACCATATGAAAGCCTTATCCTTCTTCTTCAAGAATTATATCCAGGTTTTGCGAGAGAAGTCATCTATAAACGTCATATAATACGAACATCCTCCAAAGTATGTCACGGGCAGTATACCAGACAAATCAGAATGTATCAATTGCAAGACGTCAGTTGTCTTTGTGACGCTTGAGGGGAAAAGTCCCCTTGTATGCTTTCCTTCAGCACAACCCTGACATACACCTTCATGATCAATTTTGAATTTGGGCATCCCTGTCACCACCTTCCTTGCTTCGGGTAGGTCTGTGGTTTTGGGGTGTGGAATATGTTAAGTTGGATGATGAATTTACTCATTGCTTATTTTGCATAGGGTGCTTCCAACATAGAGATATATTTGACCCGCTTGCGGGTGGGATTGATAGGCTCTACCCTTCAGTTCTAAGGGATTTGTAGTGAAGGTGTCCAAACCTCCGGTGCCATAGTTTCGTCTATCGGATAGTATCACATGTCATCGCTTCCAATGGACTTCCTCCAACTTGGTAGAGTGTATCAACTCTAAACCCAATCATGATAGCTTGCTTTAAATTCTTCTTCTGGATGCGCACCTTCCCATCAATGAATGCCACATTGAAACCTTTGTCTTCCATGGCCGAAATAGACACAAGGTTCTTCTTCAAATATGGTACATATAGTACAACTTGCAAGTAGAGGACTCGACCTTGAGATAAGTGAAGGGTCACAGTCCTTGTCCCTTTCATGGGATATGTGGCATTATATCCAAGGATGATTTTTAGATTAACATCCTTCTCAACCATATTAGAAAGTGCTTCCTTGAACCCAGTGATGTGCCTTGAGGCCACCACTATCTATCAACCATACATCCATAGTGTCGGGTGGAGATGAAGCAGAGAGGGAAGATAAAAGAATGAATTCATTTCTTTTATCATCAACAACATTTGATTCCTCATACTTGGAATTTATAGACCTTTTGAAAGGTTTCCCATTTCAACTAGAGGGAGCCTTCCTCTTCCCTTTGAACTTGTTTTTCCTTTGATTGTCATTCCTCCAGTTGTTTTTGTCATCATCATCAGGAGAATCCTTCTTGAAAGGGAATTCTCTATCATAGTGGTTGTTCTTGTGACGTGTAACATTTACCTTTCTTTCCTTGGGCCCCTACTCTTCCTTTGTTCCTCAAACCACCATTGTTCTTCTTCTTATCACGAGAAGTGAAGGCAACATTTCCTTCATTTCCATATTCCTTCATCCTTGTCTCTTATTGTACGCATATATATAGTACTTCATCAAAATCAGGTATCACATTGTTATTGAGAATAGTACTATTAAATACATGCCATTCAGAGGAGAGACCTCCAAGTGCGGTGAGAACCATTTCTCGATCAGCTATTTTCTCCCCAACGGCCAAAAGATTATTTGTGATTTCAATCAATTTTAGAAAATATGATTGAATGAATTCATCCCTGCATTTTTTTAGATTCGTTAGTTGGTTCCTAAAGAAAAGGACTTGATTTACATTTTTTGCCTTGAACATGTTGACCAACTTGTCATACATCTCCTTGGATGTGCATAGCTCAGAGATGTAGGCAACCAAACTCTTATGAATTGAGTCCCTGATCATCAGCTTTTCTTTGATTCCCCCCTTCTTATATTTTGACTTGGTGGCAGCGGGTGCAGTGGATGGAGGCTCTTAGATTTTACCCTGCACATATTCCATGACATATTGGTCTTCCAACATAAGATCCAATGTCATCTTTTAGGCATGGAAGTCTTCCTTCCTAGTCAATTTGTCATCAGCTTTGAAGCCATTGTAGTTTGAGGTACCCAAGCTCTTCTTCAGTGATTGCTACAAACTTGGGCTTTGTCTTCACCTCAGCTCTAATTCCATGTAAATTTTCATGGATGTTCTATGCTTGATGCAAATTTAATTTTATCCCCAATATCAAACAACAATCACATAAACAAGAAATTAAAATGTGGATAGAACATACCAGTATATCGACAGAAGACAAACCAAAAATTACACGAAACTCGATGAGAAAAATATGTGTTGTGGTGCGTTACGATGGTCAATAGGATGCTTCAACCAGAAAAGTCCTAATACAATCAGCTTACTAGAAGTGTCACACAACCCTCTCAGATAGCTATACCGGTCAACCCAAAGTCAGCGAAAGTCAGCGTTGTCCCAATCAACAGTCAACGCAAAACAGCAGCAGTAAAAATCCAACGCAACCTGATCAAAGTCAACGGTCAACCTCAATTTTTTCTCCAATAATTGCAAACTTTAGAAATAAAATTTTTGAGAGAATTAGGGTCAATTTGACCATGTGTTGACCAAAGTCAACGTTGGTCAAATCTGTGCTGAAACCTTAGGTGAAAACAAAAATTTCCTTCGCTGAAATTTTCCCGCGTGTGAGAGAAGAAAAGCCTCCAAGGTGATCGAACCAATTAGATGATGAGAGAGAATGTGTGATGATGATGGTTAAAATGACCTCCAAGATTGACCGATATATATCCATCTATGAGGGTGTGTGACACATATGTTTGGGCTTCAAGCCTACATTACAATTTTGGCCGACCTTACACATAAGTGGAATTAATTCAAAATAATGGTTCCGCTCATCAGATCAAGATGATATTTAGATCGATGTTGCACCTCTACGAAAGAGGAATCCAATAAAAATATTGGCATCTTGATCAAAGGTTCACAACATGGAGTTTGGATCTATTTTTTCAAAATTAACATAAGTCATATTCAACTTACTGTATTTGTTGATCTCTATCATTCCAATCATTTTATTAGTAATGATTAATAATTATAGCATGAAGAGTGTAATCATCAGTATTTTCATATTAATTCATATTGATACAGGTTGTAGGAAGCTTAGCTTAGAGCTTAGGTGTAAGTAGATTACCCTATACATATCACTTATATCACCCTTTGTACATGTTACAACTTAGTAATGGTAATCATAGACATATCTAACCTTTATGAACACAAAGTTGATATATAGATACTTATGGACTTAATACTCATATAAATCAGTAGCAATTCCATTAATCAGAGTAATTGATAAAAAATGTTGTTCATTAAAACACCTGTATTACTTGTAATCATAGTTTCCAATTTATCTTATGTTACCATGTCTTTCAAGTGGTATCTTACAAGAAATGGAAATCAAGTAGCTTATAATACATGGATACTATGATGAAAGTGGTAGTAATAAGTCATATTCAACTTACTTTATTTGCTAATCTCTATCATTTGAGTCATTTCTTAGTATTTATTACTATTTATAGCATGAAGAGTGTAATCATCAGTATTTTCATATTACTTCATATTGATACAGGTTGTAAGAAAATCAACATAGAGCTTAGGTGTAAGTACTTTACCCTATACATATCATTTATATCACCCTTTTTACATGTTACAACTTAGCAATAGTTATCATAGACATATCTAATCTTTATGAACTCAAATTTGATCTATAGATACTTATGGGCTTAGTAATCAGATCAATGAGTAGTAATGGAATTAATCAGAGTAAGTGATAAACCGTGTTGTTCATTAAAGCACCTGTATTACTAGTAATCATAGTTTCCATATCTCTTATGTTACCATGTCTGACGAGTGGTATCTTACAAGCAATGGAAATGAAGCAGCTTATGATACATGGATACTATGATGAAAGTGGTTGTACTAAGTCATATTCAACTTATTGTATTCGCTGATCTCTATCATTCCAGTAATTTTCTTAGTATTAATTACTAGTTATAGCATGAAGAGTGTAACCATTAGTATTTTCATATTACTTTATATTGATACAGGTTGTAAGCAGGTAAAATTAGAGTTTAGGTGTAAGTAGTTTACTCTATACATATCACTTATATCACCTTTTGTACATGTTACAACTTAGTAATGGTATTCATAGACATATATAACCTCTATGAACACAAAGTTGATGTATAGATACTTATGGGCTTAATACTCATATCAATCAGTAGTAATGCCATTAATCAGAGTAAGTGATAAATTATGTTGTTCATTACAACACCTATTGTTACACAGTAATTTGTCACCGTCCCTGCAATCCCCCGTCCCGCACATTGGAGGGCTTATTCCATGACCTATGAGCAGTGACATGACCTGAAACCACTTTCATGGCATCCCCCTAAACAAGGAATTTCATTCCCCTTAAGACAATTCCTTGTGAAAAACCCTAAAAATAGCCTTTTTGGCCTTGGCGCGACTACTCAGTGTCATACCCGCGCCAATGCGGGAAATCCTCCAAAGAGGGCGCGCCAACTGGCACACTGTCTCAGTGTTGTACCGACGCCAGGCTTATTAATGAGTGTTTTTTTTAAATAAATGGCAGAATATTGACTCCAACCAATTCCTGAACTGGTCTATAAATTGAGTTGGGAGGTTTGGCTCCGGATCTCCATGTAGAGGAAGTGGTTTTCCACCTCTCATGGAAGCTTCCTTGAGGATAGGGCCAATCCCATGATTGTAGCGATCCCAACTCCCCTTCCACCATCTATATAAGCTTGAAATTTTCCTTTGCAAGCGAGTCTCCAAGAGCCTTCATAGCCTAAAGAATGCTGCAAGAGCCTTGATAGTCCTCATAGAGCCAAATCAGTAGTAAGGAGATTGACGATCAAAGAGAGAGGCTTGTCCCATTCCCAACAAGCTTTACCGAGACGTATTTTGCTGACGACCTGCCAAAGGAAGATTCAGCGTCAGAGCCAGGTTGTATTTCCTTTGTATGAATTAATGATAAGAGACTTTGGTTATGGTTCCACTCGTATTGTTCATTATGATCATGAGTTGTGTCTTCTCTGACTGATACATAATTGCATATATTGTGTTTTACACTTGTGTTCGTCGTGTTTCTTGCATGTGCAGATGTTTGATCGCGGCGAGCGTGAGGACTGTGACCTGCCGGAGCAAGGGAACGGGAGTGCTATCTCCTCTACAAACAACAGCGTTGGATTCAAGGTAAGCCTTCTTCGCCATTTTGTTTATTGCAATTAGTAACTTGCACCTTAGCGTGATACGATTGTTTCTAGACCCAATCTGGGCTAGTAGGGATCACCTCTAACCACAGAGGGGATTTACCTCTACAACAAATTGGCGACCATACTTGGGAATCGTTGATTTGGAGTATTGTCTTGTATTTTCGGTCGATTCTTGACTTTGCTTGCTTGATCAGCTCTTTTGGCTGGCTCTTTCTGTGTGTTTGGCTTTTGTTTAGCTTTACCATCACTAGTCTGTTCCTTGGATTGCTCTTTTTTATTTTTCCATAGTAAAATTGACTGGCACACTTATTAGCCTGATAGTCGCACCCATTGGCGCATGTTGCCAGTGTATTACCCACACCAATCCTGTTCTGGCACTATATTTCACCTGACAGTTGTGCCAATCCTGTAAGGTGCTAGGGTTTACTTTGTTTTGAGTTTTCTGAGCTCGACTTGTGTGTTTGGTTTCATTTTTATGACTGCTTGAGTGTTCTGGAGCCTTGTTTGACTGACTGTGACCTTCATCCTTTGGTTATTTGCCCGTTTCTATTGATTTTACATTCTAGCCCTAGGGCATCTAGGTGCTATAGTGTGTCAAGCCTCCCGTGGGAGTTTTTGGTTTCTATCTGTTCAGTCAACCTTGTGATTGCTTCTCTGCATTCATTTTGTGGTTTTCTATCGTTTCGTTGCGCTATTTGAGTGATTGGTTTCTTCTTCATTCGAATTCTGCTTTGTCTTGCTTTGAGCCTAGATTACATGGTTCATTTGAGTCTTTGGGATTCTCTTGGTTTTGAGGGATTGTTTTGACAATTTGAGCTATGATTGTGTGTTTGCGTTGAGTGAAATTTGCTTGTTTTTACTCCTTTGCTATCGCTTCTCAAATTTCTCTTTTCATTAGTTTTCATTTTTTTAGTGCACTTTGCTCTTAAACATTGAAAATACAAAAAAATCTCTTTTTCTTTTGATTAGTTAATGTGAATTAAATCTTTTCTGTATTATTAGTGATTAGTAACTTTGAAAGAAAAGCTTTTAGTTTCAATTAGCTGCATTAGAGACATTACTGGTTCTTGTCTGATCATTTTGTTATTGTGTGAAAAGCTCTTGACTCTCTCGTAATTAGCTTTCATCGAATGAAATGATATATTGTGGCATGTAGTGTGAATTTAGGAGATTTTGAGACATAACACTCGCTAGGGCCTGAAAAATGAAACATAATTGAAGATAAACATTAAAATTTATTCAATTTACACTAAGACAGCATTGGAACATTAACGAAATATCTAGAGGTCTAGGCTAGAGATGTGTTCTAGCGTCTTTAAACCTAGTAGCTGTCGTTCGCCTCTTGGCTTTAGACAGCACTAGTACAGACTTGTGCTCCCCATATCGTCGTGTATATAAAGGGAGACCCCACTAGATTTCTATCCTTTATCCATAGGAAGCCGATTCTAGCGCCCTATACTAGTGATACACCGGACACAGCATTCGGGGAGATTGCCTGCATGTACGTTAAGTCCTTGGTTGACTTCTCCTTCATTTTGAAACCAAGGTGTATATTGCAGTTCACGGTTATTTGGTACACCCTTTGCCTATCATTCCTGAGCAGTCATTTTGATCTTATCTGACTCCTTAAATTTGAAAATATCACCAAGCGCTTGTCCTTTCACGCTTGCTTCAAAACTGAAAGAGATAGAGTCATCTTTCATCCATTTCTCGACTCTTAAAACATGAAACAATGAAGTTTCTAAGTTTCAATGTCGTAAAATAAATCACCCGCGATCACATGCCTTATTAGATCTTTCTTGGCCGTTTGATTGTGTGCCTTGATTCGTTTTAGCCCGCGTGTTGTGTTTGATCTTTTCCTTTTGTCATTATTGTCATAGTGGAGGAACCCTCAGTTTCGTCTACTAGTATTCCATATACGGACGACTCATAAGAGGTTTCTCAATCCTCTATTGAACATCAGCAGCCCATCATTTCCGAGTTTCCCGATGGGGGACTGGTTCTGTCTAAGCTTCCCTTTGGAGGACCAGTTGAGTTCAATTCGCCATTATCCGGCCCTTGGTCTGGATTTGGAGTAGGGGAACATTTCCCTCCTCTTACATCGGGTTCGCCTTTTCTAGCTGCTGTTATTCCTCCTAGTCCTCGCCGTCTATTATGAGATCTAGCAGTAGGTTCAGATATGGGTGCATCCAGCCATTCTCCTAGTGAGGAAATCCCCACGTCTGGTGAATATTACCAACTGTTCCCAAAAGACAACCCCAAGTTATCTGTCATGTCTTTGCCTGATCCCTCACTTCCAGCGGGATATAGATCTTTGAGTCAGATCATGACCGTCGTTGCCTCTATGAGGATATCAACCCCCTCTACGAGGCCGATTATTCCTTTATTGTGGATGTCTCCAAGGACACCCATCACGTCATCCCCTCAGGTCACTTTTGTACCTGTCAGGCCCACTGTTTGTGTGGCTGCATCTACACCTGTTGTTACCACTCAGTCTGTAAGGGCTGCGTTGCTTCCTGAAGACGTATATATAGCATCTACTATGCCACAGAACATCTCTCCTAAAGAGTATCTATTGTCTTTACAACAATCGAACCCCGAGGTTGGACAATCCTCTCAAGATCCCAATCGCTCGTATTTTTCGTATTATGCACAAGACAGTACACCCGTTTATGTTTTTCCATATCAGTACGATGAGTACGGGAATCCTTTATGTTTACCCTCTCCAGAGGCTCACCTTCATGCTCAGGGTTTTCCTTCTAACCAAGATGGGAAATCTTATAACCCGCAAGGACAACCTTTTCAAGGCCAACCTTCGGGCCAGCCTGGCTATCCTTATGACCCGCAAGGACAACCCTTATAGGGCTACCCTTCGGGCCAGCAGGGGCCATTATACAGTCCACAAGGACAGTATTACAACCCTTCAGGTCAACCTATGTAGCCTCTCCCTGGAGTCCAACCTGGCCAACCTCAGGGATTCACAGGTCAACCGAGGTACCAACCAGGGCTGGTATATGGTCCTAGGGGGCAAGTCCAACCTTCCCAATCGATGCAACCTCAGTATCCTATTGGTCCGAATGTTGCACATCAGCCAAGATCATCTTATGGTCCTACTGTAGGTCAAATCGGTTACCAGCCACCACCTGGCTCCATTCCACGACCAGGCCAACCACCCCATCCGGCACAACCTGGTGTTCCACAACAGCCAAGTCAACCTACAAACCAGCACAACCTGTTCACCCGGGGCAACCTATTCAATCAGGTTAGCCTGTCCAGCCAGGTCAGCCTGTCCAACCAGGCCAGCCTGCACATCCTGTCAACCCTGCTCAACAGTCGATTTACTTGATGTCACAACCAAATCAACCGGTGCACCCTAATTATCAGGCTCAGCAGGGTCCCACCTACCAATAGCCTGCTCAACCCCAAGGCAGTTACTATTCTCAAGGTCCATCTCGACTGACTTATAATCCGCCCCAAGGTTCCCATTATTACACTCAACAACCCGGCTACACCTATACTCAGTAGCCAAAGCCACAGACTGCTCAAACGGGGCCAACATATAATCGAGGTCCATACTTTCGTTATCAACCCCTGTACACTGGTTACCAGCAGCCATATCAGACTGGTTATACGCCCTATACCCCCTATGGTCAGAATCCTCCAAGACAGAACCCATGGGGGCAAGGATACACTCAACCAACATGGAGTACAAGTACAAGTCCTTATCGAGGGCCTGGTATGCCTTTTAATCCACAGTTTCCATTCTTGGCTACCTTCGAGTTACCAGACGTTTCTAAATTAACCATGATCCGATTCTTCACAATCCTTATTGGCCCCCAGTTCCGACCAAGGTACTCGGCGACTGCCCTAAGTTTGAAGGTAAAGCTGGAGAGGACCCCCAAGCTCATGTAATGACCTACCATTTGTGGTGTTCGTCTAATTCTTGTGTCGATGATTCAATTCATCTACGTCTCTTCCATCGCACTCTTACCAGTGCTGCCGCTAAGTGGTATATTGAATTACCCCGTGGCATCTTTCAGGATTTCAATACTTTAGCAATGGATTTTCTGACTTACTTTCAGTTACCGGTTCGCTATGAAGCCGAGATGCATCTCCTGACTTCGTTGAAGTAGGATAAAGCCACCCACATATCTGATCATATTCATGAGTGGCGACGTCGTCATAGATTGATCAAGTTTTATATACCTTATCAGCTACTAACTCATTGGTTCACCACCTCCTTCATTAGCAAAATCGCCCAAGATATTGCTATGGGGGCATGTGTGACTGAAGAACAAGCCATCGCACATGCCCAATATCTTGATCTGGTATACTCTCAGTCCAGCACGCTTTATGATATTTTGACTGACGCTCCACGCCCAGGAACCTCTAAAGCTCCACCTACCCCAGCGATGGATTGTGTTATTGGTTCCGTGTCTCAAAATTCTCAAAATTATTCAAACGGGAAGCAGAAGTCCAATTCTTCCAATAATTCTGCTCTCCCCACTCCTCCAGATTCTAGGAAAACCGCAGAGGTCAACGTTGTTCAGGCTAATCCTACGGAAAAGGCCTCCAAAGGAAAGAATAAGGCCAAAGGAAAATCCAAACCCGATGCCCCTAAACCAGAATCTTCTAAACCTCGTACAGATGACGGTTCTCAACGTAAACCAAAGTACCCTTGCCTTATTTGTGAAGGAGATCATTATACCAAGGATTTTCCCTGACGATCTGAAATTAGTCAACTTCTCAAAGGCTCCAAAGGGACTCCGGCAATTCTCAAAGAACCGTTCCCGTCTCAGCAGACCCAGATGGTTGAATAGCCTTCACCATCTGCACCATTTGGGTCCCAGGTCTTTATGATTAATGGTGTTGCACCTCTCTCAATTTCTACGCGCTCGAAGGATTATGCCGGATCACGTCAGGCAGCTGGGAAGGAAGTTTTGGATGGCCCACCTCCTCCTCCTGTCTTCGGTCCTTTGGAAATTGAGAAGCCTACTGCTGAACCTGTTGTGAGGCTGCCCTCTAAAGGTGTTTTGTGAAGATCTTCCTACAATCCAAATGCCTGTGCCGCTCAGCACTACAGTTGTGTTGAGGATTTGGCACAGGCACCTTCTGCTATGTCCGCATCGGAACTTCTTCAAAGTTACCCTTTGCAACGAAAAGCTCTGTTGTCTGCGATTAGTGGAATCGATCCCACTGATTCTATTCTTCTCACCTTCGACCTAGAAAACTTTACCCCCTGAATTCTGCATCAAATTTCTCTTGTGATCCAGGTCGGGATCAACGGCCTCAAAATCCATAGGGCCATTGTGGATGAAGGTGCTTCTACCTGTGTCATGTCATATGTCTACTGGAAGGCCATTGGCTCTCTGACTCTTTCATCATCTCCCAATGCCTTAGAGGCATTCGATGGTCAAGAATCAAAACTCCTGGGTGTTCTCGAGAGTTTTCCGATTACATTACAAGGGAAGATAGTCAATGTAAAAGTAGAAGTGGTTGACGCCAAGCTTAACTAAAACCTACTTCTCAGCCGCAATTATACTCATGCAATGTTATGCATGCCATCCACCCTCTTCCGACTTCTTAAGTTCCCTCATGAGGGAAAAATTGTTACTATGGATTAGTTGTCTTTCTTCACCTCCACCTCTGAGAACAACGTTCCTTACGTGGATCAGATCCCCAATCCCCCTGACAGTGTAGGACCCGGTCTCTTCAAGGACCCCGTCCTCATGGGTATTTTTCCCATGCCACCACCGCACACCATTCAATTCAATATGATCTCTAGGTCTGAGGACCCATGGATCATCCCTTCGCCTGAACAGGTGACTGATTTGGAGAATCGATGCCCTTAACTCCAGTAGATATTAATTACTGTGAAATTTTCACCGCATCCGATCCTCCTCCTCCTCAACATGCTTCTTCAAGCATGGCTTTAGATATCTATTCCCAATCCCCCTGGATCAGCAAGGCCGACTCGGCTGATCCTCTTAAAGAGATTTTCCCCTCTAACGAAGCCATTGTTGAAACAATGTCTCTTGAGGAGCTGCCTTGGAGCGATGGACATCATCGTTCCTCCTTCATGCCCAGCCTGGGGGAAATGTCCGATTGTCTAGAGCGTTTTGCATCTCAAGTTCCTACTCCCCCTCTCTAGAAACCTATATTGACTCATGAGGTCCTTTCAGAAGGAAACCTGAGCAACATTACTCAAACCACTCCGATCAACATCTCCATCAAACCGGGGATAGTTGAGAACATACATATGGGAGTAACTTGTTCTCCTGATGAGATACGAGTTTACACTGATATTTTCCATGAATTCAGAGACGTGTTCGCTTGGTCCTATGAGGAAATGCCTGGGATTGATCCCAGCATAGTAGTGCACGAGATTCCTACCTATCCCGGTGCGAAACCCGTGCGCCAACGCCTACGCCCAGTGCATCCTCGCAAAGCCGCTGCCATTAAAGTAGAAGTTGAAAAACTTCTGAACGCGGGCTTCATTTACGCGATTCCCCTCACAAAATGGGTCTCAAATATTGTCCCTGTAGACAAGAAACATGGTACTATAAGAGTCTGTGTTGATTTCCATGATATTAATCGGGCCTGTCCTAAGGACAACTACCCCACTCCCTTCATAGATCAAATCATTGATGAATGTGCTGGGAGTGAGATTTATTACCTAATGGACGGATTTTCAGGGTACAATCAGATAAATATTTTACCTGCCGATCAACACAAGATTGCATTCATCTGTCCTTGGGGTACCTTTGCTTATAAAAAGCTCCCGTTCGGCTTAAATAACGCTGGAGATACTTTCCAGCGTGCTATGTCTTACACATTCCACAACATACGCCATATCGTTCACCCTTATCTGGACGATCTGCCAGCTCACTCAGCTCGGCGAGAGGACCATCCCGAACACCTCCGCCAGATTTTCCTTCGTTGTAGACGCTATAATATCCAGCTTAACCCTCATAAATGTGTCTTTTGTGTGGATTTTGGCCATCTTTTGGGGTTCATAGTCTCCAAGGATGGGATTCGCCTCGACCCTCTAAAGTTCGAGGCTATTTTCAATCTCCCATCACCCTCCTTGTTACATCAATTACAGAGTTTGCAGGGAAAAGCTAATTTCCTTTGATGCTTCATCCTGAACTATGCGGAAGTGGCCAAAGGATTCACGCATCTTTTAAAGCAAAATGTTCCCTTTCATTGGGACGAGATTGCTCAACGATCCTTTGAGAAGCTTAAGACGTTACTTGTTAATTCTCTGTTGTTTCGTCCTCCAAACTATCACCGTGATTTCACTCTATACTTGGCCACCACGTTTAGCACCATAGCTATGGTTCTGGTGTAGGATGACGATGATGCCAATGAACACGTTGTTTATTATCTATCACAGAATATTCTCGACATAGAAACCCGTTATGCTCATGTCGAGAAAATGGCATTAGCCGCAGTGCAAGCTATGCAGGGTTTTCACCACTACATCATGTTGCGTACAGTAACCGTGGTTTTGGATTGCAACCCCATGACATATATTATATCTCAAAAATTACTGTGGAGAAAATACTCCAAATGGATCATCATCCTTCAGGAGTTCGACTTAGAGCTTACCACTGCTAAGTCGACCAAATCACTATTTTTTGCGGATCTCATTTGCTCCCTCCCAACAGACTCCACCCTATCTCACTCCGAGGAACATATCCCGGACGAAACCCTCTTCCTTATTAGTACTCGCAATCCATGGTATGGCAACATTATTTTGTATCTTCAAACATCAACGTTCCGATCAGAGTTGACCAAAGATGCCCGACGTTGGATTCGGCATCAGTCTCAACCCTACCGCATTATAGGAGATACCTTATACTGGGTTGGAATAGATTCAGTGCTTCGCCGGTGCTTGACCTTGGAAGAGGCTGAAAGAGTCTTGAATGACTGTCACAGTGGCGCCTATGGCGGTCACATGTCCGGATATGTCACCGCCCAGAAAATTTTACGTGCGAACTACTTCTGGTCGTCGATATTCAAAGACTGTATTGTTGCAGTCTGAAAATGTCATGCGTGCCAGGTTTTTCAGCGCAAGATGCGTGCGCCACCTCTCCCTCTACACCCTATCATTATCATCAGCCCTTTTGCAAAATGGGGCGTAGATTTTATGTCATGTGACCCTGATTCGGCCGGGGGGCATGCATATATAATCGTCGTTGTCGACTACTTTACTAAGTGGGCCGAAGCAATGCCTACACCAGCTACCGATGGTAAGACAGCTGCCCAGTTTATTTTCAACCACATTATTGCACGTTTCGGGGTCCCTTAGGCCATTTTTACTGATCATGGCACTCATTTTCGAGATTACATGATGGCCGAGCTGACATTAAGTTTGGGCTTGCGACATGATAGCTCAATGCCATATTAACCCCAGGAAAATGGCCAGGTTGAGGCTGTGAACAAATTTTTGGTCAACATGCTTCAACGAACAGTTGGTATTCATAAGTCCAATTGGCATCTCCAATTGTTCTCAGCTTTATGGGCCTACCAAATGTCAGCAAAGAGTGCAATCGAATTCACACCATTTCAATTGCTGTATGGTCTGGAAGCAACTCTTCCGGTTGAGTGAGAAATTCCTTCCTTAAAGTTGTATGTGGAACTTTTGCCCGAAACTTCTCCTGAAGAAGAGCATCTCTTGTATTTGGAGCGGCTGGATGAAACCCGCCACTTGGTTGCCTTAGTCATTGAAGCACAGAAGAAGCAGGTCAAAGCTCATTTTGATCAATCAGTTTCTCCACGTTCCTTTGTTGAAGGGGACCTCGTCCTCCTATACGACCAAGCGCACGACAAACTTGGAGTAGGAAAGTTACAACCCCTGTGGCATGGGCCCTACATAGTAAAACTAGTATTGAAAAACGAGGCTTATGAGCTTATCGATTACAAAAGAGTTCCGTTGGCACAACCTAGGAACGGGCTGTACCTTAAAAAATACTACGCATGAGTTATTTTTGGTGTGGTGTGTGTACATAGGTGTGCATATTCAGTTGTGTGCATGTGTGGTGTGATGTGCATTGTAAGCGTCCTTCTTCCTGATTGTGCAGATGTCTTTTACTCCTTTTGTTGGTTTCGCGGATGGTGTCTCCCGCAGTACCAGGAATCTGTCCTCGGCAGCCTAGGTAATCTATGATCCTGCTGGTGAGTTGGTTAATTTTCAAGGTGTGTGTCTAAGGCCTACCACAAATAATGTTGTGGAGTATACTGCTGTTTTAGAATTATTAACCGAGACTGTCAACCTCGGTATTCGTGCATTGCTTGTGTATCTAGACTCACAGCTTGTAGTATTACAACTTAACGGTCATTATTCAGTAAGAAACCCATCCATTTTACGTCTGTATCTACGTATTCTTTTACTAGAAATAAATTTTGATTATATCACCTATCAACACATACCTAGACATATGAATACATTAACAGATGCAGTAGCTAATTTGGTTTTAGATAGACATTTGCGCAACTTATAAAAAAATCATCACATGTAAAAGATCTATCTAGAAATAGATATATAGATATATGTGTCGAATAGTTTGTAGTACATCACATAAAGTCAAAAAATATACATGTTTCTCTAATAATAGCCAGAGACAACATGTCGCTAAAAAAATATGCATATGAAAGCCCTAAATAGCTAATAAGCATGGTGCTCGTGGTAACACGCCACCGCGTGCACCAATCACCTCAGCAGTCTGTGGAGGCGACTAGGCACCACCACAGTGTGTCACTGGTAAGCTAATGGGACGTCTGCCAGCCGTGCATAGTCCGAGATTCCCCGAGCAATGCCCTCCAGGCTTTGGATCAGCTCGCTCCCTTCGCCACCCTCAGCCTGAGGGTCATGTGCGAGATGGGTCCTCCGCGCAATGGGCGACATGCCCGCGGGCCTCTCTGGGCCAACGTCTGCATACACATAAATTTTTTGTTAGAAGAGACATGTATTACCAAAAAAATCATAAATACATAAAAATCAAAAATAGAATCATACCCAACTCCTCATCCCAGTCCTTCCCTTCCGGGAGCAGAAGATCGGGATCTCCAGTGAAATCAGTCCTAGCATAAGGCCAATCCTCAACCATGATCAATTGATATCGTAACCACACAAAGAATTCATGCCTCCAGGACATCTGTTGGCCTCCTCCTGACCTGGGCATAAGTGTTTCCCAGCGAGCCATCCTTGGCTCTCTTGGTACGGGCTCGGCAACTATTGCCCCTTGGCCCTGAAAAATGGGTATTCATTCCAGGATGAACGACACCAGAATGGAACCGTATCCAAACTGCTTTAGTTTGGCTTGCTTTCACTTTGTTAGCTGCCTCTTTATGTTGGTTTTCACTACAGTAGCCCAATCGAACAGTGTAGGATTCATACACTTGGAGGCTAATAGGAGCTGCGCCTTTGTTGCCTCATGCAGAGCCTGCAATCCTGCAGCTCGCGTAATGATATGAAGCACTACCCTGAGTGTTAGGTTGCGAATAGTGTGGATTTCCAACTTCCTGCTTCCCGATCCTGTTTGTGCCCCTGGGCACACTCTTGCCATTAGCATGTCCATTTTCTCTCCGAAAGGTCTGCTGCCCGTTATGATTGGCACTGGACCTCTGCGCGACAATCCGGTTATAAAGTAAACATCAGAGACCTCAAGAGCTAATACTTGGTCCCGAAGTTTGAACACTTCTTTGGTTTCATCCGATATGCTAACCAGGTACTGTAATAGCTCAGGTTGAACATGGCGTAAGGAAGAATTTCTTAAGACCACAGTCTCAGAGTGCATTCATGCAAGCTCCGTTTTTCATAGCCATTTCATCCTCTTCCCCATGTTCCCTCTCTTTCCATTCAATCACAATTGTGCCTAGATACCTGCACCAACATGGTCAAAATGCCTTGTTAGATCCCTGTTACACTTAAAAAATCCATATAAATGGCTCACATTTGAGAAATTTAAAGCGGAAAACCGCGTTGCGCCATTGGCGCGACCCCTTTGTGAGTAAAATTCCATTGGCGCGGGTCTGTACCTGATACCCGCGCCAATGGGCAAAGCCCTAAAATTTCAAAAGGTCTCCTCCATAGATCGAATGCACAATGGAAAACCATAAAGAATGGATCAAAACAGAGCTTAAGGGAGTGCCTCTTACCTGGAACCAATGAGGATCTGAATGGTGTCCTGGATCAGTCGCAATCACTGCCGCAAGTTTTCACACAAAAATACCACTCTTGCTCTCCAGATGAGGTAAAAAGTAAAAGTAAATATGTTTTTACCATTTGTGGCATATCTATAACTTTTGAAGTCAAAATTAGGTTTTAAAAGTCATTTTTCTCAATATTTCAATATATTTTGTCGAAAAATGGATTTTACACTTGCTTTTCTGTGCAGCAACAGGTTTTTTCGCAGCTTCGATGGTGATACGAGTTGTATTTTATACTTTTTCGGACTCGGTAAAAACACAAAAAAGTCATTTTGGAGTCATATTTCAGCTCTTTTCTGACTCTCTAAACATGAAAAGATTGTCGAGTCCGTTGTCGTTTCGATCTCATTAAAGTGGCCATGAAACGACATCTACCCAGTATACATTTACCCCTTTTTCGGGATGGGATAGATTACTTACAAAAAAGGAATACCCTAGCCTATCGCGACTAGGAGGTTTTCTAAGACATAGTTTTCTACCTTTTTGGGTCTGAGGAACTATTTACGAAAAGGGACCGTTGGAGTTTAATTTTTTGATGTCTTTTCAAACTCTCTAAACATGAAAAGATGTCGAGTTATTCCTTTTTCAGACTCGTTAAAGCCTGATGACATTAGATTCAGTCGTGATGACGATATTCGAGTTTCTCCTTCCTAGGGCTCTTTAAATGTACTAGGATGGATTCGTCCGAAGGATGGATTTATATTAGAAGCATATGCTATCCCCTTCAAGCTTGTTTTCAAAAATAATTGGGGTACTTGCCAGAAATGGTGGGGAAAAATGGAACCAAAATCGTTGTCGTGTCGGCCGTATGTCGCTCTTGAACATGGCACTTGTCTACATTATTGTCGAGTTAGGGACATCTCACCTCATTATCTGATTGCCTCCATGGGTTTCGTTAATTCCTTTTGACCTCTCATCTACTCTTTGCCTCATCATCATGACCCCTGATCTGTTGATGTCAAATATGGCCAAATCCACTGTCGTGCCACCAATATGTTCAAGAGAATTTAACCTCTGCAAAAGTCTCAACCTTCCTCTGATTCTCATCTGATCCTGATTCACAAAGACATTAGCCTCCTCTATCTCGCGTCGATGATGTGGGAAACACTATGGCCCACCTTTGATCAAGATCACCTCCTGTCGACTTCAGCTCATTATCCGAGAAGCTGATCTAGAGACTCCCTTCTGGTACCTTGGAGCCTGCATGCCTTAATGGCAGGTTCTTCGCGTTCGACATGAAGTTTTTGTCATTGGCCTTTGATCGAGTGATTCTACAGGTGTTCGATGCCAGCTCACTGATTCACATGCCGTAGATTGTACCTATAGTACCTTGAGGGCCATTGTCATTATTGGTGGTATCTCTCGCGTCTGTTAACAGCTTTCATCATTGGCTAGTAATCAGGCGATGTTCTTGCATGTTCGACTTCAGCTCACTTATTCGCATGCTTGAACTTGTACTTTGTTCGGGTCGAGATGGAGGGCAAGACCTTGGATTTTGTCTGTTAGAATCGAGGCAATGATTTTGTGCATTATTATGATTGGTTGCATGACTCATTCATTGGATGGCTGCGACCATACCTGAGTGTATTTATCGATCCTCGCTGGATGGCTACGCCCATACCACATATATCATGTATTTGAGATATCAGTTGTACTTCTCTATGCAGGTTTTCCGACAGCAGTGTTTTCAGTTGAACATGTTCTCGTAAAGCATTTCACCCCTCTCTCTCTCTCGCGACTCATGCTTTAAGGGGAATTTTTTACACATTAATTTTTCACTATCCCTGCAATCCCCCATCCCGCACATTGGAGGGCTTATTCCGTGACCTGTGAGTAGTGACATGACCTGAAACCACTTCCATGGCATCCCCATGAACAAGGAATTTCATTCCCTTGAAGACAATTCCTTGTGAAAAATTCTAAAAATAGCCTTTCTGGCCTTGGCGTGACTACTCAATGTCATACCCGCGCGAATGGGGGAAATCCTCCAAATAGGGCGTGCCAATTGGCGCACTGTCTCAGTGTTGTACCCGTGCCAGGCTTATTAAGGAGTGTTTTTTAAAAATAAATGGTGGAAGACTGACTCCAACCAATTCCTGAACTGGTCTCTAAATTGAGTTGGGAGGTTTGGCTCCAGATCTCCATGTAGAGGAAGTGGTTTTCCACCTCTCATGGAAGCTTCCTTGAGGATAGGGCCAATCCCATGATTGTAGGGATCCCAACTCCCCTTCCACCATCTATATAAGCTTGACATTTTCCTTTGCAATCTAGTCTCCAAGAGCCTTCATAGCCAAATAATGCTGCAAGAGCCTTGATAGTCCTCATAGAGCCAAATCAGTAGCAAGGAGATTGACGATCGAAGAGAGAGGCTTGTCCCATTCCCGACAAGCTTTACCCAGACGTATTCCACTAACGACCTGCCAAAGGAAGATTCAGCGGCAGAGCCAAGTTGTATTTTCCTTTGTATGAATTAATGATAAGCGACTTTGGTTATGGTTCCACTCGTATTGTTCATTATGATCATGAGTTGTGTCTTCTCTGACTGATACATAATTGCATATATTGGGTTTTACGCTTGTGTTTGTCGTGTTTCTTGCGTGTGCAGGTGTTCGATCGCGGCGAGTGTGAGGATTGTGAACTACCGGAGCAAGGGAACGAGAGTGCTATCTCCTCTACAAACAATAGCATTGGATTCAAGGTAAGCCTTCTTCACGATTTGGTTTATTACAATTAGGAACTTGCACCTTAGCGTGATACGATTGTTGCTAGACCCGATCTGGGCTAGTACGGATCGCCTCTGTCCGCGGAGGGGATTTACCTCTACAACACCTATATTAATAGTAATCATAGTTTCCATATCTCTTATGCCACCATGTCTGTCGAGTGGTATCTTACAAGAAATGGAAATCAAGCAGCTTATGATACATGGATAATATGATGAAAGTGGTAGTATTAAGTCATATTCAACTTACTGTATTTGTGTATCTCTATCGTTCCAGTCATTTTATTAGTTTTGATTACTAGTTATGGCATGAAGAGTGTAATCATTAGTATTTGCATATTACCTCATATTGATACAGGTTGTAAGCAGCTCAACTTGGAGCTTAGTTGTAAGTAGTTTACCCATAGATATATTACTTATATCACCTTTTGTACATGTTACAACTTAGTAATGGTATCATAGACATATCTAACCTTTATGAACACAAAGTTGATCTATAGATACTTATGGGCTTAATACTAAGATCAATCAGTGGTAATGCCATTAATCAGTGTAAGTGACAAACAATTTTGTTCATGACAACACATGTATTACTAGTAATCATACTTTACATATCTCTTATGCTACCATGTCTATCGAGTGGTATCAAACATCTCGAGGTCCTTTCAGTTTCTATATGCAGCCATGAAAAAAATGAAAAATGCCTCGTTTACTACCTTGCGGTTGAAAATATCATGTCAGCATCTCCAATCACTCTTTAGGCTCTATACTACATGTAATTAATTTTGCTAATAATATAAGAGCCTCCCACAAAGATGAAAAAATTAGTTTAAAATGAAAATGGAAAATCAACTATTTTTAAAGAAACAAAATCTATTTGTTGGGATAATTTCCATTTTGTAGGGAGCATCATCAATGGAAAAGTATAGGTCTAGAACCAATACAAATAAAAACATAAGAATTCACATAACAGAAAATTAATTTAAATGATGTATCATTTGCAACCTTGTTATTAAGTGGAAACATGCATGGTTGGTACCCTTCATGGGCTGAAATGAATGGTCAATGGCATAACAAATAGAATACATTAATATGCTCCCTACCTTTCTCCAACTTTATAACATATTTCTACAATCACCCTGAGAACGTTTCAGTGTGGCCAAAAGGACACTTCCCTACTATTCAACCGTATAAGCTCATACATGCATCATTTTTGGAGCTTTCTTGACATGGTTTTTGCTATATTTGGTTAGAGCCCCAGGCACATGACCCGCCTCCTAGGAGCCAAGTCACTCTGTATTTTAGTCATAACAGAATTATAATGACCCAGCCACATAGGAGCCTTCCAGCTCGCCCTTGCTCTGTGGAACACCTGCCTGCCCTCCATATTTGTCCTGACACATATTGAAATGGAACTTTATTTTTTTTGTAGCCACCATAATTCGTTCCCAATGTAGTTTGCAAAGGTTTTCTGATCATGTTTCTCCTTAATCTCTTCGAGCTTAATTTATGATTAGGCTTTGAAATGATTTTATCTTTCAAACCCAAGCTTGAATGGGGATTTTATAGTAGTGCATTTCTAGAGTTTCTTCTTCTAGATTTACCATCTATGAGGTCTTCCATTTGACATTTATTTCAAAAAAATTAAATTATTTTTGAATTATTGCTAATTATGCTCTAAACTTATGAATATGCTCTACATCTAATATTCTTTGATTATTTCTAAATCAATAATTAATGCTTTAGAGGCTAATCTTGCTAACAAAGAAAATTCTATCTCTTCATTGAATTATGAATGAATTGTCCAAATTAACATTTTTCTCCTATCGGAAACTTGATTTTTTACGTAAGCATTTTTCTTTCTTAATCCTTTTATTTAAGCATAGATGAAATTATACAATTAATTTATACTTTAAATCACTAATTAGTATTTTATACTTTAAATCACTAATTAATATTTTATGAGTATTATATGTAGTTCTTTTAGTTTCAACTGATTTTATAGTTTGCTAAACTGTATATTCAATTTATTTAGATTTATTGTTTCTTGCACCAAGTCTCTAGATACTATATTTCTAGATTATTTGAGAAATTCTCTTTTGTCTTCTAGTGCAATTTGATTTTGGGGAGGAATGCATAACTCCATTAGATGTTCTTTCTATTAATTATCAATCATATTTATACAATTAAGTGACTCTTTGTTTCATTATCCAAGAGCCATTTCATCTTTGTATTCTCCTAATTACTAACAATTTTATTTATAGCCTGGAAAAAAATATTAAAGGATTATGTCCAACATTAGTCCAATTAATCCAAAGGGGCATTTGTGAGCCCAAGAATCATTCTAAATTTTTCAAATTAAATCTAGAGATGACTAGTATAATACCAAGAACATTTGAATTTTGGTATCCTACCAAGAATATTTGAATTTTGGTAGAGGATAACATCGCACTGTATCAACTATTAGATCATTCCATGAGAAGATATTGTTGCTTTCTCTCTCAATATTCAATATCAACATTTTGACATCTATTTTCCCAATTATAGTAATTGGATGTCTCTCTATATATTAATTATTTGAATCTTTGGGCCTGTCCTCAAATTAAGATTTCACCCTTTCCTCAAATTAAACATAGAGGGTACTAGTATAAAACCAACAACATTATAAGCCTTGTAAAAAGTAATATCCCATTATACCCACTACTACACCATTCCAGAAGAAAATATTGCTTCTTTCTTCCTTAATATCAACATTTTAGCATTTGTTTTCTAAATTAAAAAGTAATATCCCATTGTACCCACTAATACACCATTCCAGAAGAAAATATTGCTTGTTTCTTCCTTAATATCAACATTCTAGCATATGTTTTCTGAATTATAGTAATTCTATGCTGGTATTTTAATTTGTTAGAGTATGACAAAAAATTGATTAAAGGAGAATGTGAAAACTGAATTTATCTAAATAAAAGTAAACTTTATTTAATATCAAAATTCTAGCATTTTTTTTCTAAATTATAGTAACTCTATGCCGGTATATTAATTTGTTAGAGTATGACAAAAAATTGATTAAAGGAGAATGTGAAAACCGAATTTATCTAAGTAAATTTTATTTAATATCAAAATTCTAACATCAGTTTTCTGAATTATAGTAACTCTATGTTGGTATATTAATTTGATAGAGTATGACAAAAAATTGATTAAAGGAGAATCTGAAAACCAAATTTATCTAAGTAAACTTTATTTAATATCAACATTCTAGCATCCGTTTTCTGAATTATAGTAATTCTATGTTGGTATATTAATTTGTTAAACTTTATTTAATATCAACATTCTAGCAACTTTTTCTGAATTATAGTAACTCTATTCTGGTATATTAATTTGTTAGAGTATGAATTTTTTTTTTATTATAGGAGAATGTGAAAACCGAATTTATCTAAGTAGACTTTATTTAATATCAACATTCTAGCATCTATTTTCTGAATTATAGTGAAGTTATGCGATGGTATATTAATTTGTTAGAGTATGAAAATAATTTGATTAAAGGAGAGTGTGAAAACCGAATTTATCTAAGTAAACTTTATTTAATATCAACATTCTAGCATCTATTTTCTGAATTATAGTAACTCTATGTTAGGATGTGTTGTTACTTGTCCACTATCACCTAACCAACCATAATGGCTAGGATGTGTTGTTACTCATTTAGACCATGTCCATTTTAACAACAAGGATGCTTTCAAAATCACATGTATATCACCTTTATAGAAAATTTAGCTAAATGTGTATATCACACCATAGGGCCTCACTATCACCTAACCAGCCATAATGGCTAGGATGTGTTGTTACTCATTTTCATTTGCAGTAAATTACAAAAATTTTAGATAAATGCCGGGACAGTCCTAGTGTTTTTGGAAACCATGTACATGTCATTTCTCCCATAAACTTTAAGGAATTTTCTAGTGTTTTTGGAAACCATGTACATGTCATTTCTCAGAAACCCAAAAATTGAATTAAAAAATACAAAAGGGATGCTTTCAAAATCACATGTCTATCACCTTTATAAAACTTTTAGCTAAATGTGTCTATCACCTCATAGGGGTCCACTATCACCTAACCAACCATAATGGCTAGAATGTATTGTTACTCATTTAGCCCCTGTACTTTTTAACATCAAGGATGCTTTAAAAATCACATGTCTATCACCTTTATAAAACTTTTAGCTAAATATGTCTATCACCTCATAGGGGTACACTATCACCTAACCAACCATAATGGCTAGGATGTGGTGTTGCTCATTTTCATTGGCAGTAAATTATAAAACTTATAGCTAAATGCAAGTACAGTCTTAGTATTTTTGGAAACCATATACATGTCATTTCTCCCATAAACTTAACCATGTACATTCCATTTCTCCCATAAATTTTAAGGTATTTTCTAGTGTTTTTGGAAACCATGTACATGTCATTTCTCCCATAAACTTTAAGGCATTTTCTAGTGTTTTTCGAAACCATGTACATCTCATTTCTCCCATAAAATTTAAGGCATTTGCAATAAATGTTCAATTAATATTTTATTGTGGTCCTAGTATTTTTGGAAACCATGTACATGTCATTTCTCCCATAAAATTTAAGGAATTTGCAATAAATTTTCATTTCATATTTTATTGCGGTCCTAGTGTTTTTGGAAACCATGTCCATGTCATTTCTCCCATAAAATTTAAGTCATTTGCAATAAATGTTCATTTAATATAATTTTTTGAATTTATTTTTTTCAAGGATCAAAACGCCGACTAAACATGGTTGAAAAATGGAAATTATGCATAGATGTTTCTTTTTTATCTCAATCCAGGGAAAATAGTGATTACATATGTGTTATGCAATATTGCGACTGACAAAGTCCTCCAAAGGAAAATGAATATACCTGGAAGAGAAACAAACAATGAAGAATATTATATTGCATCGATAGAAGGCTTGGGAAGAGCTAGGGAGTATGGATCAAATGGAATTGTAGTTTTCACCAATTCTGAACTTGTGTGTGACCAAATGAAAGACGTGTATCAAGTTAAGATGGAGAGGCTAAAACAACTACATGGAAAAGAAAACAATATTGTTAGACAATTTCAATCATTTAGTATAATACATTGCGAAAATATTAATAAGATGTCTAGTGATCTATTTTATGGGGCAATGCCAATTCAAGATTCATCTGTCAAAGATGAATTAGTGTTGAGACGCTCTCCTTCAAAATTTATTGATGGACATTGTAACATATCTTTGGTATGTGTGTTTTTTTTACTTATAAATGTGTCAGTTTTAATGACCATGTGTTTTTTTCAATCACATACCAACTGCGCTCCCACCATGTAAGAACAACTTGGTGAACTTCATGTTTTAGAAAATTTTGTATTTAATTTTCAAAATGTGCACCCACTATGTAAGCACAAGACAACTTGGTGAACTTCATGTTTCAGAAACTTTTGTATTTAATTTTCAAAATGTGCAGGACTTCCACAAATTTTTGGTTAAAGTGAGTTTTACACATCAATTTGTGCTTTGAAAGTTTTGTGTTTTACATAATGTGTGTTCATGCTCCAACATTTGTGTAAATTACATCAATTTTTTGAATTCTTTTGAATTTTTTTTAAATAGTAATTTTAAAAATAATTGTAAATGCGCAAGGTAACTTTTTAAACATCATGTATCTATGTATTTTTAGATAGATCCATATATATCATGGATGATCTGTAGAAATTATATAACTGATATGTTATAAATCCGAGATTCTCCTGATAACACACTATTTGACTTCATGCACAATACAGCATCTCTTCTACCATTGATCATTAATTGCGGAAATAAAATCAATTGCATGCACACATTAAAACCATAAAAATTCACACATATGAACACAGTAATTTTATGGGAAAGCTTAAAGCTCAAAACCCCCAACTATCTGTATATTATATGTCGTATATATCATGTAAAAATCATCATACAAAGCTCCTCACAAGCTCTTAGTAAAACATCCAATTTCTACACACTAATCAGGCCCGATCTAGCAAATCTCATGCTCCAATCTCTACCACCTGCTAGCCTACCTCTACTATGCAATCCCTATTGAAGAATGGCTCTGGATGAGTTTGAATTTCCCTAGAATTTCTCATGCAATAGGCATCTCCAACCACTGTGTGTTGCAAATCATGCAACACTATAGTCATAACTGATAGTCACACTACTCTTTCACCTATCTCTTCACTGGTCTCCACTGAAACTGTCCATTCATTGTAGTTAACTGATGTATTATTTAGTTGATTAATGAGTTAATAATTAGTGAATTAATTAATAATTAATTAACACCACTCTCACTAGTGTATCAATCAGTTAGACTAGATACAACTAGCTCAAATATGTTTAACTCAGTTAAACTGAACACAACTCCATCAACTACCTCAATAACTCCACCAAACTCTGTCACATGAGTTCTAACTGAAGTATCCATGCAATAGCTCCACTTAACCCTCAGGAATAGCGTAATTCCTTCTGTCAGCTCTTGTGCCACATCTATGCACTTAACTGAAGTGCTCCAAGAGAATAAGATAATGTTTATAGTCCAAATATTATTAAGAGCTAATAATATTTGACATATCTATTTTTAGACTGGCAATCTAAAAATAGATTCTGCCCAATATGTCTAAAAATAGAATTCCATATATTTTTCGAACTTGACCAACCATCCACAAATAGCATCCTGCAACTCATAGAATACGATCGACATGTCTAAAAATATACATAGTCTAAAAATAGACTTTGTGCCAAAAATCACCTGTGTGGGCCCCACCTAGTTTAGGTGATTATTTTCCAACTAGGATCAGGAATGATGTTTCAGGATGCCTCCTTCATTGTTTCTTGTTGCAATATTCAACACTCCCTCTCAACAAGAAAGGACTGTATTTTCATGAGACATGCAACTACATGCATTTGCCCTGCAACCTTTACAAGCACCATGCAACTCCATGCATCTGCTCTGCAACTCTTCTGAAACTGAATAGGCTCCAAAAAAATCAATCAATGTGATGCATCTATCATCAAAGTCTTCTACTTCAGCTGGTACCAACTGCACATGTCTTCAGTAACCACTGCACTGTTGAACTTTGCACCCATGCACTTTGCACTTGCTGTCAACTCTGAACCGCGCTCTAGTATCTGACATTGTCACTTTGATCTGCCTGCATCAATCCAACTGATCATGCTACTGCTGCTCTATGGGCACCTCGTAGCGAGGTTCAATTCATGATATCCACACCATCTCCATGAATCCTACCCAGAAATCTCCTCTTGGGATTACTCATGCATGTCGCCCCACCTCTCACCTGGTGGTATAGCTGCATGCACTCCCTCTGCCCATCTGGCACAAAATTTATCTGCATGAGTGGTTGCTCCCACTCCATGATCCTCATATTGTGGCTGCTCCACATCCCAAGGTTCACCCTTACCTGCATGCAAATCCTGCTCCCTCTCAAGCTTCAATTGCATGTCTTTCTTGTACTTCCCAACAGTAGGAAGCTCCACAGAAATCCCATCTACTTCAAGTCTGCAGAGATTCTTCGCTCGAACCCCAACCTTCTTGACTTGTCCTGTTTCTTTGTACTGAAGGAAAACTTTTCCTTCACTAAATACAACATCATACCCTTTATCCTCTAACATTGCGACTGAGATTAAATTCTTCTTTAAACCTGGAACATGCACTACATCTTGTAAAAAAATGAGCTTAGCTGACTCCCTCTGAAAGGTAATGGTACCAATTCCAGTTGCATTATATCGTCCATTTCCACCCAACTCAACATGCAACTGGAGATCTTTCTCCACCAAGTCACTGAAAAGGTTCACATCTCCCATCATGTGAAAGGAAGTGCCACTATCAAAATACCACCCCGATCCCAATGCACTAGACACCATGCATGCGATCAATGAGAAGTCCAGCTCAAATTGTGAGGGAAGAGCCTCACTAGTTGTAGCTCCAGCAACTTGCTTGTTCTTATTCTTCTGTGGACAATACATGGAAAAATTCCCTTGCTCGTGACAGTGAAAACACTTCACTTTGGACATGTCACGCTCCTTGCCATCTGCACCGGATTGAGAAGGATTTTTCTTTCCCTTCCCCTTCCTTGCTTTGGTAGCCAAAGAAAAATCCTCTTCATAATCATTCTTTGATGAAGATCCATCCATGGTATCCTGCCTTATCTCCTCCTACACAAGATCCGACCAAAGTCACTCCCATCCTGGCAATTTCTCCCAACCATTGATAGAGTCCTGATAGGAATGCCAACTCTTCGGAAGCCCAAGGAGAGCCAATATCACCAAGTCCTCATCATCCACACTAAATCCTACACTCCCAAGCTCATCCCTGCAGTGGAAAAACTTTTTCAAGGATACCGGAATAGTTTCATTCTTCTTCATTTTTATTTTCCTGAGTTTATCCTTGAGCGCCAACTTCCTCTGGTCGCTCTTGCTTTGGAACAAGTCTGTCAATGATTTCCACATCAAGAATGGAGAAGCTTTACCATGAAGGCTGGACACTATGTGATCCTTCACACCTTCCAACAGAATCCTTCGACACCTTGCTACCTTCTCTTTCCCTGCGTCAAGTGTGACTGCATCGCTAGAACCCGGTTTAGGAATATCAACATCTATGAACTCTTTCAACCCATTATCATCCAGCACTGCCTCCATCCTATCCTTCCATGCAATATAATTTGAGCTACCCTCAAGGGCATACTCCAATCGCAATCCGCTGAAATACATTTCAATGAATGCCAACTTCGACACCAAGAAAACACTACAGCAATTTCAAATTCCACTAGCACAAAACTCAATCGCTTCAATGCTTTGCAATTGCTCCAATGATCAATATCGCTTCGATACCATGTAGAAATTATATAACTAATATTTTATACATCTGAGATTCTCCTGATCACACACTATTTGACTTCATGCACAATACAGAATATCTTCTACCATTGATCATTAATTGTGGAAATAAAATCAATTGCATGCACACATTAAAACCATAAAAATTTCAAACATATGAACACAATAATTTTATAGGAAAGCTTAAAGCTGAAAACCCCCAATTATCTGTATATTATATTTCATAGAAATCATGTAACAATCATCATACAAATCTCCTCACAAGCTCTCAGTACAATCTCCAATTGCTACACACTAATCAGGCCCGATCTAGCAAATCTAATGCTCCAATCTCTGCCACCTACTACCCTGCCTCTACTACACAATCCCTGCTGAAGAATGGCTCTGGATGAGTTTGAATTGCCCCAGCCTTACTCACATAATCTTCATAGGCATCTCCAACCACTGTGTGTTGAACTGATAGTCACACTGCTCTTTCACCTACCTCTTCACTGGTCTCCACTAAAACTGTCCATGCACTGTAGTTAACTGATGTATTCTTTAGTTGATTAATGAGTTAATAATTAGTGAATTAATTATCTCACTAGTGTATCAATCATTTAGACTAGATACAACTAGCTCAACTATGTTTAACTCAGTTAAACTGAACACAACTCCATCAACTACCTCAATAACTCCACAAAACTCTGTCACATGAGTTCTAACTCAAGTATCCATGAAATAGCTCCACTTAACCCTCAGGAATAGCGTAATTCCTTCTGTCAGTTCCTGTGCCACATCTATGCACTTAACTGAAGTGCTCTAAGAGAATAAGATAATGTTTATAGTCCAAATATTATTAAGAGCTAATAATATTCGACATATCTATTTTTAGACTGGCAATATAAAAATAGATTCCGCCCAATATGTCTAAAAATAGAAGTCCATATATTTTTCCAACTTGACCAACCATCCACAAATAGAATCCTGCAACTCATAGAATATGATCGACATGTCTAAAAATAGACATAGTCTAAAAATATACTTTGCACCAAAAATCACCTGTGTGGGCCCCACCTAGTTTAGGTGATTATTTTCAAACTAGGATTAGGAATGATGTTTCAGGATGCCTCCTTCACTGTTTCTTGTTGCAATATTCAAAATGATCATTTTCCACATGATTCTTTGAGGCTTTAAACATTATGTGTATCTATGTAACTATTGATATCCACTATATATATATATATATATATATATATATATAACATGGAGGATGATCATTTGGCATGTGATTCTTCGAGACAAACATCAATAGAGTCCCATGCCTCTATGAGAGAGGGAGATCATGGATTAGGGTATTTTCATGGTATTTATATTAAATATGCATGTTTTTAAATGACATTTGAATATATAATACTATCCCCATACATACATGTATACATATGGAATTTATTTTTTATTGAAAATAAAATTGTATCTCCATACATACATATATACATATGGAATTGATTTTTTATCAATTTTGCGAGTTCAATTATTTTTTAATAAATTTCATTTTTTAGGAGTTCAGAGGAAAATAATATCTACTCAATTAATGGAGCCTATCCGTTGTTCACGCAATCATGGTATGGTTCACACAATATATTCAATTATATGTATGTATATTTCAATTACTTAGAAATTCATATTTTTTTATGAAGCTTCCCTCTCGTCGTGTGAGGGTGGTGGTGGTACACATTCCCCTGGTGGCCAATAAATAGGTGGTGGTCAATCGCTTGAGGGTCATGATACACTTTCCCCCAGTGGCCAATCAATGGGTGGTCATGTTGGTTCTTAACCAATGGGTAGTTTCTAATCAATGGGCAGTCATGCTAGTTCTCAACCATCCTAGGGTGGGCATGATGTTGCTCAACCATCTCGAGGTGGCCATCAATCTTAATATTATTTTCATTCAATTATTAATTTGTTAAATTATTTATATAATATTTTATGGTTAAAAAGAAAATTTGTACAATTTTTTTCACATTTTTTTTATTTATATATAATTTTATATGTTGATATAGAGGGTGAAAATGTTGCTCGAAAAAGATGAAAGCTAGATCACGTTATTCAAGAATAAGGTTGTACACCAACCATGACTTATCTTATGAAATTCCTGATTATTTACCTTGGGAAATAAACATACAACAATTCACATTACAAATGTGTGAACATATTTATTCAAAATTACACTTAACTTGATTAGAAAATATAGGTGTTGTGGTGCATTACGACAGTCAACATGATGCTTCAACCAAAAAATTCTCAATATGGTCAGCCAACCAGAAGTGTCATACAACCCTATTATATAGCTATACCTGTGAACCCAAAGTCAACATTTTCCAAGTCAATGGTCGACGCAAAACAACAGCAGTAAAAGTTAAATGCATCTCGGTTAAAGTCAATGGTCAACCTTGATTTTTTTTGCAAGAAATCCGAACTTCAAAAATCATAATTTTGAGAGAAATTAGGGTCAGTTTGACCATGCGTTGACCAAATTCAACGCTGGGCAAATCTGCGCTGAAACACTAGGTCAAAACAGAAATTTCCTTCGTTGAAATTTTCCCATGTGTGAGTGAAGAAGAGCCTCCAAGGTGATCAAACCAATCAGATGATGAGAGAGAATGTGTGATGATGATGGTGAAATTGACCTCCAATGTTGACCAATATCCATCTATGAGGGTGTGTGACACATCTATTGGGGCTTCAAGCCTACATTACAATTCTGGCCAAGCTTGCACATAAGTGGAATTAATTCAAAATAAATGTTTTTCTCATTAGATCAGGATGATATTTAGATCAATATTGCACCTCTCTGAAAGGGGAATCCAATAAAAATATTGGCATCTTCATCTGATCATCGCAAAATGGAATTTGGACCTCGTTTTCAAAAAAATTCACTCCCTCTCAACTAGGGAGAACTCCATCCACTTGTGCCATCAAAACATCGTGCGCCATCCCGTCGTAACTTGATTTGCTGGCTTATTTATTTCAAAACAAAAGGTGAGTCATAAAGACATCAGTCTCGGCTGAAAAATTCAGCTCGGAGGTCCGAAACCTCTATAGGACTCAAAGGAGTCACATACCAAACCGAAGTTGGTATAACTGACCCGAAGTCAGTTGGAGGTCTGAAGCCTCACTAGACTTGATTCCAGATCAAGTGGTTGGACACATGCTATCCTAGACATAGAGAGTATGACAATCTCTGATGCATCCATCATTCTTTGATACTGGTCTCTAGCTTTTTCCACCTCATTGGCCGAATGAGAGGTACTTCCCATGAGTCTGGGACTCAATGGGTAGGATGCATACAGGGCAAAGATCAAGAGAGGTGAACAAAATAAATATCATAATGGTGGGACAGAAGCACCACAAGGTTCATCAAGCCTAGCCCCGTGTGTGCCTATAGCTCCAAGAAGCTATCCATAAAGCCCCCTAGAGCTCCCAGAGCTCATCGTCCAACTGGACCCTCAGCATAGGATCGTTCCACGATTCCAATATTCTCACGGAAGGTTAGGAACTTGACCTTCCCCAAGGGCTTTGTGAGAATATCCGCGACCTTCTCATCATTTCCTATATGATCAAGCCTTATGGTGCCTCGCTATACCATATCCTGGATAAAGTGGTACCTGATATCAATATGCTTGGATCATGGAACACAGGATTCTCGGACAACTGAATCCTACTCAAAATGTTTTCCAAATTTTCTTATAATTTGAATCAAAATGTTGGTTTCTTTGGCTTTCCTGCTAAATTCTCCCTCTCTGTGAACTGTGAGAAATATAAGCTGTAATCCATTAATGTTAGCCCTCAGTGTTGATCTCCTGCATGTATATCTAGGTATGTATCTATGAATAAGTGTTTGGGTGTGTATCTTCTTGCCTAGTGGACCTTAATTCTTGCAAGTCTATAAGCTCTCACATGTCCATACGAATCGATTTTATACAAATAATTCATCCAAACAAACAACTGCAATGAGCTAATCCTAATAGCTGATATGAGCATGTTGTTTATAATATAGAACTTAAGAATAGCGATAATATATGGTCTTCATAGTATATCCTATGGTGTAAGGAGCTTACATATTATTCATATATTATGATAGCATGTTTCTCTATATTGGTTACTAGAGGAAGGCCATATGATGGATGTTTCTTTTCTGGCATTACCACCACTTTTTGTTATCTATTTTATTTCCTCTTTAGTAAGTCCCCATATGAGGCGTGCTTTAAGTCTAAGTCTGAACAATAGAAGCTTACTATGAGACTAGTGTGATTCCTAGCTTAAGTAAAACACAACTTACAAGCAATGGAAATCAAACAGCTTATGATGAATGGATATTGTGATGAAAGTGGTAGTACTAAGTTGTACATTTTCGTAGATGTTATATGCTTGATGCAAATTTATTTTTATCCCAAATATCAAACAACAATCACATTAACAAGAAATTAAAATGATGATAGAACATACCAGTAGATCGACAGAAGACAAGACAAAAATTACACTTAACTTGATCATCATAATATAAGTGTTGTGGTGCGTTATGGCGGTCAGCAGGATGCTTCAACCAACAAGTTGTCAATACGGTCAGCCAACCAAAAGTGTCACACAACCCTCTTAGACAACTATACTAGTCAACCAAAATTCAACATTGTCCTAGTCAACAGTCAACGCAAAACAGCAGCAGTAAAAATTCAACGCGTCTCAGTCAAAGTCAATGGTCAACCTTGATTTTTGTGCCAATAAATGCAGACTTTAGAAATCAGAATTTTGAGAGAAATTAGGGTTATTTTGACCATGAATTGACCAAAGTCAATGCTGGTCAAATCTGCGCTGAAACCCTATGTCAAAAAAAAATTTCCTGCACTGAAATTTTCCCACGTGTGAGATAAGAAGAGCCTCCAAGGTGATCGAACTAGTCAGATGATGAGAGAGAATGTGTGATGATGATGGTGAAATTAACCTCCAACGTTGACCAATATATATCCATCTGTGACGGTATGTGACACATCTGTTGGGGCTTGAAGCCTACATTACAATTCTGGTGGACCTTACACATAAGTGGAATTAATTCAAAATAAATGTTCTACTCATCGGATCAAGATGATCTTTAGCTCTATCTTGCACCTCTCCGAAAGGGGAATCCAATAAAAATATTGGCATCTTCATCTGAGCATCACAACTTGGACTTTGGACCTATTTTTCCAAAATTTACACTCCCTCTCAACTAGGGAGAACTCCATCTACCTGTGCCATCCAAACATCGTGCATCATCCCACCATAATTTGATTTTCTGGCTTCTTTATTTCATAACAAAAGGTGAGTCACAAAGACATCTCTCTCGACTGGAAAATTGAGCTCAAAGGTCTGAAACCTCTATAGGACTCAAAGGAGTCACATACCAACCTGAAGTTGGTTTAATTGACCTAAAGTTAATTTGAGGTTTGAAACCTCACTAAACTTGATCCCAGATCGAGTGGTTGGACACATGCCATCCTATACATAGAGAGTACGACAATCTCTGATGCATCCATTGGTCTTTGATACTGGTCTCTAGATTTTCCCACTTCATTGGCCAAATAAGAGGTGCTTCCCATGAGTCTGGGACTCAATGGGTAAGATGCAAACAAGGCACAGATCATGAGAGGTGAACCAAATCAATATCATAATGGTGGGGTAGAAGCACTGCAAGGTTCATCAAGCCTAGCCCCGTGTGTGCTTATAGCTCCAAGAAGCGATTCCTAAAGCCCCCTAGATCTCCCAGAGCTCATCGTCCAAGAGGATCCTCAGCATAGGGTTGTTCCACAATTCTAAGATTCTCGCAAAATGTTAGTAACATGACCTTCCCTAAGGGATTTCTGAGAATATCCATGATCTTCTCATTAGTTCCTATATGATCGAGCCTTACGGTGCCTCGTTGTACCATATCCCGGATAAAGTGGTACCTGATATCAATATGCGTAGATCGATCATGAAAAACAAGATTCTTGGAAAACCAAAACCCACTTTGGTTATCACAGAGTATCACGATGGTATCTAGCACATGCACGAACAACTCACTGAAGAGATTTCGCAACCAAAATGCTTCACAATAAGCCATACTCGCTGCAATGTATTTGGCCTCCACGATGCTCAAACCCACCGACTTCTGCTTCCTGCTCATCCCAGATATCGAATCATAACCAAGTGTGAATCAACATCTAGATGTGCTCTTGCACTCCACCACACTACCAGCCCAATCGACATCAGTATATCCATGGATTGTAATGCTTCTGGAAATGATCTCAACCCATGGTTTATCTTTCCCTGAAGATATCTCAATAGATTCTTGGCACCAACCTAGTGAATGTGATGAGGTTCAACCATATGTTGACTCAAAGTGTTCACTGAAAAACATACGCCAGGATAGGTGTTCACGAAGAACATCAGGGCCTCTATGAGTTTATGATACTAAGTAGGATTTGCTAGCACAAGTCGAGCAGTGCTTTCACCGAACTTCTTAAATTTGAGCTCCATCGGTGTCGACACGAACTTACATTCCACCATTCAAAATCTTTCCAACAACTTCACAATATATTTTCCTTGAGAGAGGAAAATCTCGCCAAGTCTCTGCGAGACCTCTAGGCATAGGAAGTGATGCATCTGTCCTAGGTCCTTCATCTCAAACTCAGAAGCGAGCTCCCTCTTACATTCATGAATGAGAGGGTCAACACCTGTTAGGAAGAGGTCGTCCACATATAAAACCAGAATGAGAGGCTTTTCTTTATCAACCTTGAAGTAAAGGTTCAGATTAGTGTTAATATGAGTGAAACCCAACTTCATCCGGTAGTTATCTATCCTCTCGTACCAAGATCTGGGTGCTTGCTTCAACCCATAGAGGGCTTTCTTCAACCTGCAAACATGGGCATCTTGATCCTAGACTTCGAACCCCAGAGGTTGCTCCAAATACACCTCTTCCTTTATAGCACCATGAAGAAATGTAGTCTTCACATCCATCTGATGAGGATTCCATCCTTGTGTAGCAACAAGGGCTATGATAGATCAGATGGTAGTATATCGAACCACAGGTGAAAATATATCATCATAGTCTACGCCTTCCTTTTGATAGAAGCTAAAGGCAATGAATATTTCCTTGAATTTTTCAACACTAACCATCAGATCCATGCTTGATCTTATAGAGCCATTTCGAGATGACAACTTCTTTGTCCTCCGGTCTCGGAACCACATCCCAGACATCATTCTTCATAATGGACTCATATTCTTCGTGCATAGCATCCTTCCAGGCTTGATGATTTACGACTTCTTCAAAATATCCATGCTTAGATTGTACGATTGTACTCATGGCTGCTAGATACCCTTGGTATCTATTCGGCTTCTTACTTTCACGGAATGTCCCCCTTGGGGCCATATATCTCTCATCATCCTCGAGAGTGTCCTTGAGCCATGATGGTCATTCCTTATTGAAGGAGGTGGATAACTAGGGTCCATTGGTCCTTCAACATCGGGCATCATCTCATCCTTCGGTTCTTCTTGATTTCCAGGCCTTGCTTCATGACCTTCCTCAGATCTTAGAATATTTATTACTTTCTTTAGGGAAGCACCTTCATCAAAGGTAACATGATGGCATATCTCCACTTCCCTTTGACTAGGAACATAGCCTCTATAGGCCTTTGAAGTTTCATTATAGCCCACAAACATTCCCTTATTTCCATAAGCATCCAACTTGCTCCTCTTCTCCTTCGGTACATGAAAATAAACAGGACATCCAAAAATTCTAAAATGTGAGAGGTTAGGTTTCTTACCAAACAAAACCTCTTAGGGATTTTTGGAGTTGAGAGTGGAATGCGGGCATCAGTTTTGTATGTACACAACAGTGTTCGTAACTTATCCTCATAAAAACTTTAGAAGACCTTGGTCACATAGCATGGCACGGGCAGCTTCCACAATGGTCATGTTCTTTATGTCAGTAGCGCCATTTTGCTTAGGAGTATATACATTTGTGGTCTCCCTCTTGATTCCATCTTCTCTGCAAAATTTCTTCAACTCGTTCATCTCATATTTAGTGCCATTATCGGTCCTCAATATATTTATCTTCTTCCCTGTTATATTTTCCACCGAGGCTTTGAAAGTATGAAACCATTTGAAAGCCTTATCCTTCTTCTTCAAGAATTATATCCAATTTTTGCGAGATAAGTCATCTATAAACGTCATATAATACGAACATCCTCCAAAGTATGTCACGGGTAGTATACCAGACAAATCAGAATGTATCAATTGCAAGACGTCAGTTGTCTTTGTGACACTTGAGGGGAAAAGTCCCCTTGTATGCTTTCCTTCAGCACAACCCTGACATAAACCTTCATGATCAATTTTGAATTTTGGCATCCCTGTCACCACCTTCATTCCTTCGGGTAGGTCTGTGGTTTTAGGGTGTGGAATATGTTAAGTTGGATGATGAATTTACTCATTTCTTATTTTGCATAGGGTGCTTCTAGCATAAAGATATATTTTACCCGGTTGTGGGTGGAATTAGTAGGCTCTACCCTTCAGTTCTAAGGGATTTGTAGTGAAGGTGTCCAAACCTCTGGTGCCATAGTTTAGTCTGTCGGATAGTATCACATGTCATCGCTTCCAGTGGACTTCCTACAACTTGGTAGAGTGTATCAACTCTAAACCCAATCATGATAGCTTGCTTTAAATTCTTCTTCCAGATGCGCACCTTCCCATCAATGAATGCCACATTGAAACCTTTGTCTTCCATGGCCGAAATAGACACAAGGTTCTTCTTCAAATCTGGTACATATAGTACAACTTGCAAGCAAAGGACTTGACCTTGAGATAAGTGAAGGGTCACATTCCTTGTCCCTTTCATGGGATATGTGGCATTATATCCAAGGATAATTTTCAGATTAACATCCTTCTCAACCATATTAGAAAGTGCTTCCTTGAACCCAGTGATGTGCCTTGAGGTCACCACTATCTATCAACCATACATCCATAGTGTCGGGTGGAGATGAAGCAGAGAGGGAAGATAAAAGAATGAATTCATTTCTTTTATCATCAACAACATTTGATTCCTCATACTTGAAAATTATAGACCTTTTGAAAGGTTGCCCATTTCAACTAGAGGGAGCCTTCCTCTTCCCTTTGAACTTGTTTTTCCTTTGATTGTCATTCCTCTAGTTATTGTTGTCATCATCATCAGGAGAATCCTTCTTGAAAGGGCATTCTCTATCATAGTGGTTGTTCTTGTGACATGTAACATTTACCTTTGTTTCCTTGGGCCCCCTACTCTTCCTTTGTTCCTTGAACCACCATTTTTCTTCTTCTTATCATGAGAAGTGAAGGCAGCATTTCCTTCATTTTCATATTCCTTCAACCTTGTCTCTTATTGTACGCATATAGATAGTACTTAATCAAAATCAAGTATCACATTGTTATTGAGAATAGTTCTATTAAATACATGCCATTCAGAGGAGAGACCTCCAAGTGCGGTGAGAACCATTTCTTGATTAGCTATTTTCTCCCCAACGGCCAAAGGATTATTTCTGATTTCAATCAATTTTAGAAAATATGATTGAACGAATTCATCCCTGCATTTTTTCAGATTCGTTAGTTGGTTCTTAAAGAAAAGGACTTGATTTGAATTTTTTGCCTTGAACATGTTGACCAACTTGTCATACATCTCCTTGGATGTGCCTAGCTCAGAGATGTAGGCAACCAAGCTCTCATGAATTGAGTTCCTGATCATCAGCTTTGCTTTGATTCCCCCCTTCTTATATTTTGACTTGGTGGCAGCAGGTGCAGTGGATGGAGGCTCTTAGATTTTACCTTGCACATATTCCATGACATATTGGTCTTCCAACATAAGATCCAATGTCATATTTTAGGCATGGAAGTCTTCCTTCCTAGTCAATTTGTCATCAGCTTTGAAGCCATTGTAGTTTGAGGTACCCAAGCTCTTCTTCAGTGATTGTTACAAACTTGGGCTTTGTCTTCACCTCAGCTCTAATACCACGTAAATTTTCATAGATGTTCTATGCTTGATGCAAATTTAATTTTATCCCCAATATCAAACAACAATCACATAAACAAGAAAGTAAAATGTGGATAGAACATACCAGTATATCGACAGAAGACAAACCAAAAAGTACACTTAACTTGATGAGCAAAATATATGTGTTGTGGTGCGTTACGATGGTCAATAGGATGCTTCAACCAGAAAATTCCCAATATAGTCAGCTTACTAGAAGTGTCACACAACCCTCTCATATAGCTATACCAGTCAACCCAAAGTCAGCGAAAGTCAACGTTGTCCCAATCAACGGTCAACGCAAAACAACAGCAGTAAAAAGCCAACGCAACCCGATCAAAGTCAACGGTCAACCTCAATTTTTTCTCCAATAATTTCAGACTTTAGAAATAAAAATTTTGAGAGAAATTAGGGTCAATTTGACCATGTGTTGACCAAATTCAACGCTGGTCAAATCTGCGTTTAAACCCTAGGTGAAAACAGAAATTTCCTTCGCTGAAATTTTCCCACGTGTGAGAGAAGAAAAGCCTCTAAGGTAATCAAACCAATTAGATGATGAGAGAGAATGTGTGATGATGATGGTGAAAATGACCTCCAATATTGACCGATATATATCCATCTGTGAGGTTGTGTGACACATATGTTTGGGCTTCAAGCCTACATTACAATTTTGGCCGACCTTACACATAAGTGGAATTAATTCAAAATAATGGTTTTGCTCATCAGATCAAGATGATATTTAGATCGATGTTGCACCTCTACGAAAGAGGAATCCAATAAAAATATTGGCATCTTGATCAGAGGTTCACAACATGGATTTTAGACCTATTTTTCCAAAATTAACATAAGTCATATTCAACTTACTGTATTTGTTGATCTCTATCATTCCAATCATTTAATTAGTAATGATTAATAAATATAGCATGAAGAGTGTAATCATCAGTATTTTCATATTAATTCATATTGATACAGGTTGTAGGAAGCTCAGCTTAGAGCTAAGGTGTAAGTAGATTACCCTATACATATCACTTATATCACCCTTTGTACATGTTACAACTTAGTAATGGTAATCATAGACATATCTAACCTTTATGAACACAAAGCTGATATATAGATACTTATGGGCTTAATACTCATATAAATCAGTAGCAATTCCTTTAATCAGAGTAATTGATAAAAAATGTTGTTCATTAAAACACCTGTATTACTTGTAATCATAGTTTTCATATATCTTATGTTACCATGTCTGTCAAGTGGTATCTTACAAGAAATGGAAATCAAGTAGCTTATAATACATGGATACTATGATGAAAGTGGTAGTAATAAGTCATATTCAACTTACTTTATTTTCTAATCTCTATCATTCTAGTCATTTCTTAGTATTTATTACTAGTTATAGCATGAAGAGTGTAATCATTAGTATTTTCATATCACTTCATATTGATACAAGTTGTAAGAAACTCAACTTAGAGCTTAGGTGTAAGTACTTTACCCTATACATATCATTTATATCACCCTTTTTACATGTTACAACTTAGTAATAGTTATCATAGACATATCTAATCTTTATGAACTCAAATTTGATCTATAGATACTTATGGGCTCAATAATCAGATCAATCAGTAGTAATAGAATTAATCAGAGCAAGTGATAAATTGTGTTGTTCATTAAAGCACCTGTATTACTAGTAATCATAGTTTCCATATCTCTTATGTTACCATGTCTGACGAGTGGTATCTTACAAGCAATGGAAATTAAGCAGCTTATGATACATGGATACTATGATGAAAGTGGTTGTACTAAGTCATATTCAACTTATTGTATTCGCTGATCTCTATCATTCTAGTAATTTTCTTAGTATTAATTACTAGTTATAGCATAAAGAGTGTAACCATTAGTATTTTCATATTACTTTATATTGATACAGGTTGTAAGCAAGTCAAATTAGAGTTTAGGTGTAATTAGTTTACCCTATACATATCACTTATATCACCTTTTGTACATGTTAAAACTTAGTAATGGTATTCATAAACATATATAACCTCTATGAACACAAAGTTGATGTATAGATACCTATGGGCTTAATACTCATATCAATCAGTAGTAATGCCATTAATCAAAGTAAGTGATAAATTATGTTGTTCATTACAACACCTATTGTTACACAGTAAGTTTTCACCGTCCCTGCAATCCCCCATCCTGCACATTGGAGGGCTTATTCCCTAACCTGTGAGCAGTGACATGACCTGAAACCACTTTCATGGCATCCCCCTAAACAAGGAATTTCATTCCCCTGAAGAAAATTCCTTGTGAAAAACCCTAAAAATAGCCTTTTTGGCCTTGGCGCGACTACTCAGTGTCATACCCGCGCCAATGCAGGAAATCCTCCAAAGAGGGCGCACCAACTGGCACACTGTCTCAGTGTTGTACCTTCACCAGGCTTATTAATGAGTTTTTTTTTAAAATAGATGGCATAAGATTGACTCCAACCAATTCCTGAACTGGTCTCTAAATTGAGTTGGGAGGTTTGGCTCCAGATCTCCATGTAGAGGAAGTGGTTTTCCACCTCTCATGGAAGCTTCCTTGAGGATAGGGCCAATCCCATGATTATAGGGATCCCAACTCCCCTTCCACCATCTATATAAGCTTGCCATTTTTCTTTGCAAGCTAGTCTCCAAGAGCCTTCATAGCCTAAAGAATGTTGCAAGAGCCTTGATAGTCCTCATAGTGCCAAATCAGTAGCAAGGAGATTGACGATCAAAGAGAGAGGCTTTTCCCATTCCTGACGAGCTTTACTGAGACATATTCCGCTGACGACCCACGGAAGGAAGATTCAGCATCAGAGCCAGCTTGTATTTTCCTTTGTATGAATTAATGATAAGCGACTATTGGTTATGGTTCCACTCGTATTTTTCATTATGATCATGAGTTGTGTCTTCTATGGCTGATACATAATTGCATATATTGGGTTTTACACTTGTGTTTTTTGTGTTTCTTGTGTGTGCAGGTGTTTGATCACGGCAAGTGGGAGGATTTTGATCTGCTGGAGCAAGGAAACAGGAGCGTTATCTTCTCTGCAAACAACAGCATTGGATTCAAGGTAAGCCTTCTTCGCCATTTGGTTTATTGCAATTAGGAACTTGCACCTTAGCGTGATACGATTGTTGCTAGACCCGATCTGGGCTAGTAGGGATCGCCTCTATCCGCAAAGGGGATTTACCTCTACAAAAATCGGCGACCATACTGGGGAATCGTTGATTTGGAGTATTGTCTTGTCTTTTCGGTCGATTCTTGACTTTGCTTGCTTGATTAGCTCTTTTGGCTGGCTCTTTCTGTGTGTTTGGCTTTTGTTTAGCTTTACCATCACTAGTCTGTTTCTTGGATTGCTCTTTTTTATTTTTCCTTAGTAATCATTGCAGCGCACTTATTAGCACGACGGTTAAGCCCATTAGCGCATGTTGCCGATGTATTACCACGCCAATCTTGTTGCAGCTGGAATTCCACGACAGTCGCGCCAATTCTGTAAGGTGCTAGGGTTTGCTTGGTTTTGAGCTTTCTGAGCTTGATCTGTGATTTTGGTTTCATTTCTTCGACTGCCTGAGTGTTCTGAAGCCTTGTTTGACTGACTGTGACCTTCATCCTTTGGTTGTTTGACCTCTTCTATCGATTTTACATTTTAGCCCTAAGGCATATAGGTGCTATTGTGCGTCGAGCCTCCCTTGAGAGTTTCTGGTTTCTGTCGGTTCAGTTAGCTTTGTGATTGCTTCTCTGCATTCGTTTGGTGGTTGTCTGTTGTTTTATTGTGTTATTTGAGTGATTGGCTTCTTCTTCATTCGAATTCCACCTTGTCTTGTTTTGGGCCTAGATTACATGGTTCATTTGAGTCTTTGGGATTATTTTGGTTTTGAGAGATTGTTTTGTCAATTTGAGGTCTGATTGTGTGCTTGCATTGAGTGAAATTTGATTGTTTTAACTCTTTTGCTTTCGCTTCTCAAATTGCTTGTTTCGTTAGTTTTCATTTTGTTTAGTGCAATTTGCTCTTAAACATTGAAAATACAAAAAAAAATCTCTTTTGCTTTTGATTAGTTAGTGTGAACTAAATATTTTCTCTGTTATTAGTGATTAGTAACTTGGGAAGAAAAGTTTTTAGTTTCCATTAGCTGCATTAGAGACATTACTGGTTGTTGTTTGATCATTTTGTTATTGTGTGAAAAGCTCTTAACTCTCTCGTAATTAGCTTTCATCGAATGAAATGATATATTGTGGCATGTAGTGTGCATTCAGGAGATTTTGAGACATAACACTCGCTAGGGCCTGAAAACTGAAACATAATTAAAGATAAACATTAAAATTTATTCAATTTACACTAAGGCAGCATTGAAACATTAACAAAATATTTAGAGTTCTAGGCTAGAGACGTGTTCCGGCGTCTTTAAACCTAGTAGTTGTCGTTCGCCTCTTGGCTTTAGACATCACTAGTACGAACTTGTGCTCCCCGTACCGTCGCGTATATAAAGGGAGACCCCACTATGTTTCTATCCTTTATCCATAGGAAGTTGAGTTTGCTGCCCTATACCCGTGATACACTGGACACAGCATTCGGGGAGATTTCCTGCACTTACGTTAAGTCCTTGGTTGATTTCTCTTTCATTTTGAAACCAAGGTGTATATTGCAGTTCACGGTTATTTGGTACACCCTTTGCCTAGTATTCCCGAGCAGTCATTTTGATCTTATCTGACTCCTTAAATTTGAAAAGATCACCAAGCGCTTGTCCTTTCACGCTTGCTTCAAAACTGAAAGAGATAGAGTCATCTTTCATCCGTTTCTCGACTCTTAAAACATGAAACGGTGAAGTTTCTAAGTTTCAATGTCATAAAATAAATCACCTGCGATCACACGCCCTGCTAGATCTTGCTTGTTGGCCGTTTGATTGTGTACCTTGATTCGTTTTAGCCCGTGTGTTGTGTTTTTTCCTTTTGTCATTATTGTCACAGTGGCGGAACCCTCAGTTTCGTCTACTGGTAGTCCATATACGGACGATTCATCAGAGGTTTCTCAATCCTCTGCTGAACATCAACAGCCCATCGTTTCCAAGTTTCCCGATGGGGGACCGGTTCTGTCTGAGCTTCCCTTTGGAGGACCAGTTGAGTTCAATTGGCCCTTATCCGACCCGTGGTCTGGATTTGGAGTAGGGGAACATTTCCCTCCTCTTACATCGGGTTCGCCTTTTATAGCTGTTGTTTTTCCTCCTAGTCCTCGCCGTCTATTACGAGATCTAGTGGTAGGTATAGATATGGGTGCATCTAACCATTCTCCTAGTGAGGAAATCCCCACGTCTGGTGAAGATTACCAGTTGTTCCCAGAAGACAACCCCGAGTTATCTGTCATGTCTTTGCCTGGTCCCTCACTTCCAGCGGGATATAGATCTTTGAGTCAGATCATGACCGTCGTTGCCTCTATGGGGATATAAACTCCCTCTACGAGGCCGGTTATTCCTTCATTGGGGATGTCTCCAAGGACACCCATCACATCATCCCCTCAGGTCACTTCTGTACCTATCAGGCCCACTGTTTGTGTGGCTGCATCTACACCTGTTGTTACCACTCAGTCTGTAAGGGTTGCGTCCCTTCCCAAAGACATCTATATAGCATCTTCTATGCCGGAGAACATCTCTCCTGAGGAGTATCGATTTTCCTTACAACAATCGAACCCCGAGGTCGGACAATCCTCTCAAGATCCCAACCACTCGTATTTTTCGCATTATGCACAGGACGGTACACCCGTTTATGTTTTTCCATATCAGTACGATGAGTACAGGAATACTTTACGTTTACCCTCTCCAGAGGCTCACCTTCACGCTCAGGGTTTTCCATCTAACCAAGCTGGGAAATCTCATAACCTGCAAGGACAACCTTTTCAAGGCCAACCTTTTAGCCAGCCTGGCTATCCTTATGACTCGCAAGGACAACCCTTACAGGGCTACCCTTCGGGCCAGCAGGGGCCATTATACGGTCCGCAAGGACAATATTACAACCCTTCAGGTCAACCTATGCAACCTCTCCCTGGAGTCCAACCTGGCCAACCTCAGGGACTCACAGGTCAACCGGGGTACCAACCAGGGCTGGTATATGGTCCTGGGGGGCAAGTCCAATCTTCCCAACCCATGCAGCCTCAGTATCCTATTGGTCTGAATGTTGCACATCAGCCAGGATCATCTTATGGTCTTGTTGTAGGTAAAACCAGTTACCAGCCACCACCTGGCTCCATTCCACCGCCAGGTCAACCGGCCCATCCGGCACAACCTGGTGCTCCACAACAGCTAGGTCAACCCGCACAACCGGCACAACCTCTTCACCCGAGGCAACCTATTCAACCAGGTCAGCCCGTCCAGCCAGGTCAGCCTGTCCAACCAGGCCATCCTGCACATCCTGTCAACCTTGCTCAACAGCCGATTTACTCGATGCCACAACCGAATCAACTGGTGCACCCTAATTATCAGGCTCAGCAGGGTCCCACCTACCAGCAGCCCGCTCAACCCCAAGGCGGTTACTATTCTCAAGGTCCATCTCGACCGACTTATAACCCGCCCCATGGTTCCCATTATTACACTCAACAACCCGGCTACACCTATACTCAGCAGCCAAATCCACAGACTGCTCAAACAGGGCCGACATATAATCAAGGTCCATACTCTGGTTATCAATCCCCGTACACTGGTTACGAGCAGCCATATCAGACTGGTTATACGCCCTATACCCCCTATGGTCAGAATCCTCCGGGATAGAACCCATGGGGGCAAGGATACACTCAACCAGCATGGAGTACAGGTACATGTCCTTATCGAGGGCCTGGTATGCCTTTTAATCCGCAGTTGTCGTTCTTAGCTACCTTGGAGTTACCGGACGTTTCTAAATTAACCAATGATCCGATTCCTCACAATCCTTATTGGCCCCCGGTTCCGACCAAGGTACCCGGCGACTGCCCTAAGTTTGAAGGTAAAGCTGGAGAGGACCCCCAAGCTCATGTAATGACCTACCATCTATGGTGTTCGTATAATTCTTGGGTCGATGATTCAATTCGTCTATGTCTCTTCCAGTAACTCTTACCGGTGCTGCCACTAAGTGGTATATTGAATTACCTCATGGCATCTTTCAGGATTTCAATACTTTAGTAATGGCTTTTCTGACTCACTTTCAGTTACTGGTTCGCTATGAAGCCGGGACGCATCTCCTGACTTCATTGAAGTAGGATAAAGCCATCCACATATCCAATCATATTCATGAGTGGCGACGTCGTCGTAGATTGATCAAGTTTGATATACCTGATCAGCCACCAACTCATTGGTTCACCACCTCCTTCGTTAGCAAAATCGCCCAAGATATTGCTATGGGGGCATGTGTGACTGAAGAACAAGCCATCGCGCGTGCCCAGTATCTTCATCTAGTATACTGTCAGTCTGGCACGCTTTATGATATTTTGACTGATGCTCCACGCCCGGGAACCTCTAAAGCTCCACTTACCCCAATGGTGGATGGTGTTATTGGTTCCGTGTCTCAAAATTCTCAAAAGTCTCCAAACGGGAAGCAGAAGTTCAATTCTTCCAATAATTCTGCTCTTCCCGCTCCTCTAGATTCTGGGAAAACTACAGAGGTCAACGCCGTTCAGGCTAATCCTACGGAAAAGGCCTTCAAAGGAAAGAAGAAGGGCAAAGGAAAATCCAAACCCGACGCCCCTAAACCAGAGTCTTCTAAACCTCATACTGATGACGGTTCTCAACGTAAACCAAAGTACCCCTGCCTTATTTTTGAAGGAGATCATTATACCATGGATTGTCCCCGACGATCTGAAATTAGTCAACTTCTCAAAGGCTCCAAAGGGACTCCAGCAGTTCTCAAAGAACCGTTCCCATCTCAGCAGACCCAGATGGTTGAAGAGCCTTCACCATCTACACCATTTGGCTCCCAGGTCTTTATGATGAATGGTGTTGCACCTGTCTCAATTGCTACACGATCGAAGGATTATGCCGGATTGCGTCAGGCAGCTGGGAAGGAAGTTTTGGATGGCCCACCTCCTCCTCTTGTCTCCAGTCCTTTGGAAATTGAGAAGCCTACTATTGAACCTATTGTGAGGCCGCCCTCTAAAGATGTTCTGCGAAGATCTTCCTACAATCCAAATGCCCGTGTTTCTCCGCACTACAGTATTGTTGAGGATTTGGCATAGGCGCCTTCTGCTATGTCTTCATTGGAAGTCCTTCAAATTTTCCCTTCGCAACGGAAATCTCTGTTGTCTATGATCGGTGGAATCGATCCCACTGATTCTAGTCTTCTCACCTTCGACCTAGAAAACTATACCCCCCGACTTCCGCATCAAATTTCTCTTGTGATCCAAGTCGGGATCAACAGCCTCAACATCCATAGGGCCATTGTGGATGAAGGTGCTTCTACCTATTTCATTTCATCTGCCTACTGGAAGGCCATTGGCTCTCCGGCTCTTTCATCATCTCCCAATTCCTTAGAGGCATTCGATGGTCAGGAATCAAAACCCCTGGGTGTTCTCGAGAGTTTTCCGATTACATTACAAGGGAAGACAGTCAACGTAGAAGTAGAAGTGGTTGACGCCAAGCTTAACTACAACTTGCTTCTCGGCCGCAGTTGGACTCACGCAATGCTATGCATGCCATCCACCCTCTTCCGACTTCTTAAGTTCCCTCATGACGGAAAAATCGTTACTATGGATCAGTTGTCTTTCTCCACCTCCACCTCTGAAAACAACGTTCCTTACGTGGATCAAATCCCCATTCCCCCTGATAGTGTAGGACCTGGTCTCTTCAAGGACCCCGTCCTCATGGGTATTTTTCCTACGCCACCGCACACACCGTTCAATTCAATATGATCTCTAGGTCTGACGACCCATGGATCATCCCTTCGCCTGAACAGGTGACTGATTTTAGAGAATTGATGCCTTTAACTCTAATAGAGATTAATTACTATGAAATTTTTTCCGCATTCGATCCTCCTCCCCCTCAACATGTCCCTTCAAGCATGGCTTTAGATATCTATTCCCAATCCCCCTAGCTCGGCGAGGCTGACTTGGCTGATCCTCTTAAAGAGATTTTCCCCTCTGACGAAGCCATTGTTGAAACAATGTCTCTTGAGGAGCTGCCTTGGAGAAATGGGCATCATCGTTCCTCCTTCATGCCCAGCCTGGGGGCAATGTCCGATTGTCTAGAGCGTTTTGCATCTCAGGTTCCTACTCCCCCTCTCCAAATGTCTATATTGACTCATGAGGTCCTTTCGGAAGGAAACCTGAGCAACATTACTCAAACCACTCCGATCGACATCTCCATCAAACCAGGGATAGTTGAGAACATACATGTGGGAGTAACTTGTTCTCCTAATGAGATACGAGTTTACACTGATATTTTCCGTGAATTCAGAGACGTGTTCGCTTGGTCCTGTGAGGAAATGTCTGGGATTGATCCCAGCATAGTAGTGCACGATATTCTTACCTATCCCGGTGTGAAACCCGTGCGCCAATGCCTACGCCCAGTGCATCCTCACAAAGCTACTGCCATTAAAGCAAAAGTTGAAAAACTTCTGAACTCGGGCTTCATTTACCCGATTCCCCTCACAGAATGGGTCTCAAATATTGTCCCTGTAGACAAGAAACATGGTACTATAAGAGTCTGTGTTGATTACCATGATATTAATCGGGCCTGTCCTAAGGACAACTACCCCACTCCCTTCATAGATCAAATCATTGATGAATGTGCTGGGAGTGATATTTATTCCCTAATGGACGGCTTTTTCGGGTACAATCAGATAAATATTTTACCTGCCGATCAACACAAGACTACATTCATCTGTCCTTGGGGTACCTTTTCTTATAAAAAGCTCTCGTTCGGCTTGAAGAACGTTGGAGCTACTTTCCAGCGTGCTATGTCTTACGCATTTCACGACATATGCCATATCGTTTAGCCTTATCTGGACGACCTGCCAGCTCACTCAGCTTGGTGAGAGGACCATCCCGAATACCTCCGCCAGATTTTCCTTCGTTGTAGACTCTATAATATCCATCTTAACCCTCATAAATGCATCTTTTGCGTGGATTTGGCCGTATTTTGGGGTTCATAGTCTCCAAGGATGGGATTCGCCTCGACCGTCTAAAGGTCAAGGCTATTTTCAATCTCCCATCACCCTCCTCATTACATCAATTGCAGAGTCTGCAGGGAAAAGCTAATTTCCTTCAACGCTTCATCCCGAACTACACAGAAGTGGCCAAAGTATTCACACATCTTTTAAAGCAAAACGTTCCCTTTTATTGGGATGATATTGCTCAACGATCCTTTGAGAAGCTTAAGACGTTACTTGTTAATGCTCCGTTGCTTCATCCTCCAAACTATCACCATGATTTCACTCTATACTTGGCCACCACGTTTAGCACCATAGCTATGGTTCTGGTGCAGGATGACGATGATGGAAATGAACACGTTGTTTATTATCTATCACGGAATCTTCTCGACACAGAAACCTGTTATGCTTATGTCGAGAAACTGGCATTAGCTGCAGTGCAAGTTGTGCAGCGTTTTCACCACTACATCTTGTTGCGTACAGTAACCGTGGTTTCGGATTGCAACCCCATGACGTATATTCTATCTCAAAAATTACTGGGGGGGGAATACTCCAAATGGATCGTTATCCTTCAGGAGTTAGACTTAGAGTATATCACTGCTAAGTCGACCAAATCACTGGTTTTTGTGGATCTCATTTTCTCCCTCCCGACAGACTCCACGCCATCTCACTCCGAGGAACATATCCCAGATGAAACCCTCTTCATTATCAGTACTCACAATCCATGGCCGGCAACATTATTCTGTATCTTCAAACGTCAACGTTCCTATCAGAGTTGACCAAAGATGCCTGACGTTGGATTCGGCATCAGTCTCAACCCTACCGCATTATAGGATATACCTTATACCGGGTTGGGATAGATTCAGTGCTTTGTCGGTGCTTGACCCTGGAAGAGGTTGAAAGAGTCTTGAATGACTGTCACAGTGGCACCTGTGGCGGTCACATGTCCGGATATGCCACTGCCCAAAAATTTTTACGTGTAGGCTACTTCTGGTCGTCGATATTCAAAGACTGTATTGTTATAGTCTAAAAATGTCATGCGTGCCAAGTTTTTCAGTGCAAGATGTGTGTGCCACCTCTCCCTCTGCACCCTGTCATTACCGTCGGCCCTTTTGCAAAATGGAGCGTAGATTTTATGTCGTGTAACCCTCATTCGGTCGAGGGGCATGCATATATAATCGTCGTTGTCGACTAATGTACTAAGTGGGCCAAAGCGATGCCTACACTAGCTGCCGATGGTAAGACAGCTGCCCAGTTTATTTTCAACCACATTATTGCATGTTTCGGGGTCCCTCAGGCCATTGTTACCGATCATGGCACTCATTTTCGAGATTATATGATGGCCAAGCTGACATCAAGATTGGCCTTGCGACATGATAGCTCAACGCCATATTACCCCCAGGAAAATGGCCAGGTTGAGGCTGTGAACAAAGTTTTGGTCACCATGATTCAACAGACAGTTGGTATTCATAAGTCCAATTGGTATCTCCAATTGTTCTCATCTCTATGGGCCTACCGAACGTCAGCAAAGAGTGCCACCAAATTCACACCATTCCAATTGGTGTATGGTCTGGAAGTAACTCTTCCGGTTGAGTGTGAAATTCCTTCCTTAAATTTGGGTGTGGAAATTTTTCCCGACACTTCTCCTGAAGAAGAGCGTCTCTTGTATTTGGAACGGCTGGATGAAACCTGCCGCTTGGCTGCCTTAGTCATTGAAGCACAGAAGAAGCGGGTCAAAGCTCATTTTGATCAATCAGTTTCTCCACGTTCCTTTGTCAAAGGGGACCTCGTCCTCCTATATGACCAAGCGCACGACAAACTTGGAGTAGGCAAGTTCCAACCCATGTGGCATGGGCCCTACATAGTAAAACGAGTATTGAAAAACGGGGATTATGAGCTTATCGATTACAAAGGAGTTCCGTTGGCACATCCTAGGAACGGGCTTTACCTTAAAAAAATACTACGCTTGAGTTATTTTTGGTGTGGTGTGTGTACATAGGTGTGTATATTCATTTTTGTGCATGTGTGGCGTGATGTGCGTTGTAAGCATCCTTCTTTTTATTGGGTCTTCTTGATTGTGCAGATGTCTTTTACTCCTTTTATCGGTTTCGCAGATGGTGCCTCCTGCAGTACCAGGAATCTATCCTCGGCAACCTAGGTAATCTATGATCCTGCTAGTGAGTTGGTTAATTTTCAGGGTGTGTGTCTAGGGCCTACCACAAATAATGTTGCGGAGTATAGTGTTGTTTTAGAATTATTAACCGAGGCTGTCAACCTCGGTATTCGTGCATTACTTGTGTATCTGGACTCACAACTTGTAGTATTACAACTTAACGGTCATTATTCAGTAAGAAACCCATCCATTTTACGTCTGTATCTACGTATTCGTTTACTGGAAATAAATTTTGATTATATCACATATCAACACATACCCAGACATATGAATACATTAACAGATGCAGTAGCTAATTTGGTTTTAGATCGACATTTGCGCAACTTATAAAAACATCATCACATGTAAAAATATCCATCCAGAAATACATATATAGATATATGTGTCGAATAGTTTGCAGTACATAACATAAAGTCAAAAAATATACATGTTTGTCTAATAATAGCCCGATACAACATGTCTCTCAAAAAATATGCATATGAAAGCCCTAAATAGCTAATCAGCATGGTGCTCGTGGTAACACGCCACCGTGCACACCAATCACCTCAGCAGTCTGTGGAGGCGACTAGGCACCCCTACAGTGTGTCATTGGTAAGCTAATGGGACATCTGCCAGTCGTGCATAGTCCGGGATTCCCTGGGAAATGTCCTCCAGGTTCTGGATCAGCTTGCTCCCTTCGCCACCCTCAGCCTGAGGGTCATGTACAAGATGGGTCCTCCACGCAATGGGTGACATGCCCGCGGGCCTCTCTGGGCAAACGTCTGCATACACATAAAACTGTTGTTAGAATGGACATGTATTACCAAAAAAAATCATAAATACATAAAAATCAAAAAGAGAATCATACCCAGCTCCTCATCCCAATCCTCCCCTTCCAGGAGCAGAAGATCGGGATCTCCAGTGAAATCGGTCCCAACATAAGGCCAATCCTCAACCATGATTAGTTGACGTCGTAATCACACAAATAACTCAGGCCTCCAGGACATCTGTTTTCCTCCTCCTGACCTAGGCATAAGTGTTGCCCAGTGAGCCATCCTTGGCTCTCTTGGTACCGACTCGGCAACTATTGCCCCTTGGCCCTGAAAAGTGGGTAGTCATTCCAGGATGAATGACACCATAATAGAACCGTATCCAAACTGCTTTAGTTTGGCTTGCTTGCACTTTGTTAGCTGCCTCTTTATATTGGTTGTCACTACAGTAGCCCAATTGAACAGTGTAGGATTCATACACTCAGAGGCTAATAGGAGCTGCGCCTTTGTTGCCTCATGCGGAGCCTGCGATCCTGTAGCTCACGTAATGGTATGAAGCACTACCCTTAGTGCTAGGTCGCAGACAGTGTGGATGTCCAACTTCCCACTTCTCGATCCTGTTCGTGCCCCTGGGCACACTCTTCCCATTACCATGTCCATTTTCTCTCTGGAAGGTCTACTGCCCGTTATGATCGGCACTGGACCTCTGTGCGACAATCCGGTTATAAAGTAAACATCAGAGACCTCAAGAGCTAATACTTGGTCCCGAAGTTTGAACACTTCTTCGTTTTCATCCCATATGCTGACCAGGTACTGTAATAGCTCAGGTTGAGCTCATAAACATGGTGTAAGGAATAATTTCTTGAGACCACAGTCTCGGAGTGCATTCATGCAAGCTTCATTTTCCATACCCATTTCATCCTCCTCCCCATGTTCCCTCTCTTTCCATTCAATCACCATTGTGCCTGGATACCTGCACCAACATGGTCAAAATTCCTTGTTAGATCTCTGTTACACTTAAGAAATCCATATGAATGGCTCACATTTGAGAAATTTAAAGCGGAAAACCACATTGCGCCATTGGCGCGACCCCTTTGTGAGTAAAATTCCATTGGTGCGGGTTCGTGCCCAATACCCGCGCCAATGGGAGGAGCCCTAAAATTTCAAAAGGTCTCCTCCAGAGATCGAATGCACAATGGAAAACCATAAAGAATGGATCAAAACAGAGCTTAAGGGAGTGCCTCTTACCTGGAACCAACGAGGATCTGAATGGTGTCCTGGATCAGTCGCAATCACCGCCGCAAGTTCGCACACAAAATGACCACTCTTGCTCTCCAGATGAGGTAAAAAGTAAAAGTAAATATGTTTTTACCATTTTTGGCATATCTATAACTTTTGAAGTCAAAATTAGGTTTTAAAAGTCATTTTTCTCAATATTTCAATATATTTTGTCGAAAAATATATTTTACACTTGCTTTTCTATGCAGCAACAGGTTTTTTCACAGCTTCGATGGTGATACGAGTTGTATTTTATACTTTTTCGGACTCGGTAAAAACACGAAAAAAGTAATTTTGGAGTCATCTTTCAACTCTTTTTTGACTCTCTAAACATGCAAAGATTGTCGAGTCCCTTGTCGTTTCGTTCTTGTTAAAGTGGCCATGAAACAACATCTACCCAGTATACGTTTACCCCTTTTTCGGGCTGGGATAGATTACTTACGAAAAAGGAATACCCTAGCCTATCGCGACTAGGAGGTTTTCTAAGACATAGTTTTCTACCTTTTCGGGTCTGAGGAACTATTTACAAAAAGGGACCGTTGGAGTTTACTTTTCTGATGTCTTTTCAAACTCTCTAAACATGAAAAGACGCTGAGTTCTTCCTTTGTCAGACTCGTTAAACCCTGATGACATTAGATTTAGTCGTGATGACGATATTAGAGTTTCTCCTTCCTAGGGCTCGTTAAATGTACTAGGATGGATTCGTCCGAAGGATGGATTTATATTAGAAGCATATGCTATCCCCTTCAAGCTTGTTTTCAAAAATAACTGGGGTACACGCCAGAAATGGTGGGGAAAAATGGAACCAAGATCGTTGTCGTGACGACAGTATGTCGCTCTTGAACATGGCACTTGTCTGCATTCGTGTCGGGTTGGGGACATCTCACCTCATTATCTGATTTCCTCCATGGGTTTGGGTAATCCCTTTTGACCTCTCATCTACTCTTTGCCTCGTCATCATGACCCCTGATCTGTTGATGTCAAATATGGCCAAATCCACTATCGTGCCGCCAATATGTTCAAGAGAAGTTGACCTCTGCAAAAGTCTCAACCTTCCTCTGATTCTCATATGATCCTGATTCACAAAGACATTATGTTCCTCTATCTCACGTCGATGATGTGGGAAACACTATGGCCCACCTTTGATCAATATCACCTCCTTTCGACTTCAGCTCATTATCCAGGAAGCTGATCTAGAGACTCCCTTCTGGTACCTTGGAGCCTGCATGCCTTAATGGCAGGTTCTTCATGTTCGACATGAATTTTTCATCATTGGCCTTTGATCGAGTGATTCTACGGGTGTTCGGCGCCAGATCACTGATTCACATGCCGTATATTATACCTATAGTACCTTGAGGGCCATTGTCATTATTAGTGGTACCTCTCGCGTCTGTTAACAGCTTTCATCATTGGCTGGTAATCAGGCGATGTTCTTGCATGTTCGACTTCAGCTCACTTATTCGCATGCTTGAACTTGTACTTTGTTCGGGTTGAGATGGAGCGCAAGACCTTGGATTTTGTCTGTTAGAATCCAGGTTGCAATTTTGTGCATTATTATGATTGGTTGCATGACTCATTCATTGGATGGCTGCGACCATACCTGAGTCTATTTATTGATCCTCGCTGGATGGTTGCGCCCATACCACATATATCATGTATTTGAGATATCAATTGTACTTCTCTACGCAGGTTTTTCGACGGCATTGTTTTCAGTTGAACACGTTCTCGTAAATCATTTCACCCCTCTCTCTCTCTCGGGCCTCATGCTTTAGGGGACATCTGTTACACAGTAATTTGTCACTGTCCCTGCAATCCCCCGTCCCGCACATTGGAGGGCTTATTCTGTGACCTGTGAGTAGTGACATAACCTGAAACCACTTCCATGGCATCCCCATGAAAAAGGAATTTCATTCCCCTGAAGACAATTCCTTGTGAAAAATCATAAAAATAGCCTTTTTGGCCTTGGCGCGACTACTCAGTGTCATACCGGTGTCAATGGGGCAAGTCCTCCAAAGAGGGCGCGCCAACTGGCGCACTGTCTCAGTTTTGTACCCGCGCCAGGCTTATTAAGAAGTTTTTTTTTTAAATAAATGGCAGAAGACTGACTCCAACCAATTCCTGAACTGGTCTATAAATTGAGTTGGGAGGTTTGGCTCCAGATCTCCATGTAGAGGAAGTTATTTTCCACCTTTCGTGGAAGATTCCTTGAGGATAGGGCTAATCCCATGATTGTAGAGATCCCAACTCCCCTTCCACCATCTATATAAGCTTGACATATTCCTTTGCAATCTAGTCTCCAAGAGCCTTCATAGCCTAAAGAATGCTGCAAGAGCCTTGATAGTCCTCATAGAGCCAAATCAGTAGCAAGGAGATTGACGATTGAAGAGAGAGGCTTGTCCCATTCCCGACAAGCTTTACTGAGACGTATTCCGCTAACGACCTGCCAAAGGAAGATACAGCGTCAAAGCTAGGTTGTATTTTCCTTTGTATGAATTAATGATAAGCGACTTTGGTTATGGTTCCACTCGTAATGTTCATTATGATCATGAGTTGTGTCTTCTCGAACTGATACATAATTTCATATATTGGGTTTTACGCTTGTGTTTGTCATGTTTCTTGCGTGTGCAGGTGTTCGATCACAGCGAGTGTGAGGATTGTGATCTACCAGAGCAAGGGAACAGGAGTGCTATATCCTCTACAAACAGTAGCGTTGGATTCAAGGTAAGCCTTCTTCGCCATTTGGTTTATTGCAATTAGGAACTTGCACCTTAACGTGATACAATTTTTGCTAGACCCGATTTGGGCTAGTAGGGATCGCCTCTATCCGTAGAGGGGATTTACCTCTACAAAACCTATATTACTAGCAATCATAGTTTCCATATCTCTTATTCCACCATGTCTGTCGAGTGGTATCTTACAAGAAATGGAAATCAAGAAGCTTATGATACATGGATAATATGATGAAAGTGGTAGTATTAAGTCATATTCAACTTACTGTATTTGTGTATCTCTATCGTTCCAGTCATTTTCTTAGTTTTGATTACTAGTTATGGCATGAAGAGTGTAATCATTAGTATTTGCATATTACTTCATATTGATACAGGTTGTAAGCAACTCAACTTGGAGCTTAGTTGTAAGTAGTTTACCCATAGATATATTACTTATATCACATTTTGTACATGTTACAACTTAGTAATGGTATCATAGACATATCTAACCTTTATGAACACAAAGTTGATCTATAGATACTTATGGGCTTAATACTCAGATCAATCAGTAGTAATGCCATTAATCAGTGTAAGTGATAAACAGTTTTGTTCATTACAACACCTGTATTACTAGTAATCATACTTTACATATCTCTTATGCTACCATGTCTATCGAGTGGTATCAAACATCTTGGGGTCCTTTCAGTTTCTATATGCAACCATGAAAAAAATGAAAAATGCCTCATTTACTACCTTGCGGTTGAAAAGATCATGTTAGCATCTCGAATCACTCTTTAGGCTCTATACTGCATGTAATTAATTTTGCTAATAATATAAGAGCCTGCCACAAAGATGAAAAAAATAGTTTAAAATGAAAATGGAAAATCAACTATTTTTAAAGAAACAAAATCTATTTGTTGGGATAATTTCCATTTTGTAGGGAGCATCATCAATGGAAAAGTATAGGTCTAGAACCAATACAAATAAAAACATAAGAATTCACATAACAGAAAATTAATTTAAATGATCATTTGCAACCTTGTTATTAAGTGGAAACATGCATGGTTGGTACCCTTCATGGGCTGAAATGAATGGTCAATGGCATAACAAATAGAATACATTAATGTGCTCCCTACCTTTCTCCAACTTTATAACATATTTCTACAATTACCCTGAGAACGTATTAGTGTGGCAAAAAGGACACTTCCCTACTATTCAACCGTATAAGCTCATACATGCATTGTTTTTGGAGTTTTCTTGAAATGGTTTTTGCTATATTTGGTTAGAGCCCTAGGCACATGACCCGCCTCCTAGGAGACAAGTCACTTTGTATTTTAGTCATAACATAATTATAATGACCCGGCCACATAGGAGCCTTCCAGCTCGCCCTTGCTCTGTGGAGCACCTGCCTACCCTCCATATTTGTCCTGACACACATTGAAATGGCACTTTATTTTTTTTGCAGCCACCATAATTCGTTCCCAATGTAGTTTGCAAAGGTTTTCTGATCATTATTCTCCTTAATCTCTTCGACCTTAATTTATGATTAGGCTTTGCGATGATTTTATCTTTCAAACCTAAGCTTGAATGGGGATTTTATAGTAGTGCATTTCTAGAGTTTCTTCTTCTAGATTTACCATCTATGAGGTCTTCCATTTGACATTTATTTCAAAAAATTTAAATTCTTTTTGAATTATTGCTAATTATGCTCTAAACTTATGAATATGCTCTACATCTAATATTCTTTGATTATTTCTAAATCAATAATTAATGCTTTATAGGCTAAGCTTGCTAACAAAGAAAATTCTATCTCTTCATTGAATTTATGTATGAATTGTCCATTTTAATATTTTTCTCCGATAGGAAACTTGATTTTTTACCTAAGCATTTTGCTTTCTTAATCCTTTTATTTAAGCATAGATGAAATTATACAATTAATTTATACTTTAAATCACTAATTAGTATTTTATACTTTAAATCACTAATTAATATTTTATGAGTATTATATGTAGTTCTTTTAGTTTCAACTGATTTTATAGTTTGCTAAACTGTATATTCAATTTATTTAGATTTTTTGTTTCTTGCACCAAGTCTCTAGATACTATATTTCTATCTTATTTGAGAAATTCTCTTTTGTCTTCTAGTGGAATTTGATTTTGGGCAGGAATGCATAACTCCATTAGATGTTCTTTCTATTAATTATCAATCATATTTATACAATTAAGTGACTCTCTATTTCATTATCCAAGAGCCATTTCATCTTTGTATTCTCCTAATTACTAACAATTTTATTTATAGCCTGGAAAAAAATGTTAAAGGATTATGTCCAACATTAGTCCAATTAATCCAAAGGGGCATTTGTGAGCCCAAGCATCATTCTAAATTTTTCAAATTAAATCTAGAGATGAGTAGTATAATACCAAGAACATTTGAAGTTTGGTATCCTACCAAGAATATTTGAATTTTGGTAGAGGATAACACCACACTGTATCAACCATTAGATCATTCCATGAGAAGATATTGTTGCTTTCTCTCTCAATATTCAATATCAACATTTTGACATCTGTTTTCCTAATTATAGTAACTGGATATCTCTATATATATTAATTATTTGAATCTTTGGGCCTGTCCTCAAATTAAGATTTCACCCTTTCCTCAAATTAAACATAGAGGCTACTAGTATAAAACCAACAACATTATAAGCCTTGTAAAAATTAATATCCCATTATACCCACTACTACGCAATTCCAAAAGAAAATATTACTTCTTTCTTCCTTAATATCAACATTTTAGCATTTGTTTTCTGAATTAAAAAGTAATATCCCATTGTACCCACTAATACACCATTCCAGAAAAAAACGTTGCTTGTTTCTTCCTTAATATCAACATTCTAGCATATGTTTTCTGAATTATAGTAATTCTATGCTGGTATATTAATTTGTTAGAGTATGAAAAAAAATTGATTAAAGGGGAATGTGAAAACTGAATTTATCTAAATAAAAGTAAACTTTATTTAATATCAAAATTCTAGCATTTGTTTTCTGAATAATAGTAACTCTATGCCGGTCTATTAATTTTTTAGAGTATGACAAAAAATTGATTAGAGGAGAATGTGAAAACCGAATTTATTTAAGTAAACTTTATTTAATATCAAAATTCTAACATCAGTTTTCTGAATTATAGTAACTCTATGTTGGTATATTAATTTGATAGAGTATGACAAAAAAAATGATTAAAGGAGAATCTGAAAACCAAATTTATCTAAGTAAACTTTATTTAATATCAACATTCTGGCATCCGTTTTCTGAATTATAGTAATTCTATGTTGGTATATTAATTTTTTAAACTTTATTTAATATCAACATTCTAGCAACTTTTTCTGAATTATAGTAACTCTATTCTGGTATATTAATTTGTTAGAGTATGAATTTTTTTTTATTATAGGAGAATGTGAAAACCGAATTTATCTAAGTAGACTTTATTTAATATCAACATTCTAGCATCTGTTTTCTGAATTATAGTGAAGTTCTGTGATGGTATATTAATTTGTTAGAGTATGAAAATAATTTGATTAAAGGAGAGTGTGAAAACCGAATTTATCTAAGTAAACTTTATTTAATATCAACATTCTAGCATCTATTTTCTGAATTATAGTAACTCTATGTTAGGATGTGTTGTTACTATCACCTATCACCTATGTGTTGTCCACTATCACCTAACCAACCATAATGGCTAGGATGTGTTGTTACTCATTTAGACCATGTCCATTTTAACAACAAGGATGCTTTCAAAATCACATGTCTATCACCTTTATAGAAAATTTAGCTAAATGTGTCTATCACATCATAGGGGCTCACTATCACCTAACCAGCCATAATGGCTAGGATGTGTTGTTACTCATTTTCATTTGCAGTAAATTACAAAACTTTTAGCTAAATTCAAGGACATTCCTAGTGTTTTTGGAAACCATGTACATGTCATTTCTCCCATAAACTTGAAGGAGTTTTCTAGTGTTTTTGGAAACCATGTAAATGTCATTTCTCAGAAACCCAACAATTGAATTAAAAAATACAAAAAGGATGCTTTCAAAATCACATGTCTATCACCTTTATAAAACTTTTAGCTAAATGTGTCTATCACCTCATAGGGGTCCACTATCACCTAACCAACCATAATGGCTAGAATGTGTTGTTACTCATTTAGCCCCTGTACTTTTTAACATCAAGGATGATTTAAAAATCACATTTCTATCACCTTTATAAAACTTTTAGCTAAATATGTCTATCACCTCATAGGGGTCCACTATCACCTAACCAACCATAATGGGTAGGATGTGGTGTTGCTCATTTTCATTGGTAGTAAATTATCAATCTTAGTGTTTTTGGAAACCATATACATGTCATTTCTCCCATAAAATTAACCATGTACATTCCATTTCTCCCATAAATTTTAAGGTATTTTCTAGTGTTTTTGGAAACCATGTACATGTCATTTCTCCCATAAAATTTAAGGCATTTTCTAGTGTTTTTCGAAACCATGTACATCTCATTTCTCCCATAAAATTTAAGGCATTTGCAATAAATGTTCAATTAATATTTTATTGTGGTCCTAGTATTTTTGGAAACCATGTACATGTCATTTCTCCCATAAAATTTAAGGAATTTGCAATAAATTTTCATTTCATATTTTATTGCGGTCCTAGTGTTTTTGGAAACCATGTCCATGTCATTTCTCCCATAAAATTTAAGTCATTTGCAATAAATGTTCATTTAATATAATTTTTTGAATTTACTTTTTTCAGGGATCAAAACGCCGACTAAACATGGTTGAAAAATGGAAATTATGCATAGATGTTTCTTGTTATAGAAGGCCTAGGAAGAGCTAGGGAGTATGGATCAAATGGAATTTTAGTTTTCACCAATTCTGAACTTGTGTGCGATCAGATGAAAGACGTGTATCAAGTTAAGAAGGAGAGGCTAAAACAACTACATGGAAAAGAAAACAATATTGTTAGACAATTTCAATAATTTAGTATAAGACATTGCGAAAATATTAATAAGATGTCTGGTGATCTATTTTATGGGCCAATGCCAATTCAAGATTCATCCGTCAAATATGAATTAGTGTTGAGACGCTCTCCTTCAAAATTTATTGATGGACATTGTAACATATCTTTGGTATGTGTGTTTTTTTTACTTATAAATGTATCATTTTTAATGACCATGTGTTTTTTTCAATCATATACCAAGTGCGCTCCCACCATGTAAGAACAACTTGGTGAACTTCATGTTTTAGAAAATTTTGTATTTAATTTTCAAAATGTGCACCCACTATGTAAGCACAAGACAACTTGGTGAACTTCATGTTTCAGAAACTTTTGTATTTAATTTTCAAAATGTGTAGGACTTCCACAAATTTTTGTTTAAAGTGAGTTTTACACATCAATTTGTGCTTTGAAAGTTTTGTGTTTTACATAATGTGTGTTCATGCTCTGACATTTGTGTAAATTACATCAATTTTTTGAATTCTTTTGAATTTTTTTTAAATAGTAATTTTAAAAATAATTGTAAATGCGCAAGGTAACTTTTTAAACATCATGTATCTATGTATTTTTAGATAGATCCATATATATCATGGATGATATGTAGAAATTATATAACTGATATGTTATAAATCCGAGATTCTCCTGATCACACACTATTTGACTTCATGCACAATACAGAATCTCTTCTACCATTGATCATTAATTGCGGAAATAAAATCAATTGGATGCACACATTAAAACCATAAAAATTCACACATATGAACACAGTAATTTTATGGGAAAGTTTAAAGCTGAAAACCCCCAACGATATGTATATTATATGTCATAGATATCATGTAACAATCATCATACAAAGCTCCTCATAAGCTCTTAGTACAACCTCCAATTGCTACACACTAATCAGGCCCGATCTAGCAAATCTCATGCTCCAATCTCTGCCACCTGCTAGCCTACCTCTACTGTGCAATCCCTGCTGAAGAATGGCTCTGGATGAGTTTGAATTTCCCTAGCCTTCCTCATGCAATCTTCATAGGCATCTCCAACCACTGTGTGTTGCAAATCATGCAACACTATAGTCATAACTGATAGTCACACTACTCTTTCACCTATCTCTTCACTGGTCTCCACTGAAACTGTCCATTCACTATAGTTAACTGATGTGTTCTTTAGTTTATTAATGAGTTAATAATTAGTGAAATAATTAATAATTAATTCACACCACTCTCACTAGTGTATCAATTAGTTAGACTAGATACAACTAGCTCAAATATGTTTAACTCAGTTAAAATGAACACAACTCCATCAACTACCTCAATAACTCCACCAAACTCTATCACATGAGTTCTAACTAAAGTATCCATGTAATAGCTCCATTTAACCCTCAGGAATAGCGTAATTCCTTCTGTCATATCCTGTTCCACATCTGTGCACTTAACTAAAGTGATCCAAGAGAATAAGATAATGTTTATAGTCCCAATATTATTAAGAGCTAAAAATATTTGACATATATATTTTTAGACTAGCAATCTAAAAATAGATTCTGCCCAATATGTCTAAAAATAGAAGTCCATCAATTTTTCCAACTCAACCAACCATCCAAAAATAGCATCCTGCAACTCATAGAATATGATCGACATGTCTAAAAATATACATAGTCTAAAAATAAACTTTGCGCCAAAAATCACCTGTGTGGGCCCCACCTAGCTAAGGTGATTATTTTCCAAATAGGATCAGGAATGATGTTTCAGGATGCCTCCTTCACTTTATCTTGTTGCAATATTCAACACTCCCTCTCAACAAGAAAGGATTTTCTTTGCATGCGACATGCAACTCCATGCATTCGCCCTGCAACCTTTACAAGCGCCATGCAACTCCATGCATCTGCTCTCCAACTCTTCTGAAACTGAATAGGCTCCAAAAAACTCAATCAATCTAATGCATCTATCATCAAAGTCTTCGACTTCTGCTGGTACCAATTGCACATGTCTTCAGGAACCACTGCACTCTTGAACTTTGCACCCATGCACTCTGCACTTGTTGTCAACTCTGAACCGCGCTCTAGTATCTGACATTGTCACTTTGATCTGCCTGCATCAATCCAACTGATCATGCTACTGCTGCTCTATGTTCACCTCGTAGCGAGGTTCAATTCATGATATCCACACCATCTCCATGAATCCTACCCAGAAATCTCCTCTTGGGATTACTCATGCATGTTGCCCCACCTCTAACCTGGTGGTATAGCTGCATGCACTCCCTCTGCCCATCTGGCACAAAATTTATCTTCATGAGTGGTTGCTCCCACTCCATGATCCTCATCTTGTGGCTGCTCCACATCTCGAGGTTCACCCTTACCTGCATGCAAATACTGCTCCCTCTCAAGCTTCAATTGCATGTCTTTCTTGCACTTCCCAACAGTAGGAAGCTCCATAGAAATCCCATCTACTTCAAGTCTGTAGAGATTCTTCGCTCGAACCCCAACCTTCTTGACTTGTCCTATTTCTTTGTACCGAAGGAAAAATTTTCCTTCACTAAATACAACATCATACCCTTTATCCTCTAACATTGCGACCGAGATTAAATTCTTCTTTAAACCTGGAACATGCACTACATCTTGTAAAAGAATGAGCTTACCTGACTCCCTCTGAAAGGTAATGGTACCAATTCCAGTTGCATTGTATCGTCCATTGTCACCCAACTCAACATGCAACTAGAGATCTTTCTCCACCAAGTCACTGAAAAGGTTCACATCTCCCGTCATGTGAAAGGAAGCGCCACTATCAAAATACGACCCCGATCCCAATGCACTAGACACCATGCATGCGATCAATGAGAAGTCCAACTCAAATTGCGAGGCAAGAGCCTCACCAGCTGTAGCTCCAGCAGCTTGCTTGTTCTTATTCTTCTGTGGACAATGCATGGAAAAATGCCCATGCTCGTGACAGTGAAAACACTTCACTTTGGACATGTCACGCTCCTTGCCATCTGCACCGGATTGAAAATGATTTTTCTTTCCCTTCCCCTTCCTTGCTTTGGTAGCCAAAGAACAATCCTCTTCATCATCATTCTTTGATGAAGATCCATCCCTGGTATCCCGCCTTATCTCCTCCTGCACAAGATCCGACCAAAGTCACTCCCATCCTGGAAATTTCTCCTAACCATTGATAGAGTCCTGATAGGAATGCCAACTCTTCGGAAGCCCAAGGAGAGCCAAGATCACCAAGTCCTCATCATCCACACTAAATCCTACACTCCCAAGCTCATCCCTGCAGTGGACAAACTTTTTCAAGGATATCGGAATAGTTTCATTCTTCTCCATTTTTATCTTCCTGAGTTTATCCTTGAGCGCCAACTTCCTCTGGTCGCTCTTGATTTGGAACAAGTCTGTCAATTCTTTCCACATCAAGAATGGAGAAGCTTTATCATGAAGGCTAGACACTATGTGATCCTTCACACCTTCCAACAGAATCCTTCGACACCTTGCTACCTTCTCTTTCCCTGCGTCAAGTGTGACTGCATCGCTAGAACCCGATTTAGGAATATCAACATCTATGAACTCTTTCAACCCATTATCATCCAGCACTGCCTCCATCCTATCCTTCCATGAAATATAATTTGAGCTACCCTCAAGGGCATACTCCAATCGCAATCCGTTGAAATACATTTCAATGAATGCTCAACTTCGACACCAAGAAAACACTGCAGCAATTTCGAATTCCACTAGCACAAAACTCAACCGCTTCAATGCTTTGCAATTGCTCCAATGATCAATATCGCTCCGATACCATGTATAAATTATATAACTAATATTATATACATCTGAGATTCTCCTGATCACACACTATTTGACTTCATGCACAATACAGAATCTCTTCTACCATTGATCATTAATTGTGGAAATAAAATCAATTGCATGCACACATTAAAACCATAAAAATTCACACATATGAACATAGTAATTTTATGTGAAAGCTTAAAGCTGAAAACCCCCAACTATCTGTATATTATATGTCATAGAGATCGTGTAACAATCATCATACAAATTTCCTCACAAGCTCTCAGTACAATCTCCAATTACTACACACTAATCAGGCCCGATCTAGCAAATCTCATGCTCCAATCTATGCCACCTGCTACCCTGCCTCTACTGCGCAATCCCTGCTGAAGAATGGCTCTGGATGATTTCGAATTGCCCCAGGCTTGCTCATGTAATCTTCATAGGCATCTCCAACCACTGTGTGTTGCAAATCATGCAACACTATAGTCATAACTGATAGTCGCACTGCTCTTTCGCCTACCTCTTCACTGGTCTCCACTAAAACTATCCATGCACTGTAGTTAACTGATGTATTCTTTAGTTGATTAATGATTTAATAATTAGTGAATTAATTATCTCACTAGTGTATCAATCAGTTAGACTAGATACAACTAGCTCAACTATGTTTAACTCAGTTAAACTGAACACAACTCCATCAACTACCTCAATAACTCCACCAAAATCTGTCACATGAGTTCTAACTTAAGTATCCATGAAATAGCTCCACTTAACCCTCAGGAATAGCATAATTCCTTCTGTCAGCTCCTGTGCCACATCTATGCACTTAACTGAAGTGTTCCAAGAGAATAATATAATGTTTATAGTCCAAATATTATTAAGAGCTAATAATATTCGACATATCTATTTTTAGACTGGCAATCTAAAAATAGATTATGCCCAATATGTCTAAAAATAGAAGTCCATCTATTTTTCCAACTTGACCAACCATCCACAAATAGCATCCTGCAACTCATAGAATATGATCGACATGTCTAAAAATAGACTTTGCACCAAAAATCACCTGTGTGGGCCCCACCTAGTTTAGGTGATTATTTTCAAACTAGGATTAGGAATGATGTTTCAGGATGCCTCCTTCACTGTTTCTTGTTGCAATATTCAAAATGATCATTTTCCACATGATTCTTTGAGGCTTTAAACATTATGTGTATCTATGTAACTATTGATATCCACTATATATATATATATATATATATATATATATAACATGGAGGATGATCATTTGGCATGTGATTCTTCGAGACAAACATCAATAGAGTCCCATGCCTCTATGAGAGAGGGGGATCATGAATCAGGGGATTTTCATGGTATTTATATTAAATATGCATGTTTTAAATGACATTTGAATATATAATACTATCCCCATACATACATGTATACATATGGAATTGATTTTTTATTGAAAATAAAATTGTATCTCCATACATACATATATACATATGGAATTGATTTTTTATCAATTTTGTGAGTTCAATTATTTTTTAATAAATTTCATTTTTTAGGAGTTCAGAGGAAAATAATATCTACTCAATTAATGGAGCCTATCTGTGGTTCACACAATCATGGTATGGTTCACACAATCTATTCAATTATATGTATATATATTTGAATTACTTAGAAATTCATATTTTTTTATGAAGCTTCCCTCTCGTCACGTGAGGGTGGTGGTGGTACACATTCCCCTGGTGGCCAATAAATAGGTGGTGGTCAATCGCTTGAGGGTCGTGATACACATTCCCCCAGTGGCCAATCAATGGGTGGTCATGTTGGTTCTTAACCAATGGGTAGTTTCCAATCAATGGGCGGTCATGTTGGTTCTCAACCATCCTAGGGTGGGCATGATGTTGCTCAACCATCTCGAGGTGGCCATCAATCTTAATATTATTTTCATTCAATTATTAATTTGTTAAATTATTTATATAATATTTTATGGTTAAAAAGAAAATTTGTACAATTTTTTTCACATTTTTTTTATTTATATATAATTTTATATGTTGATATAGAGGGTGAAAATGTTGCTCGAAAAAGACAAAAGCTAGATCACGTTATTCAAGAATAAGGTTGTACACCAACCATGACTTATCTTATGAAATTCTTGATTATTTACCTTGGGAAATAAACATACAACAATTCACATTACAAATGTGTGAACATATTTATTCAAAATTAAATAAAGATCTTGTGTCTTTGAAACTCCCTACTGAAAGTCTAGAAAGCTTGGAAATAGTTACACACTCTTTAAGCACACTTGTAGATGTTTACAAAAATCTTGGGCCAACCCCTGATACTTTTGTAGAAGTCATGAGGAAAAGAAAGGAAGCAGTAATGGGTCTTGATACATGGGACGATGTTAAAAATATAGTTACAAAAGAAATAACGAAATCTATGTTTAATTTCAAAGAAGGGTTGAAAAGAAAGATGATAAAGATACAATATTTCAAGCACCCTAATATAGCCTTCCATTTGTATGATAGGCACCTTGCAGCCTATGGAAAAATACCATAGAATAAAGAGGTTCTTATTTATTTTACAAAATTATCTTTCGCAGAATTCTTTTTTGGAATGAATCCTAATTATAATGACCTTCCTTCATAATTTTTTGGTCCTGGGAAAGGTCGATTATGTGACTGTAGGGTCGCTAAGCATGATGCTGAGTTGTCTCGCCTCAAGCCACCATTGGAGATGAATTCCATTTCTCAAATTAGTCAAAAATCAAGAGACACCATAATAAACAAATTTCAGACTGGAATTGGTAGAATTGATATTGGTATGAATCGATAAAGAACACGAGATAATGCACATGCTAATTTTGTGTATAGTACAGAAGATGAAATAGACAACATGAGTATTTAAGAGCTTTGAAAATATGCAAAGCATTGTCATAATGGTTGGCATGACTTAATTCTTCATCAGGAAGAGGGCATTGGATTGATATGTGTTAATGGTTAGGGTGAGTATTTTAATGTAATTTGTAATTTACATATACATGTTTACTTGTATATGTTAATATAACAACAATGCATATATGCTCACCATTTGCAGTTAACACACTTTTTGAACAAAAAAATTGATAATATCACGGTCCATGGTTCAGGTTCTAGCAATCAAGATGATATTTTAGGAAATGTTAATGTTTTTTAAGAGTTGATAATGTTGATGTACAATTATTATTCTATTATTATATCGGTATCATGATGACATATTTTTAAAAGAAATAATTGTGTACACATGTATATAATTAAATGTTAACATATTTTGATTTTGCCCTATGTTTTCGCAATGAAGCCACCCTCTTCTTCCCTGTTAGGATATGTTTCAAATCAACCGTCACAAGTATTCAATTTTTCACTTATGTTTCAAGTTATAAATTGGAGTGAAAGTTTTATTAAAAAATGAGATCTAGATCTTCAGTTACTTTAAAGTTTTAAAATTTTTGAATTTTATGTTTTTGGAGATGATTTCCGTTCTTCAAGGACTTTAGCAACAAAGTGTATGATGGAGATAGGAACATCCAAACAATTTGAACAAGAAATTGTCTAATTTTTTTTTTAATATTATTGCATTAAGTTATGCATTTTCATTTCAAAATTTTTAATATATATATATACTTGTACATGTATATTTTATAGTTTATCGTGGAGGCTTCATTGAGGCAGGGCCAACACGGGACAATGAAGGGGGAACTACATGAGGTATTGCATGAAATTTTCATTTTTTTTTTCATTTAGTTTGTTTTATTTAAGTTCTATGTTCTAATTGAATTTTAAAACATTAAATTTTAATTTTAATACATGTAATATAAATTTCGTATACATGTGTACATATATATGTATATGCAATTAGGGCCAACAAGAGAAATATGGAGGGGGAACTACATGAGGTATTACATGAATTATTATTATCATTATTATTTTCATTTTGTTTTTTTATGAATTTCTACATTCTCATTTAAATTTAAAACATTAATTTTTTTTTAATTTTTACAAGTTGCGTAGGTTCCCCATTCTTTAGATGATAACACAAGGAGGCTGCTAGAAAATACATTGCAGCCAAATTCTCTATTTGATTGATGCATGTGCAACATTTTATTTGATCTGGTCTTTTTATAACTTAAACATGTGTCATATTTTATTTTCTATATAACTTGATACTTGTAACACTTGATACATTGTTATATTTACTTTTATTGTTCATGATGTAAATTTTGGACATATTTTACATTTTGTATAGTTGAACAACTTTTACTTTTATTGAATGATTTTAAATTTTGGATAGTTGTTACATTTGGCATGTGATCACATGTTGTTATATAATGTTAACTTAGATGATCTTAGATTATGTTTTTTTTTTTTAACTTGTTGTTTTGTCCCTTGTTATTTAAAATGAATCTAGATTGAAATTGAAAATTACAAAACACATGTGGTACATGTTATGCATTTTAACATGTGTGAATATTAAATATAATTAGGTGTAAATGTCTATTAAAGGTGATATTTAATACATTCTACATGATCGTGTGTCATTTAAAACAATTATATCTATGGTTTTACATATTTAAGTTCATGAATATATGTAACAATGATTGAAGTAAATTTGCATTTAGTTACATTTTTCATACATGATTACATGTTGTTATAATTTTAACTTAGATTCAATCTAAATTAACTGTTTTGTTTTTATAGCTTAAGTTGTTTCGTCATTCGTTATTTAAAATTAATCTAGATTGAAATTGCAAATTACAAAACACGTGTTACATGTTAAATGCATTTGAACATGTATGAATGTTATATAATTAGGATATGTCTATTAAAAGTAATATTTAGGCGTACATTTTGCGCACATGATCATGTGTCATTTAAAAAAATTATAGATGGTTTTATATATTGAAATTCATGAATATGTAACAATGATTGAAGTACATTTTCATTTAGTTACATTACATTTTGCATACATGATGACTTCTTGTTGTAATGTTAACTTAGATTCAATCTTAGGTTAAATGTTTCGTTTTTAAAGCTCAAGTTGTTTTGTAATATTTTATTTAAAATGAATCTAGATTGAAATTGAAAATTAAAACACATGTGATACATGTTAAATGCATTTGAACATGTATGAATGTTATATAATTAGGACATGTCTATTAAAAGTGATATTTAGGGGTACATTTTGCACACATGATCATGTGTCATTTAAAACAATTATAGATGGTTTTACATATTTAAGTTCATGAATATGTAACAATGATTGAAGTACATTTTCATTTAGTTACATTCAATTTTGCATACATGATGAGTTGTTGTTATAATGTTAAGTTCGATTCAATCTTAGATTAAATGTTTTGTTTTTAAAGCTCAAGTTGTTTTGTCATTAGCTATTTAAAATGAATCTAGATTGAAATTGCAAATTAAAAAACACATGGTACATATTAAATGCATTTTAACATGTATGAATGCTATAGAATTAGGACATGGCTATTAAAAGTGATATTTAGGGCTACAATTTGCACACATGATCATGTGTCATTTAAAACAATTATAGATGGTTTTATAGATTAAAGTTCATGAATATGTAACAATTATTGAAGTAAATTTGCATTTAGTTACATTACATTTTGCATACATGATGACTTGTTGTTATAATGTTAACTTAGATTGAATCTTAGAATAAATGTTTTGTTTTTAAAGCTCAAGTTGTTTTGTCATTTTTTATTTAAAATGAATCTAGATTGAAATTGAAAATTACAAAACACAGGTGATACATGTTAAATGCATTTGAACATGTATGAATGTTATATAATTAGGACATGTCTATTAAAAGTGATATTTAGGTGTACATTTTGCACATGATCATGTGTCATTTAAAACAATTATAGATGGTTAAATACATATTTAGGGTCATGAATATGTAACAATGATTGAAGTACATAAATGCATTTAGTTACATTACATTTTGCATACATGATGACTTGTTATTATAATGTTCACTTAGATTCAATCGTAGATTAAATGTTTTGTTTTTAAAGCTTAAGTTTTTTTGTCATTTTTTATTGAAAATGAATCTAGATTGAAAGTGTAAATTACAAAACACATGCGGTACATGTTAAATGCATTTGAACATGTTTGAATGTTATATAATTAGGACATACATCTATTAAAAGTGATATTTAGGTACATTTTTCACATGATCATGTGTCATTTAAAACAATCATATACAACTTTACATATTACAGGTTAAATACACACACACACACACACACACACACACATATATATATATAAGTTCATGAATATGTAGCAATGAAAGAAATTTTGCATTTAATTCATACATTTTGAATTTGAAATCATTCTTATAATGTTTTAATATGCAATACATATAGATGTACATCTACAAACAATCATAAAATTCTAGGTGTACATAGGTGTGTCAAACAACCATAAAATTTTAAAATTGAATTAAAAATTATCCAGTACACAACATTTTTCATTTATGTACATAGAAAGACTACTATGGATGTCAGTTGATAGTAAAATATAAATTAAAAATCACATTACACATTTTGCATTCAATAATGAATATTATAATTTTCTTTAGATGTCTAAACAATATCATAACTTAAAATTTTCATTATATCAAATATGCTAGATACATACATTTTGCAATAATGACATAAAGTTAACTAGCTCATACCAAAGAATGTATCTACATGTATGTGTACAAGTATAAATTACTTGTTGAGTGCATGTGAAAAAACAATGTACATGTGAAAACACTTGTACATAACATAAAATATACATATAATAATGTAAAACTTAAGAATGAATAAAAAAAAAGGTTAAGAATTTATACTTGAGTTCTGTAAGTTCTCAAATATGAATCCAAGGAGAATAAATTGTTGAAAAGTTCAACCAAAATTATTCTAATGAAATGTCATCCTCAATTATTCGTTCATGATCAACTTTTGACATTTTCCATTTCTTAATTTTCAATTTATCCTTTGATTGAACTTCTATCAACTTTATGTGTGCTGCACACACGAATTGACTATATTGACAACTTATGAAATCAGGTTCATAGTCTTGAAAGTAAACAAAATCTTGACTTTGACACGACTTTGATGAGATTGTTGGAAAAAATAACCTTTCAGTATAATAGACCCACTGTCATTTATAAACCCGTTATCATCATAGTTTTCCAATAATTTCATCTTTCGTTCAGTTAAACGCATGAAATAATACTTGACATTTTCTACGTTGTTAGTAGGTGCAACTACAATAAAACATCTCCTGCACAATAAAACAAGTACATAAATTTATATCATAATTAACATGAAAAAATAACTTTAAAATCATCATGTGTAATTTATTTTATTATCTATTTCTAGATCTCTATCATTTGAAAGCAATTGAAATGTTACCTTCTCTAACAAGATCATAAACTTGATCACCTTCAGATGATACTATAGTCCTTTGTGATTGCATCTCTTAAAAGTTTGCAACAAACATTTTCCCCTTTGTATTTAGTTATGTATGTTGCCAATATTTTACATACATTTTGTTTTCACAAACATCATTAGATTCTGTATCATCTATGCAAACATGACAAAAACAAGAATATTTTCTTTTATGAAATGCAAACAAATTTTGGTACTCCTTTGTTTTAATTTAATGCAATTTTTGAGTCTCTTTTATTTTTTCAATGCCATTTCTAATCAATCTATCTAAATATTGGACCCCAATATGCCAAAACATCCTATATTATATATATACAAGTTAATTTGTATATATGTACATGTACCTTCGTACTTCCCTTAACCGATTAGTCTCATGATTTAGTGCACCAATGCACCATTGAACAACTTCTTCAGCTAAGACAAGTCAGTGTGCAGAGTGGTCCATTTAATATCTTCGAAGTGCTCGTTTTATACATGCTCCTGCACCATCATGTTCTCCTCTTCCATGACCAGTCTCAAAGAAATTCCAACATTGTTTAATGAGGGTTTTCATATCAAGACGACACAACCAAAAGAATGATCGTGAAGATTTGAATTGACTTACGTATCCATTTGACCATATCCAATGTTCATTGAATTTTATTCCATGACTTTTCAATGAGTCATAAATCTTATTAAAAAAATTTTGTACAAAATGTGTATCATGTGTACGATTATCAGTGATATAAAAGTGATATTCTTTAATAACATGTCGATTTTCATTGGTGCTTTCTATATTATAAACATTTTATTTAGTGTGTCTATATATAATAATAAAAAGCATAGAGACTTGGCCATAATGATAGTATTCAATATGTATTTCATTTTGTGGAACAAGTGTAATTCAGAAAATTAACTATTGACAAAATGGTCCCAGTGGAAAAACTTCACAAGATTTTCTGAATTGCAAGTCCTTCCATCGAAATCTATGGGAATGCTTGGCGTATTTATAAATTTCTGCCTCAAACTTTCTCAGAAACTCTATCACAAAAAGTTCTTATTCTTCTAAATCAATCATTTTATCACTTGTAGTACTACTTGAACAAATCGATGTATGAATATATTCATATCTCTTCTATTTCACTTTTATGTTGGACAATGATTGATAATTTATATCAATAGGATATTTGTTGTGAAATAAATTCAAATTTCCACAATGATCACATTTTTTACCACCAACACATTTCTTTTGGTAAAATAATTCATGGCTCTCTCTTGCACATAGAATTTGAGATATTAAATCATGGATAGTGGAAGAAGGAAGTGAATTTTTCCAAAATATTTTACCAAAATTAAGGAATGTGTCATAATATAATTAAAATTCCCCACGATAATGACAACAACAAGTGTCCCATGCAGTGATAGGTTTAACATACCATGGTTTCTTTTACAAAAAAGAACTGATTGAGACATTAATTTCACGATTCTCTTCTATGAATTACTTGTTGAACAACTCTATCTAAGAGGTGTCCAAGATATGTTTTGCATGTTTTTCGTACTGATTTTGTGCTATTTTTTATCTCATCACATCCCTTGCTTTTGGTGAAACACATGAATTTTTCATCAAATATTCATACATTATTTTTTTAACATCTTCTCCAAGTCTATCTTTGTATGGTTGCCTACAAATAACTATCCAGCAAGCGAGTTCATCATTTACATCTATTTACAATTGAAATTTCTGATGTTTGTGCAATTTTTTTCATGAGGTCCCCAATGCTTGTGCCATAGATTTTACCAAACGATTCTCTTTAGTACTTGATGAAACCTCTACCATTTGTATTGATATATGTGCATCTAAATCACTTTTCTTTCTAGATCTTCTAATTGACTTTAGAGCACTATTTATATTTTGTATCACATTTTCCTTCCTTTTATTATCTTTTGTTGATTTTCAAATACCTGATAGGGTCGTAGCTTCCTTTAATTTCTTTGATGTTAAGAGACCTCTCAAAATTTGGGCTTGAACTGCCACATTTTCATCTTTGAATAAAATATCAATAATGCGCTTACAATGATATCGTATAACATGGTCAACTTTTTTATCTCCATATGTGTCAGTGTCAACATTTTCTAACATCTCATCATCGATATTGACTTCTTCTTTATATATGAGAATTAAATGTACAGAATGATTTTAAATATTTAGTAAATAATTAAACTAATAAATATGTATAATTTCAATAATACACATTCAACATATATATACATACCTAGTGATTCAATTTCTTCACTTGAATTTCTTTCAACATTTTCAACATCTTCAATCATTGGTTCAATATCTATTTCACTTTCCCTTTCAAAATTTTCTATCTCATCATCAATGTTATGAGAAATATCTCTCTCTGTTTACATTGCAAAATATTTTTCAAATTATTTCATTAAATAAAAATTAAGTTTCACAATACACTAGTTAAATTTTAAATATCATTTATAATATTTACATTTACATACCAGCTTCAACTTCTAGTTGAGGTTGATTTTCCATTTCAATATTTGAGCATTCTTCTCTCTTTTTTTTGTGAGATTCTCTCACATATTCTCTACGTGCTCTTGTTTGATCATATTTTCTCTTGTAGTTTATTTGATTTCCCATGATAATTTAGTATGAAGCTCAAAAAAATTTCCTTCAAAATCCTGCAAAAACAACTCACTATTAAAATTTAGACAAAAACTCACTTCAAAAAATCATCACAAAGATTCAATTTCAAAAAAAACTCACTTTAAAATTTTTGCACAAAATATATACTTCAACCCAAAGCACTTACTTTAAAAATTCAGCCAAAATAATGTCTTTTAAAATGAAGCTCCAAATGTTTCCTTCAAAGTCCTGCAAAAAAATTTCACTTTAAAAATTTAGACAAAAACTCACTTTAAAAAATCATTATAAAAGATTTACTTTAACCCAAAACACTTACTATAAAAAATGTCACTTTAAAAATACCCCGAAAAAATGTCCTTTGAAAATTAAGCCCAAAAAATTTCCTTTGCAAATTCAACCCAAAATATTTCCTTTCAAAATTTAGTCTAAAAAATTTCCTTTGCAAATTCAGCCCTAAAAATTTCCTTTGCAAATTCAGTCCAAATGAAGAAATGTGCATAAATAATATTTCTGCTTTCGGCTATTTATAGAGTTGAGAAATTTGTTTTTTTGGAGGGGCTTTATCAAATTTTTTCTGGCTGACGAAATTTGTGAGAAAAGTTCGGTTGAACTTTTAAAAAAAGTTCAGCCAAACATTTTTGTCATTAAAACTAATAGGATGAAGCCTACAAAACAAGTTCGGCCAAACTGCTACAAAATCTCGACCAAACTAAAACGTTTGCAACTACACTGCAGCTCGGCCCTGAACACATTTCTTCAACTTTGGAATGGTTAAACTCCATCAAATTTTATGAATTAACTTTCGAATCCATGACTAGCATTTGCAGAATTCAATATACTTTCAATAGATATAACTTTTATGGAATTCCATAGATATTTAATAATTTTAAATAACTTTGTAATAAAATGGGTGCAAGAAATTTTTGAAGGTCATTATGATTCATTGAAATCAAATTTTTTTATCTCCCAAAATACACGGTAAAAAAATTGAAAAATTTATGGTCCATTACATTGGTACGTCATATATAATGTGCAGTTTTTAGATTTTTAGTTTATAACTAATATGCTAAGAAACTTGACGCAGACCGAAACATATTCAAAACACATAGTTGTTTCAGATTGGTTCAGTTCAAAAAATTCTAGTAAGTATGATATGTATTAGTTGGTTTCGTAAATATAACGATATCGAAGCAGAATCTGTCTAGATTGTTGTAACACATTTGTTTCTTAAAAACACCAAGTTTTCAAAGAATACACCAGCGCGTCTCAACATGATTTTTTATGAATCCCTTGATTGTTAAAGAAAACACACTCAAAGAATTGTTAAGTTCACATATCAAATGTGAATAAAAAAATTTCAAAAAATTAAGTAATAGAAAGCTAATAAAATTTCTGACAAGTTTTATGTTTATCGTAAAATAAAATTGTAAACAGGAAAATTGTTTTGGCTTGCAGAAACTTGAAGAACTTCTAAAAATGATATTTTTTTCTCAAAAAAGGGCAAAAAGTTCAACCCAACTTCACATTTTCACAAATGAAGGTTACTAATAATAAGTTCAAACTTAATTATTCTAAATAATAAAACTAAAAAATAGTAATAAGAAAATGAATATATAAATAAATAATAAATAAACAAAATAAAATAATAAGGTCAAATTTAACTATTCTAAACAACAAAACTAAAAAATAGTAATAAGAAAAATGGAAAAAATAAAATAAATAAAACTTAAATATAAATCAATATAATAAATTAACTCAATTTTATTACTTAAATCCAAAAAATATATATATGGTAAAAAAAATGTATAGTAAATAAATAAGAAATAAAGGAGTACGAGAAATTCTGATAAATAATAATAATAATATTAATAAATAATTAAATATTATAAAAACTTAGGAATACAAGCCGGGGATCCAACACCTACTAATTCTCCAACCATCGTCTCTATTCAGATTGTTAGACCTCCTTTCAATTTCCAAGACCTCCCTAAACTTATGGTGATGAAAATGATCAATCCTTGCAACAAACCTCACCTCTTCATTGTAAATGTGATGTTTTGTCTTTTCCACATGGTCTGCCAAAGAAGAGGAGTGGTACCTTCCATGTTTTATGCCAGATGCATGCTCATGAATCCTACGATTAATTAAGCAGCCAATTTCACCAACGTATGGAGTCCTGTAGGAGCTAGGGATGACATAAACACATTTCCAATATTTAGGGTTCATAGTGTCCTTCACTGATCTTAGGGAGCTTCAAATAGTGTTTATGGACCTAAATATCGAATGAATCTTATGCTTCTTCACGATCTTAGCAATTTTTTTTATGGTTCCTTGGATAAATGGATGATGCAACCATAAAAACCTATCTTTAAGATCTTTTTTAATCCTAGGACCTTTTTCAACCTTGAGGGAGGCTCTAAGACAATGGTGCTTAATATAACCATTATTATCAAAAACACTAAGGAGATGGGTTTTTTCATCATTGAGGTGATTTTCATCATAAACTTGTAAATCCCGAGTGTTGGGGTGTTGCGAACACTTAGATTTTGAGTGGGGAAATGATGCACATTTGCATGAAGATATTGTTCAGTGTAAGTTTTCTTCTGAAAAACCACGTGGGAGAAAGAACCATCATCTCTCTTTGAAATAAGAACATCAAGGAAATGGAGGTTGCCATTGATTTCACATTCCATAGTAAACATTATGGAAATAGATTGATTGTTAAGACGCTGGAAAAAGAGCTCCAAATTTTCCCGACCATGAGACTAGATGATGCAAGTGTCATCCACAAACCTTTTCCAAAGCTTAGGCGGAAAAAGATTTGAGGAGAAGGCCTTAGATTCAAATTCCTTCATAAAAATATTAGCCACTACCGGGGAAAGGGGGAACCCATGGCAACGCCAGAAGTTTTTTCATAAAATTCACCTTCAAAAATTGAAGAAAGTAGAAGTATGATAGATTTCAACCAAATATGTTGTATCTAGGTCCATAATGCACTTGATTACTTTAATTGACTCGTTATTGCGGATATTAGGTATAAGGAGACCATGTAGTAACTCACCAAATTATCACCAGGATCCAACCTTATACTCTTTAATTTGTTGACAAATGAAGACGAATCTTTGACAAAGGATTTAGTCCGACCAACAAGAGGTCTTAGCTTATTGGCTAAAAACTTAGCAAGAATATAGGTCGGCCCTCTAATGGTGTTGGAAATGGGACACAGTGGATCCCCTTCCTTATGGATCTTTGGAATACCATAAATCCTAGGAATGAGAGGGATACTCTCAATCAGCTTCTGGCTAATGGAGCTAATAGTGCTACTAAATTTTCTGACTAGAGAAACTATTTTAGAAATATTCAAGGGATTCTTATAAATTTTTCTATAGCTCTTGATACTACAAAGGTGATCTAACATTTTTATTCGATAATCTTCCTTAACTAAAATAACATAATCTCCCCCTTTTTCATCTTTAAGAACAACAATGTCCTTGTTATTATTCAAAGCTTTGAGAGCCTCAAACTAAGGTTTGCTAAGGTTGTTCTTGGGGAGCATAGAATTTCTAAGGAAAATTGCACAATCATGTCTAATGATATCTTTAATATATTCTAGTAAGTCCCTTATCCCGAATTCAATGTCACAAATAATCTCTTCCACTAGGATTTTCCTAGGAGAAAGGGAAAATTCTACACCTTTCTCTAAAAGACTATAAACATGAGGATCAAAAGAAAAATGAGAAAGATTAACAACTCTATTATTAAAAGGGGGGAAATAAATTATATTTTTATTATTAATATTGTTGCTAGAATCAATAGAAAGGATATTATTATTATTATTATTATTACCAATTTCCCTGGAACTAGTGGAATGAGAACAATTTGCAACGTTGGAGAACTCTGTATGCTCCATATGAATGGAATAGAGAGTATGAATGAGAAGTGGAATATCATTATGAAGGGAGATATTGTATTCATCCCTTCAAGCAACTTTGGAATAGATTAAGTGATTAGCTTCACAGAGAAACCCCGAAACATTACTATCGTTGCACAGGGAGGGTTCGGTTCTAAATTTCGGAAAAACAGCGTTGTTGATCCAAGAATATAATGCACATAATTAATTTCTATTAATCCTCCTAATAGAAAAATATCCATAAGAATAGGAAAAACTTTTATGGGAAGAGGATTTATCCAAGAGCTTGAGAAATTTATTGGAATGTTTTTCCTTCCATATTTCTTCCATGCGTAGATATTTTAAAGCCAAACAAGCCTCAATCCTCGTCCAAAGAGTTGAGAAAATCACGATAGAAAGATTCAAATGCAATGAGAATAATTTTCAAGAAAGAATATCTAGGTTTTTTCTAAACCTGCAAATCTCGAAATGAACCAGGGATAGACTAGCATTTAGAAATACTTTCTCGTTCCTGGAATTATTAAGTTGTTGATTAATCTGAGCGAATGATGGAACACTAAATGAATATCTATATATTTTTAGGAATGCCAAGTCTGACTTCATCTTAGAAACCTGCAAGCGTGCTCGTTTGAAAAGATGAACTTTAGTTGCAATGGCCCTTCCGTGCAGGGTTGTAAAATTTTAATTCAGACTTTTGTGATCCATATTATGAATGTTGAGAGATATTTCGGTAAAAATCACATAAAATAACTTTTAGTAGACATGTTTCAAACCAACTAGTGTGGTTCATCACCAGGGCAAGATGAAGAATAAGCCCATGGCATTAGATTAAATATATGAAGAGAGATTTTTTCTAGCCATTAGAATATAACAACTAGTTTTTACTAAAAGGTTATCATTAATTAATAAACAATTTTTAAATAAAATAAAGTAATGGATGGAAATTAGTTGTAAATAAAGAATTAAATTAATATTATTAATATTATTATTGTATTCAAAATGAAGGTCAGTAATAATAATGTCAAACTTAATTATTCTAAATAATAAAACTAAAAATAGTAAAAGAAAATGAAAATATAAATAAATAAACAAACAAAATAAAAATAATAAGGTCAAATTTGACTATTCTAAAAAATAAAACCAAAAATAGTAATAATAAAAATGGAAAAAATAAATAAATAAAATATAAGTATAAATCAAGATAATAAATTAACTAAATTTTATTATTTAAATCTATAAAATAAAATAATATGGTAAAAAAAATGAATAGTAAATAAATAAGAAATAAAGGAATACCAGAAATTATGATTAAAATAATAACAATAATAATAATACTACTAATATTAATAATATTAATGTTGGACACCTAATCCTCTATGGGTAGGTGTGGAAACCAAATGGACAAAAGGAGTCCAAGTGACCTTGGAATGTGGAATCCAAGAGTCACCCCAGTATACTATAAATAGACATCTATGGTTAACGAAAAGGCAATCAGTGCTTATCTTTCCCTTTGTGTGTGTTTTACCGTGCATTGTTTAACATGGTATCAGAGTGGGACTATCTTGTCCTGCTCTAATTTGAACTATTTTTCAATCAGCTAAATTTTAGCTGCATTATCTACACCCTGCATTACTCTACTGAAAGCGTTGGCTTCTGAGTGTTTTACCTACTCCATTTGCCACTTGCACTCTTTCAACAAGACGGTTTCTCTGCACCCTGCATTACTCCATTGAAACCATCGGTGTCAAAGCTGCAGTCTATTTTTGGTGCATTATAACCAACACATTGGTTGGAGAGAATCTCTATGGGTATTTTGAAGACTATTTTTCGAATTTTATGAATCAAATACCCACCACGGCAATGAGAACTTCAAGCATTGATTTCAGGGGTTAAAACTCATGCACTAGACTTTTTCTATCGTGATAGAAGCCCCATGCACATCTTATGCGAGACCAGAAACACATTCTTCCACTCGCTTGAACTGTTGAGCATTCTCATAGATTAAATACTTCTCTCAATACATCGCCATTTCGGATTCCATTCTCCTCGACATTTGAAAATGAATCCTTATCCTCCTTTTGGTATAGGCATCATACCTCCCAATTTCGACACTACCACCGCATCAGAACTCCCCAGTCAGTCAATGCCTTGGGCTCTCAGCCCTCCATTACATTGTTCAAATCCTTACCTGGAATCTCTATATATTTCTTGCGATCTTTATCCTTTATAGTACCAGGTGGAAACTATTCTGATATTGTCCCTGTTCACTTATATATCTTCTCTAAACCAGCAGGTTTCCTACAACTTGATTCTATGAAAAATCTATGAGGAATGGAACTATTTCTTCTTGATCATTGAGCTAGTTGTGTGTAGCATTTCCATTACGATCGACTCCATTTAAAGGAAGCTTACAAACAATACTGTTGTTAGCTTTCTAGTTAGCTTTCTTACGATGGCCATTACCACAATTCGTTGCCATAGTGAGGGCACAGACAGAGGGGGTTAGTTAAGGGGCCCACCTTCCCTCTGTCAACTCTCCTCATCTCCCCCGTAGTTCCCTCCACTTCCGAGGACATCATGATCGAGGGTCCACATAAAAAGACCTCAGGCATCGCAGAAGGTATGGAAAGCAAGTGACTCCAAATCAAATCAAAAACAAATTTATTCGTTTTGTCATTTCGAGAGAAGCATCGATAGGCAGCTGGAGCAGGCGTTGATCTGGACGTTGAAGGGATACAAACAGTTTGGTTGTATGAAGCAATAAATATTACTCATTGGAGGTTCATTCTGTATAAAATAGAGTTGTTCTTGGTGTAATGCTCATAATGTTTCCCACCATTCCCACGTTGTTCGATGCTGTCTAACTCCATGATTGACCTCCTCCCCACTGTGCGTAGTAACTCCACGATTGACCTCCTCCCCACTATGTGTAGTTGGCTCTTGTCTCTCTTAGACATACCAATTGGCTCCACTCATACGTAAACGATATTTATTAAAGTAAGAATTACCATACTGCTTCTATAATTCTGCCTATTTTGCCACATTCACTGGTATAATTCCTCAATATTTTGCTCGTCATTTGTGTGTTGAATTATGCGTTAACTCCTAGAAATATATGTATTCTATCTACTTTAAATTCGGTGTTGCATTGATTAAAGTTTGAATACTTAGTGTTGAACATTACATAAGGCAATATACTTGGTTTTGTATTGATCAAAATTGGGTGGGGTGCTTCAAATAGCCAAAGAGATGGTTGTAGGGCCTTTTTTTTATGCCTTGGATATTGTTGTAGCTTCACAGTGAGTGTTGGGTAACATTTCAAGAACAAAACTTGCATGTATCGTTGAGAGCAAAGGTGTCAATACCAATACGAGTTAGCATTTATATTTTTGGGCATTATACTTCATGAACCAATGTTCGAGTTTCATTCTATGAGATGAAAACATTCACATGTAATTGTTATTATCAGCAATTATTGATTTATCAGGTGTCACTTCTTCCTCATTGATTCACAGGTGTCATCAGTGTTTAATGTGTAAGTTTGACATTGTAGAAAACAGATCGAATTAGTGAAGTATTAGAGTTTCTCAAAACTCTGATACAATCTAATGTCGAAGATAGAGTTAAAGTCAGCAAAGACACTCTCATAGATATTCAAACATCTCTACAAAATGCACAAGAACAGATTGATTTTTTGCAACTCGAATCTCTGCTTCATAAAGAAGAATTACAACAGTGGAGTCATCATTCTGAAATTTTTTCTGTTCAGAAAATTGAAACAGACTCTTATAAGTAGCAAGTCAATAATTTTATGGTTGATTCACATTAAATTCCCAATATAAGAGCAGATTTTAACGTAGAAGCAAACATCCAGCCTACACCTCCCAAGCCCATCGTTAGACCTTGTCACAAAAAGCACAAAAATGGTCCTGGATATGACAAGGAGTTTTCCTTTCATATTCCGGACTACTCCAATCCCATTCAATTTCATAGTGCCAGATTTCTTTATGACAATTCAGCTTCAGCTGTTCCAGATCCTACTCCTCTTCCACAACAACAACAACAGATTGAAAACTTCCAACACTGTGATCGAGTTGGCCATATGAAATATCACTGTTCGATCTTCAACCATGAAATAATTGTGGTCGGCACACCCATTCTTCACATAGATGCTTCAGAAACAAGTCTCCTGCAAGAACAAAGATTCATCTTTGATGGATCGCTTCTTGGCAATGGGCATCAACAGCCAAGAAGATGTTCAAGTCATATGGCAGAACTTGTTCTATAATATTGAAAAATCTTGCAATTGAGTTTTCACCATCATCTCACCTTGTACCTAACAGGGGGGAAAATGGTGGTCATCTACAAGCTTCGAAGCCACATCAATTGAGCCTGAGCCATAACCTGTCATTCCAGATTCAAAGTTGTAGCCAAAGATGTAGCACTTCAAGAAATCCTGAGCCACAACTTTTCATTCCAGATTCAGAGTTGTAGCCAGAGGCATGGATGCCCATGAGCATTCCTTTGGTTGGTGGACAACCTTTAACAATCTATGCGAAGTTGATATTCTTCCTCTTCAAAGTATTTGGAGAACTTCCTCTAGCAGAATACTTCAGCTTCTTGCAAGCTTTGGTAGAGTTTCGAGAAATGCATTAAGAATTCCAGTGTTGGTGTTCATCCTTAAACCATCATAGGTTGTAGACCTCCCTTCTTCTAGGTTGAAGGTCTTCCTCTAGCAGAAGCACTGAGCTTCTTGCCAAATTTGGAAGAGTTCTGGGAACTGCAATAAGCATTCTAGTATTGGTGGTCATCCTTAAACCACCTCTTTATGCCAACATTTGAGAGATTTGATTCAACCTAAGTGTTGCCGTGCATACTTTGCAGATTTGTATTACAACTCTCTTCTTGGACTCACACATACCCCTTCGAATTAAGGGGGGGAAAGTTGGACACCTAATCCTCTATGGGTAGGTGTGGAAGCCGAATGGACAAAAGGAGTCCAAGTGACCTTGGAATGTGGAATCCAAGAGTCACCCAATTGTACTATAAATAGAAATCTATGGTTAATGGAAAGGCAATAAATTCTTATCTTTCCATGTGTGTTTGTTTTACCGTGCATTGTTTAACAATTAATAACATTAATAAATAAATAAAATTTATAAAAACTTATGAATATAAGGTAGGGATCCAACACCTACTAATACTCCAACCATCATCTCTATTTAGATCGATAGGTTTTATTTCAATTTCCAAGGCCTCCATAAATTTACCATGGTGAATATGATGAATCCTTGCAATGACCCTCACCTCTTCAATGCAGATGTGATGTTTTGTCATTTCCACATGTTCTGCCAAAGCGAAGGAGAAGGACCTTCCATGTTTGATGTCAGTTGCTTGCTCATGAATCCTTTGATTAATTGAGCAGATAGTTTCACCAATTTATGGAGTCCCATAGGAGCAAGGGATGACATAAAAACCTTTCCAAAATGCATTACGGATCCAGATACAACTTATTTGGTTGAAATTTGTTTTTCTTATACTTTCTTCAGTTTCGAAGGTGAATTTTATGAACAAACTTGTGGAGTTGCCACGGGTTCCCCTTTTCCCTAGTAGTGGCTAATCTATTTATGGAGGAATTTGAACCTAAGGTCGTGTCCTCAACTCTTTTCCATCCTAAGCTTTGGAAAAGGTTTATGGATGACACTTGCGTCATCTGGTCTCATGGTCAGGAAAAGTTGGAGCTCTTTTTCTAGCATCTTAACAATCAACCTATTTCCATAAATTTTAATATGGAATGTGAAATAAATGGCAGACACCCATTCCTCAATGTTCTTATTTCAAAGAGAAATGCTGGTTCTTTCTCCCAACAGTTTTTGTGGAAGAAAACTCACACTAAACAATATCTTCATGCAAATTCACGTCATTTCCCTTCTCAAAAGCTAGGTGTTCTCAACACCTTAGCCACTTCAATGTTACATGATTTTTATGAAAACCACCTTAATGATGAAAAAACCCACCACCTTATGGTTTTTAATAAAAATATTTATAGTAAGAACCAGTGTCTTAGAGGCTTCCTTGAGGCCAAAAAGTTCCTAGGATTAAAAAAAATCTTAAATGTCTGTTTTAGTGATGCATCTTCCGTTTATCCAAAGAACCATATACAAAATTTCCAAGATCCTAAAGAAGCATAAGGTTCCTTCAAAATTTATGCCCCTAAACACTATATCAAGCTCCCTAAGATCAGAGAAGGACCCTATGAACCCTAAATATGGGAAAGGTGTTATGTCAACCCTTGCTCCAATGGGACTTCATACATTAATGAAATTGGTCACTCAATTAATCAGAGGATTCATGAGCACACAACTAACATTAAACATGGAAGGTCCTACTCGTCCACTTTTGGATAACATGCAAAAAATAAAAAACATCACAACTGCAATTAAGAGGCGAGGGTCATTGCAAGGATTGATCATTTTCATCATCGTAAGTTTAGGGAGGCCTGTCAATCTGAATAGAGATGATGGTTGGAGTATTAACAATTGTTGGATCTGTACCTTGTATTCCTATTTTTTTATAATATTTATTTATTTATTAAATTAATATTATTATTATTAATCTTAATTCCTTGTATTCCTTTATTTGTTATTTATTTACTATTCATTTTTTTATCATATTATTTTTTTTAGATTTAAATAATAAAATTGAGTTTATTTATTATCTTGATTTATATTTATATTTATTTATTTTATTTTTTCCATTTTTATTATTTCTATTTTTTGTTTTATTGTTTAGAATAGTTAAATTTGACCTTATTATTATTATTATTATTTATATTTTCGTTTTCTTATTACTATATTTTAGTTTTACTGTTTAGAATAATTAAGTTTGACCTTATTATTACTGACCTTCATTTTGATTAAAATAATAGTATTAACAAAATTATTTTAATTCTTTATTTATAGCTAATCCATCCATTACTTTATTTTATTTCAAATTTTATTATTAATTAATGATAACATTTTAGTCAAAACTAGTTGTTATATTATAATGGCTAGAAATTATCTCTCTTCATCTATTTAATCTAATGTCATGATCTTGTTCTTCATCTTGTCCTGAAGATGAACCACACTAGATGGTTTGAAACATGTCGACTATTTTTTTTTATGGGATTTTTATCGAAAGATCTCTCAACATTCATAATATGGATCACAGAAGCCTAAATTCAAATATGAAAAATATTTTGAGAGTGCAAGCTTATGTGATCCATAACATTTTAATTTTTAATTCTTCCGAGAAATCACATGAAAATTTCTTGGTTACAAGAAATTTTCATGTGATTTCCCGGAAGAATTAAAAATTAAAATGAAAAATATTCTTTAATTTTTAAAAAGATAAAATTTTGATGGGGAATTAGCAACCTAGAGAGATATATGAAATAACTCACAAGCCTCATGTATCAGGAACTTATAGTTCAGCCTAGGACCGAGACATTTGGAGATCACTAGAATTGGAGTCGGGATTCTAGATTCCAACGGTAAGCCTATCCTTCCAACCTTACTATGACAGATCAGGGGAATTAGCAACCTGCAAAGATATATGAAATAACTCACAAGCCACATGTATCAGGAACTTATAGTTCAGCCTAGGACCGAGACATTTGGATATCACTGGAACTGGAGTCAGGATCCTAGATTCCAATGGTAAGCCTATCCTTCCAACCTTACAATGACAGATCATGTCTCTGGAGACTTGAACCCAGGTGAATAGGATGGAAAACCACAATCCATACCACTCAAACTAAGCACTCGTTGACTACTCTTTATTTTAGTATGCGTACTCTAACATTAGCTAGATAGCTTCCAACAAAGTTTTGGTTTTACAAAACTCGATAAAATTCGATTATATTAAAAAAATTTCCTTTCAATTGGACAAGTTGTGATATGGGGGGAATTTGGGAAATTATTTACGAGAGAATAAATGGTGATTAAAAAATTGCTTTTTTTGTTTTAAAATTAAAGTCTTTAAACTTTATAAAGCATTAGAAAAATGTTTTAAATTGTTTATAAACTTATAATTCTTACTTGGATTATTTTTTGTTCATTCAATAATAATAAACATTTTTTATATGTTTTTACTATTTTAACTCATTATAAATGAGAATATCTAATCTAAAAGGAATTTATTTTCAATAAACATAACTTTCCATTTATGTGCTCAATTTATTAATTATTTCTATTTATTTCAATTAAAAAAATAACATATTTTGGACAAATTAAAATTTGTAAGCTTTTAAAAAATTTAGAATAATTGTTGTACATTTTTTACACATTGTCATTTTTACCTATCTCATTCCTTTTTTTTTCACTAATAACAAATATTTTTTACAAGGCTCATGAGATGTATAATAGTTGGTTTGAGTGGGGTTATGTCTAGCCCATGATCCTAGAAAATACATTGGTATATGAAAACATGCAATTATTTAGATCCGAAATTTTGATTTATGATTTCTCATTCATGGACGTTGATAAGAATTTTCCATTTAGTAGCACCTTAGGATGGAATAACCTTGAATGATGAGGTTCAAAAGAGGAAGGGCTTATGGTGGATACTTATGCACCCAGAGATGAGGAAGGATGTGGTACACAACAAATGCTTCGGGGAGTTGAAAATGAGCATAGATATGGAGATTCTAGAATAGATTAACCTTTTTAACTATTGTTGAATCAATGGGAAGGCAACAGACAACCTAGCGAACTAAAACATCTTAGTAGCCAGAGGAATAGAAATAAAAAATGATTCCCGTAGTAACGAAGAGCGAAATGGGAGCATCCTAAACCATGAAAATGGGGTTGTGGAGAGCACAATATAAGCTTTGTGTTTCTAGGAAAATAATTTGAGTCTTGCACCCTAGATGGTGAGATTTTAGTAGCCGAAATCATCATTGGCTTATGCTCTAACCCAAGTAGCATGGGGCACATGGAATCATGTGTGAATCAACAAGGACCACCTTACATGGCTAAATGTTCCTGGGTGACCAATAGCAAAGTATTACCACGAGAGAAAGGTGAAAATAACCCCCATTGGGGAGTGAAATAGAACATGAAACTGTAAGCTCCCAAGAAATGGTAGGAAAATTAGATCCCTGACCACATGTTTTTTGAATAATGAGTTGGTGATTTATACATAGTGGCTTGGTTAAGGGAACCCACTGGAGTCGTAGTGTGAGCGAGTCTTCATGGGGAAATTGTCCATACTTATGGACCCAAAATTGGGTGATTTATCCATGATCGGGATGAAACTTGGGTGAAACTAAGTGGAGGTTTGAATTGACTGATGTTGAAAAATCATAGAATGATTTATGGTTAGGCGTGAAATGCCACTCGAACCTATATCTAGTTGGTTCTCCCTAAAATGCATTAAGGAACAACATTTTACTAGACCATCTAGGGGTAAAGCATTGTTTCGATATGAGTCATGAGAGTGGTACAAAATCAACACAAACTGTGAATACTAGATTTCCCCAATAAAAGGGGTAAGGGTCAGCTAGTGAGATGATGAGGATATCAAATCACATGGGAAGGGGTAAGTAACACAATATCTTCCCCCTGAGTAAAATCACAATCCAATCCATTTTCTCTTGCCACTAGAATTGGTACTCTAATTTCATATTCCAATTTGGGTGACATACCTTCGAAATCCATTTTTATTATTTATGTAGTACATGTTAGCACTCCTCAGTTTCCCAAGGTTCAAAAAGGAAACCAAAGAGGTAACCAAAACCCAATATTTATATTTGGTATATAGCCCTACCAAGTCGTAGAGGGCTCCCTCAATATCAACTTCACAATCGATGGTAATGACTGGAGAATAAGGATTTAGGGTTTGTTGGACAAAGAAGCACCAGGTTTAGAAACTAGGTAAGGTATCCCAAAAGATCAGTTGCAGACATAGTATGAGGCAAGGTAGGTGTGATCAGTGACACAATTGGTTTTTCATTGTAGTGTGGCGAGGAGGAAAGCATATAATAAGTTAAGTGAGCATAATGAATTCACTCATTCAAAGGATGAAACACTTATATGCTTATCTTAAAAAAAAACAGAGTATAAAAGAATGATTTTTGTTTCAAACCTTAAAAGATAAAGCATAGGAAAAAAGAAGATGGTTGCTTGAACAACTTGATCATCAAATACATAAGAAAAATGGAGAAAAACACTATCACTAACTACATCACAAGAATCCCATAAAAATATCTACAACTACCTGTAAATTACTTCTACAAATAGTCAAGTACAACAGTTCCAAAGAGTGTGAACTTCAAATATCTAACCCTCTCAATGACTTGATTCTAAGTACATATAGAAAAAAAAAACAATATTACACCACTAGGGGTCGAACCCTAATCCATAGCAATTAATTAATGAACCTAATGACTCATTTCCTAATCCTAGGGAAGTTAGAAACAACTTTCCCCTTTTTTTAGCCAACTAATTGAGCTTTTCTCTCAAGGCATTAATCATAAGATTATTTACAAAGATGACCATTAATAATCCTATTAATCATCAAATAACTCATGAGCTAGCTGTTACAACGACAAATTTTACATTTGACCTCCACGTGTAATGAAAATCTTTCAAATCCAGAAATGCAACAAATTTTCCTAGAAACGCAACAAGTCTAGCAGAAGCGAAGCAAGTTTTTGGAAGTTGATTTGGAGTCCTTCCCGGATGAAATTTTTTATGAAAAAGATATGTTTGGAAATCCTAATATCTTTACTACACAATGGAGTCACTAAGAGCGACAAAAAATTGTTTGAAACCCCTCAAAACTTGGCTTGAAATCAAACAATTCAAAAACGCAGCAAGTGCCCTGAAAAAGTGGCAGAAAGGTGAAAAATAGGCACTATTTAACCAATTTCTGAAAATTTATGAATCTCCAAGTGTCCCCATGTACTTTTCTGACATTATTGTGCCATAATATATCTCCAAATTCTTGAAATTATGCATTTATACCTCCTGAGAAAAAGCGTAACAACTACTTGTTGTGTTTATGTAGGATGTGTTGTCTACATTTTTTGTAAACATAGGGGGTCAGAGATGGACTGATATATCTTTCACCATAAAAATTTTTACAAAACTGGGAGAGGTTTTTGTATACAAGGTTATTATGAAGAAAACACTCTCTCATTTTTGTCACATTCACTCTCATATTCTTGGAATACATGGCACAAAATAATAACTAAAACAAGCAAGTAAATTGGAGAATTTGATTTTCTGAAATAGGCCTCCAAGAAAGTTGAAAATGTCCCAATATATGAAACCTTTGTAGAACCTGAAGGATTTTTTTTTTTTTTTGGTCTATGATTGACAAAAACCTCTTTCACTTTTGTATAATTCATCTCCATTTGGTCAGAAACATATTTTGAAGAAAAATTGTGCCTATGTGCAACAAATGACCTCAAAACCCTAAAAATCATGCCAATTACCTCCTTCGTTTTGGTCTCTAATGTTTCCATGATGTAGGAGATGTATACTTACCCTTTGAGGTTGTTGGGAAAAACACTGAGAGGGGGGGGTGAATCATTATTTATTGCATATTCAAAACTTTTACTTTTTCTTGCTTCTAAAACCCATACGCTACTTTCTTGATGCAGACTCGCGTATATACGCGGATACCCTTTATGAAACTTGCATATACACAGAGATCTAATTATGTCATTAATTCTTCACTTATATCATTCCTTCATTCATTCATTAGATGTTCAATAAACAGTAAACATGTGCAGTAAGAATAGAATAAACCATCACACATAAGCATCACACATGAACACCAAGATTTTTAGGTGGAAACCCAAGTCGGGAGAAAACCACCGCTGCAGTTGCTCAGCCTTCAATATTTTATTATAGAGAAAACATCTTACAACATATGTGCTCGCAGGACTCACGCGACACGCGAGGCACTGCTTCCCTGCCGCTCGTTTACCAACCTCTCACGGAAGGGAGCCCAACCCCACCGCTCTCATTTACCGACCTCTCCTGGAAGGGAGCTTCGACCCCTGCTCTCGTTTACTGACCTCACCTGGAAGGGATACAACACATTTGAGAGGCTACAACCCTCAGCACCACCATGGACCACGTTTCATCAATTTTCACACTGGATCCAAAGCTTCCTTTAGAACACAACTTGCAGGCCACGTTTCATCATATTTTCAGATTGGACCCACTCCATACTTTTACGCTCAGACATACATCACCAACAGATACTTGTCAATTCAGATAACCCAGACAGATAGCAGTAACACAACAGAACAGATCAGACATTTTATACTTCAGACTTCAGCAAACCTTAGTTTGCATACGTGCTTTCCTTTCTCTGATATCGCGTATATACGCGCTTCCGTTCACATCAACCAGCGTATCCTTCTGTACAAATTACAGAACTAATTTCTCTGCCCATACGCGCTTTCTATTCAGTGAACCCGCGTATATACGCGCTTCCTCTGCGGCTAACTAGCGTATGGATCTTCAACTATATCAGAGCTGCATACTTCTTTAGATCAGATATTCAGTTCAGATTTAACTCTTCACTTCAGACAGATGTTCGCCTTATCTCAGATCTAAACATTCAACGAACAAATCTAGAAGATACAAATAAATTTCAGATCTAGATTCCCTTCTTCATCATTTTCTTCATTGGTGCAACACAGATTTAGATCTATCATCAAACAGTAACCCTTTCCATTCAGATATACTTCAGAGAGAAGTATTCATTTAAGCTCAGAAATCTTGCGCCCACACTCATGATTTGCACAATGAATTTCTTCTCCTTATATAGGTTTACCCTTTTTCAATACCATGAGCCAAAACCACATTACTTCCGATGGTATTCCTGGACGGGGTCATTTAGAGGAATCATTACCCAATACAATGGGTCAATACCATGGTGGTTACCCCTGGTTTTGCACTTTATGAGCGCTTTTGCCCATACGCGACTTGGAACGTTATTTCCCGCGTGCATACGCGACTTCTCCTAGACAAATCCGCGTATTCCTTGAGACATACTCTTTTCATCATAGATCTAGCACATATTGAATTCCTTTCTTCATTACCTTCTGTACTCTCTATAGATACATCAGATTTACATCATTTAACAGGTTCATCAAGACATATTCTATCAAGCACAACTTCATCAAGTAGGCTGCCATCATCTTCATCAAGTGAGTTTCCATTCAAGGACAACACTCTATCAAGTGGGTTGTCATTAAGGACAACACTCAGCATCATATTGCCAACAAACATCATATCACATCAGATTTACATCATTTACCAAGTCCATCAAGTCAAGAATAACTTCATCAGGTGGATTTCCATCAAGGACAACACATGTCAACAATCTTATGTCTTCATCTTCATTCAGTGGGTTGCCATCAAGGACAACACTCTGCATCATATTGCCAACAATCTCCCCCTTTGGTCTTGATGGAAACCACGATGGTGTTTGAGCACCACAACAGATAGGTACATTAAGAATACAATGACACCATGTCACTCTCCCCATTCTTTGACACCATTCTTTCTCTTCATTCAAACACCATGTCACTCTCCCCCTTTGACATCAAGGGCAAAGGGCGGATCAAAACCAACACAAGGTTTTTCTCCTCCTGTAGAAGGAAGCGCTCTGCAGATCTAATGTACACTGAAGTGACCATGCTCCCCTTGAGTTCATGCTGAATCTCCAAACATATTTTTCAATGAAGTACATGACTCTATGACCTTCCTATCACCAATGACTCATACTTACATCAAAGATCCAACCAAGTGGATTTACATATGAGACTCAAATACCCAGCCAAGTGGGTTTACAAATTTGACTCAACTACCCAACCAAGTGGGTTTACAAAATGAACAAGTCCTTACATGACTGAATATTATAATTTTACATCATGGGTCTCATCATCACCTTTTTATCAAATTACAAGAATGAATTTTTATGACCAATACCAGAAAGACTTCAAAGAACATATTTCATAACCATCATAATGCCAACAATGCATTATACTCAGCAAGGCTAGTGCTCCCCCTGAATCTGTGCATCCAAGCATCCTTTCCATATGACTCAGGCTCCCCCTTAGTTTATGCATCCTGAACACTTTCAACAAATCATCAAGGTATCTTTATCAAAACATCAGATATTGAAACAGTATTATAAGAACTGGAACACCACCAGAGATATCAGAGATACCAAACAGCACTGCAGCTGTGCTGAAGAAAGCTGACCCCAAGCAGAAATTTGTCAGCAATCAGACATACGCGGGTTTATGTGAATGAACTCGCGTATATACGCGACTGTGTTTCATGAAATCCGTGTATCCACTACCATCTTCTATATTTCAACCAGATCTGATCCTCTGTGAGGCAAAGATAGTGTTCAGCTTCTTTCTGAGATATTTGAATGCTTCCCTGGAATACAGATAGATAGAACAGTGTAGTTGTGTCTTCAAGCGTCATCCAATGGTTGTAGCATAAGCACATTAGTAACCAAGCCTTCAGATTCTTTGCAGCATCAATACATTCTTTCCAAGAGAGATTATCATACCAGAACAACATCTTCAAATATGTGTCAATCAATCATTCATGTGGTCCAATATCATCAAGATCTTCAAGATTTGACATGATGTACCATATGTAGGGAAAAGGTCTCAACCATAGTAACAAGTTCTGCATGATCTATTCTTATCTCTGAATCATAAGACTTCCAATCTCATCCAACAGATAAACTTCAGCAAACAGAAAACAGGGCTCATTCAAAGTCTCAAAACCATGTATCAAGCCATCATTATTTGAGCATGAGCATCACAATAACCAAAGAATAAGCAGTCATAGTGCCAACAATGCAATCATTAGTATTCAACCTGCTGCTTCTCCTTAACTTGTGCAACCTAAACATCTTCAACAGCAAGTCACTAGAAACAAACTTTGCATGATCTGTCCATATTCAACAGATACTCTTCATCAAGTAACACTCCGGGCTCATCCATGATCTTCAACATAAGAAACCATGTATCATTTCATTAGCATGAGTATAACCAAAATAATGCCAACAGTACAATCATTAGCAATCAGACTGATGCTCCCCCTGAACCTCTGCTCCTGATCTTCAGCTGTCATCCCAATTCTCTTATCATTAAAGCATACACGATTGTGTCTTCTGTAACTCGCGTGTATACGCGACTTTTATTCAACGAACCCGCGTATGGAAAGTGAAGCATAGAAATTTTCACATTCCTTCATCTCCCCCTGAACTTGTACTTCCTGTACCTGTCTTCTTTACATCAGATGTACTGTCAGAAATAAACATAACCAGAATTATTAAATCAACCATGAGAATCATCATACATTGCTCCCCCTGTGATGATACATCCCCATAATGTATCTCACATCACTCCTGTAGTCATTAAGGGAAGTAAGCTTTAGAAGCGGATGACTGCAGTAGGGTCAATAATCCCTACGTTTCTGATTGGTCCTCCATATTTTTCCATATTTGTTTGAACTTTCTATTTGTGTGCTGAAAATTGTCCACTTTCTCAGATCTGTTCAACCTGCATTATTTTTCTACATGTCCATACTTGTTACCAGAATAACATCTCATGTGTCTAGAGAAATAAGCATAAGAATTATAATGAGTATTTCTAATCTTCCTCCTTTTGCAATCAGCTACTTTATGTCCATACTTGTTACATGAAAAACAATATCCCTTGAAGAAACCAGAGTACCTTTCTATGTAGGAACTGTTTGTTTGAGGCTGAAATGATCTGCTCCTGCAATTTGCTGCAGCATGCCCATAATTATGACATTTAAATCATTCAACAGTATTGAATGATTTCCTTTGATATTTCATCATTGTTGGTTGACCTTTTGTTTCTTTCAACACTTCAGGTTTTGCATTGACATCCTCTGAATCTTTAGCACTTCCTTGTGAAATAGATTCTCCTTTAACAGTTTCATGAAAACCAAGACCAAGTTTGATAGCAGGAGACCTTTGATTACTCAGAATATTGTCCAAACTCTTAGAACTATCTTGAAACCTCAAAAGTTTAACTTTTTCTTCTAATTTACCTTTGAGAATGTTTACCTCAACCTCCAAGCCTTGGCATTGCTTCTTCATGCTTTCTTCTTTCCCTCTTCCGTCTTCTACTTGATGATTCAAATTTAGAATCTCTTCTTTCAACCCTTTTTCTTGTTCTTCAAATGCTTGCAGAAGTTCTTCATGCTCCTTATATGATTCTTCTTTGACAGAGATGATTTTTGCTTCAAGTTCTTTATTTTTCTTATTTGATTTTTCCAGATCTTCTTTGAGAGAGATGATTTCAGCTTCAAGGCTTTCACTTCGATTGGTTACTTCATCCTACAGTTTTTGATGTATTTCTATCTGTCTCTTCATTGTTTCTATCTGTCCATTCATTTTAGAGATCATCTCATTGTAGGTAGATTCCTTCTCATTAAATAATATTTGTTGATCTTTGATAACTTCTTCTAGGTCCACAGCATTACTTTCACTATCTACACCATTGCTTGCACAAAGAAGATTACACAAGGACCCCAATCACTACCTGATTCATCTTCTTCAATTTCTGCTATACATGTTTTCTGAGATATCTCCTTGCTTCGAGTAGCCTTCTTCTTTTGCTTCTTTGCCATGAGCACTTTCAGATCTTGGTCAGAATCTTCTTCATCTTCATTGGACACTTCATCATCATCTTCATTTGCAAAATAACTCTTCCTCTTTTCAAATTGTTTCCCTTTACCATGTTTTTCTCTATAAGGACATTTAGCAGCATAGTGACCAACTTTTCCACACTCAAAACATTTGAAGGGAAGCTTACCTTTGAATCTTCCAGTACCTAGTTGGAGTTTTCTCACGAAATTTGCTTCTTCTTCTTCGGATATATAGCTGGATTCTTTGACAACTTCCTTTTCTTTTCCTTTTGCAGATACCTTAAAAGCAACTTCTTTGATTTGAGAAGGACCTCCTTGTCTCATTTCAAAAGCAGTCAGAATACCATGTAATTGAACAATAGTAAGAGTTTGCAGATCTTGCCTTTCTTCAATAGCTGAAACTTTAGAGTCAAATGTTGAAGTCAAATATCCTAAGAATTTTTCCACCAGAGTAGTATCGGTTATGGTTTCACCCAAATTTCTCATTCGGTTTATAATATCATCTAGACGAGGAAAGAAACTGGAAATACTTTCATCACTATGCATCCTTAAATTTTCATATTCAATTCTGAGAGTTTGGAGTTTTGCACTTTTTACCTTTGTATCTCCTTCATAGCTCAGAATGATTTTGTCCCATATTTCTTTTGCTGAATTTAGCTGCATCACTTTAGAAAATTCTAGTTCAGACATGCTTCCTAATAAGACATTCATTGCTTTGGCATTGATTTCATACTTCTTCCTTTCAGCCGCATCAGTAGGAATACTTGCCGGATATTGATAGCCTTCTTCCACGATTGCCCATACTTCTGCACCAAGACTTTGCAGATATGCTTTTGTTCATACCTTCCAGAATATCAGATTGCTTCCATTGAATAAAGGTGGCTTTAGATACATTACTCCTTCAAGACTTCCCATTGCGATGGATCTCCTTCAAGCGATTAAGCTTCTGCAGAAGAACCTGCTCTGATACCAATTGTTGGGAAAAATACTGAGAGGGGGGGGTGAATCAGTATTTACTGCATATTCAAAAATTTTACTTTTTCTTGCTTCTAAAACCCATACGCTACTTTCTTGATGCAGACTCGCGTATATACGCGGATACCCTTTATGAAACTTGTGTATACACAGAGATCTAATTATGTCATTAATTCTTCACTTATATCATTCCTTCATTCATTCATTAGATGTTCAATAAATAGTAAACATGTGCAGTAAGAATAGAATAAACCATCACACATAAGCATCACACATGAACACCAAGATTTTTAGGTGGAAACCCAAGTCGAGAGAAAACCACCGCTGCAGTTGCTCAGCCTTCAATATTTTATTATAGAGAAAACATCTTACAACATATGTGCTGGCGCAGACTCCTGCCAGCACACAGGCACCCACCTGCACTCGTTTACCAGCCTCTCCTGGAAGGGAGCACCAACCCCCTGCTCTCGTTTACCAGCCTCTCCTGGAAGGGAGCTACGATCCCCTGCTCTCGTTTACCAGCCTCACATGGAAGGGAGCTACAACCCCCTGACTGAAGGCTACAACCCTCAGCACCACCATGGACCACGTTTCATCAATTTTCACACTGGATCCAAAGCTTCCTTTAGAACACAACTTGCAGGCCATGTTTCATCATATTTTCAGACTGGACCCACTCCATAATTTTACGCTCAAACATACATCACCAACAGATACTTGTCAATTCAGATAACCCAGACAGATAGCAGTAACACAACAGAACAGATCAGACATTTTATACTTCAGACTTCAGCAAACCCTAGTTTGCATACGCGCTTTCCTTTCTCTGATATCACGTATATACGCGCTTCCATTCACATCAACCAGCATATCCTTCTGTACAAATTACAGAACTAATTTCTTTGCCCATACGCACTTTCTATTCAGTGAACCCGCGTATATACGCGCTTCCTCTGCGGCTAACTAGCGTATGGATCTTCAACTATATCAGAGCTGCATACTTCTTCAGATCAGATATTCAGTTCAGATTTAACTCTTCACTTCAAACAGATGTTTGCCTTATCTCAGATCTAAACATTCAACGAACAAATCTAGAAGATACAAATACATTTCAGATCTAGATTCCCTTCTTCATCATTTTCTTCATTGGTGCAACACAGATTCAGATCTATCATCAAACAGTAACCCTTTCCATTCAGATATACTTCAGAAAGAAGTATTCATTCAAGCTCAGACATCTTGCGCCCACAGTCATGATTTGCACAATGAATTTCTTCTCCTTATATAGGTTTACCCTTTTTCAATACCATGAGCCAAAACCACATTACTTCCGATGGTATTCTTGGACGGGGTCATTTAGACGAATCATTACCCAATACAATGGGTCAATACCATGGTGGTTACCCCAGGTTTTGCACTTTATGAGCGCTTTTTCCCATACGCGACTTGGAACGTTATTTACCGCGTGCATACGCGACTTCTACTAGAAAAATCCGCGTATGCCTTGAGACATACTCTTTTCATCATAGATCTAGAACATATTGAATTCCTTTCTTCATTACCTTCTGTACTCTCTGTAGATACATCGGATTTACATCATTTAACAGGTTCATCAAGACATATTCTATCAAGCACAACTTCATCAAGTAGGCTGCCATCATATTCATCAAGTGAGTTGCCATTCAAGGACAACACTCTATCAAGTGGGTTGTCATTAAGGACAACACTCAGCATCATATTTCCAACAAACATCATATCACATCAGATTTACATCATTTACCAAGTCCATCAAGTCAAGAATAACTTCATCAGGTGGATTGCCATCAAGGACAACACATGTCAACAATCTTATGTCTTCATCTTCATTCAGTGGGTTTCCATCAAGGACAACACTCTGCATCATATTGCCAACAGAGTTGACATG